>JAWWLV010000088.1:52921184-52958145 GCA_035041135.1 Platyrinchus mystaceus | reverse complement strand
GATTTGCCCGAGTTGAAAGGCTGCCGACACTGTTTGCCCGGCAGAGGAGACGCCCCCGCCTCTCGCCCACCGCGCATTGCAGAGGAGGAGGAGGAGGACGGGGCTGCTTGGTTTCCAACCCCAACCCCCGGCAGGGGGTGGGGCGGGCCGGATTAGGGGCGGTCCCGGGCCGGACCCGGCCCACGGGCTGTAGTTTGAGGACGCTTGCTTTACTGGCTTGAGGCTATTCACCTTCACAGGTATGGGTCTCTCACAGTCTTGGAACGCCAGGAATGCATTTGTAGGGTCTGGCACCGAGATAGAGCAAGAGGAGCCATGTAACAACTGTTGTAACAGTTTAACACTACAACATCTGCTAGCAAAGCACGAGAAGCTAATTGGTGTCCTGCAGCTCACACACAAGTACTTTTGGCTCCTCTGTTTTACCCCTGCCCACAGGTCTGCCACGTATAAGCCAACTGCTTCATCATAGGTATCTACAAGGTCTTTCCAAACTCCAGCCCACATTGAGTCTTGATTCAAACCTACAAGTTGCAGTCACAGGGCTTCTCATCATCAAGCCAGTGCTTCCCTTCTTTCCTCACCTATTTTGCATGTAACAGCTTTGTTTTCTCTGGAAAGGTTTATTTTCCCCTGGAACACCCCATCAAGGTCAGCCACTAGGGCATGGAGGATTGTGTCAGGCCTTGAGTCATATCCGATGCTGTCCTTGCCTCTAGTTTGGTTGCTCCATTTTAAGGGCTTTTGGAATGGATTTCTCTTTGTTCAGGCTTGAAACATGTCTGACTTTTTGTATGTGATCCCTGTTGTTTGTTTAATTACAGCCTTTCTGGGAACAAAAAAATTAAACAGCCACTAACCAGAATAAAAAAACATTTATGATTACAAGGGCTCCTGAATTGACTCTTCGATGTTCGATGCTGAAACCAGAGGAAACAAGCTTAGACTTTTCTTTAAGTCACTTAAAACATCACTTTTTCCAATCCTGCAGAATTACTTTTCTACTGCTTAAGGTTTCGGATGAGCTCACGGCTGGTGAATGTTTTATGTTGGAGGCGTAATAAAATACAAATGCAGAATTTGCTTTCACTCAATTTTACCTCTTTTTCTTGCTTGCTTGTTGTTTTTTTTTCCTTTTTTTCTTCCCCTTCTGGTGGTTCCATTTTGCTATCCAGGGGCAGGTATTAGGAGGAACAGTTTGGGAGAATATCAAAAAGAAGTTAGGAGAAATTATATTGCAATTATTTGTACCAGAAATCCATTTAAGCATTTTTTTTCCTTTTATTTGCCACAAGCTCAATTTTACACTTCAGAAACATGCTCTTCCCTTCCTTACCTATCTCTGTTATTCTCAGTGCCTGCATTGTGGTCTCCTGGGTCTGGAGCTTCTTTCCCCTCATCTATGGTTCTGTTTTTTAAATAGATTGCCTGCTCAAGTGAGAAGCACCATATTAAGGTCACTAGTATGTTCACCCTAACCCAAACCAACCCTAGCCCAAAACTGGAGCAGCATTTAAGGATTTGGTCTTTTTGTTTGGACTTTTTTTTTTCTGTATTGGGTTTGTCTATGTTAGTGACATACTTTCTGTTCAGTTCTGAGTGCACAGATGTTGGACGTCTCCGTCCATACGGAAATCTCTTATCTCCAGTTACAGACCAGTACTTTTCTGTTTGACATTCCTGTTCAGTGGTTGATGCCAGTCCTCCTGGCAACCAATGTGGTGCTGCTCAAAACAGAGGAGCAAGTTCTAGGGTGTGAGGAGTCCTGTGCAGATTCAGCCTTCCTCCACCATAGAGGTGGTTGCCCTTGATGGGATTTTTGGTTGAACGTTGCAAGAAGAAAACTTTAAAGTGAATTAGTGAGGAAGGAATGGGAAATGCCTGTAAAGAAAGTGGGGAGCAGTGGGGGGCTGTGGAAGAAGTGAAAACTACTACATAGGTGAGTGGTTTAGACAAAAGGATGAACATAAGGAATGTGGAAATAAGTGGAAAGGACAGGTGTTGTCTGAGGACATTAGCAGACCACACTGGATAGAAAGTTCCCATTTGGTACAAAAGTTGGTGAGCATGTTAGGGGAGGTGCATATCATCTCCTGAGAGGCAGTGCAGTGAGGTGGTCTTAGTTGCTGCAGTTTATAGTAATATTTTTGTAGACAGAGCAAGCTTAGCAGCCAGAGCAGGATCTTAGAGCAGATGGGGAGCGCTTGATGGACCAGAAGGAGGTGGAGAGGAAAGAAGTTTTGAAACTCCAGATCTAAGACACACTATCTTCCAAATGTGGTGTTGAGCAATATACTTCTCACTGCTTTCACCTTTAGAGAGAACAGTGAATATAAACAGCACAAGTTACTGATTTTGTGACAGTCTTGAGCATCTGGTTTGAGCCTGAAGAAATTGTAATTACGTATGACTTGTGTAAATGCTCTCCTAATGAGTCTTAACAGCTTTAGCACACCAACAATATCATATATGCAAGCAAGAAGGTTGACAACAGGCAATATCCTTAACTGAGGTGACTTAAGTGGAAAAAAAAACCTTTTTGTCATTCTGAAAGAATGAAATGTCTGTGCAGAGATGCTGTCAGGGAGTTGCAGCTGTTCACTGCCAGGGTACTGCTGGCAGGGTGGTGGGATGCCTTGCCTTGCAGCCTCTGTGGCTGACAGCCTGAGCCCAGCGCCTGTGTGAAATATGTGGGGCTTTCGTCCTGCAATAGAAACTTAAGGGAGGGGTTTTTTGCATAGAAAGAGGGTCTTCCTGGTTTTGACTAAGTATACAGCATGGTTTTTAAGAAGAAGAGAAAAAAGGAAACAAAATAAAAAGTAATGAAAAGAAAGAGAGAAAGAAGGAAGGAAGGAAACAACCAGAGTTTTCAGTTGATGTACTGAGCACTCATCCTTGTGTTTTGCTTCCTTCAGGCAGGAACAAGAACTGTCTCTGTATTTTTTCTAGGCCATTCAGGAAGTGATACAGAGCAATAATAGCCCAGTTATCTAATAGTCAAAGTTTATTTAGGCTTTCACTGCTTCCCCTGCCCGCTAGAGCCCTCCCCCTCACTCCCCCCCCCCCACCATGTAGTTTGCTGGGCTGCTTCTAGACTGAGCTCAATTTGACAGCCAAATGGGGGAGGGAAGCTGTTACCTGAATGTCATTTCCATTACACTAACACATATTTTCATCTGGAAACTTTTTCTTTTCCCTATAGTCAACAATAAGGGGAGGGGAAAAAACCTATGGCAATAAAGCATCCCGTTTATCTTCTCATCAGTGCTTGGGGGACTCATCTACATGAGACCCCCGAAGTGTTACATGCCTGCTTTAATCCAGAAGCACTGATCATTTGGTACAACACTGATTGAAAAAGAAGTCTTCACTGTTAGGGCTGCCCAGAAGTTATAGATATTAAATGCTTATAGTACTCTTGTGTATTTCATGAACAAGAGAATCAGATTTCTTTATTAATCATTGCAAAACCCCTTATCTTTTCCTTCCTTTCCTCTGCTTTGAAGCATGCTGGAAATATTGTGATAAATTTAGATTAGGCAGTGGATGATAAACCCAAAGGGTGTTTTGGTTGATGTGTTTGCTTAGAAATTGTAATTCAGATGTTTCTGATGCTCAGAAGGAATTGGGAAAATAGCTGCTGTGAACTGTGCCATACAGTAATATATGCAGCGACGCTGCACTGAGGGGAAAAAGCAAACATTCAATTATTTTGCCAACTTGTCTTCTGACTCTGCTTATTGAACTGGCAGGATGCATGGATCTGAGACAGCAAAGACCAGAAGTAATTTCAAGCTGGTTAGCCCCCAGCCCTTCTTTTTTCCAAGGATATTGCATGTGTTATTGTATACAATAGTGAGAAGACCCTCAGTTCATTAGAGCATGGTGCTAATAATGCCAGGGTTGCAGGTTCGAGCCCCATATGGGCCATTCACTTAAGAGGTGGACTCACTGATCCTTGTGGGTCCCCTTCCAACTCAGAATATTCTATGATTCTCTACATTTCTTTTTCAGGAGTGAGACTTAAAATCTGACATCACTAATCTGATTTTGATCATTTTATCATCATCCTTTTGAAATCTTAGCACACTGAGAACTTGGGCCTTAGTTGGCAGATGATGATTACCTGCTCACCTGCCAGTGGGCAGCTCTCAGACAAGGCTATTCCCTTCCCAAGTTCCCTTGTTTTCAGGCTGTGAGCTGCTAAAACACATGTATGGCTAGTCACAAAACATGCAGAAAATTTCAGTGTGATTTCTAAGTGAATTACCAGGTCTTTTTAACTTTAAAAATAAAATCTGAGGGTGTTATTTTGTTAAGGTAATGCTATATTATAGACCAAATTATAGTAAAGTGGGACACCTATGGGCATGTGACATTTACAGTAAAGTCAAGTAAGTACATTATAGCATAAGTTACCCCCTGTAATTACCACATCATTTGGCACTTGACAGAGACATTCCCTTATGTGACATGTGAAAGAAAAGATCTAGTCCACTTCTTTATGCTAAATCAGAGTCTTTGCAGAGCTACAGTTTCAACTCCTCCTCTGAAATGCTGAAGTTTTTTGCTGTATTTGCTTTATCCTGTGAAAGGACTATTTAGCAAGTAAAATATTTAAAGTCTTCCACTTCTTTCTCTTTCTGTAGAGCCACTGAGTTGTTTGGAAGTTTACATTGCATTTCTGAGCTCTCTTAAAAAACCCCAAAAGGCATGGGATTGTAGCATTTGTTTTGCAGTGTTTCTAATACAAGTAGTAATCACCCTTTGGCATTACTCAAACCAAAGAATTAGTTCTGTACTAAAAAAAAAAAAAACAACAGTATGCACAGAATTATCTTTTTTAAGTTTGTTCCTCTGCAGTTTTTGTTGAATAATGTTAGGGTCAAGATAATCAACTGCAAAGTTCACCAAGGGTTTTTTTTCTGGGTTACCATGTCCAGGCACCAAAGTGGGACTGCTGCAGCCAAACATTCAGGATGGTGGAGGTCTTATGGTGGGCACAGACATGCTCCCAGCAAAGGGGAGTGCTGGTGCAAGGCTGCTGCAGGCTGTGTTATTGATGGCCAGCTGTGATGCCAGCCAGCAGCTGCTTGTGCACTGATGTGTGCTAGGTTTAGCCTCATCCCAGTGATTCTGACTGGCCTGGTGTGTCTGTATTGGCAGGACTTGATGGATTGATCCAGTTTGCCCTGGCTAGGTTTGGAACAGAAAACATGAAGGCATATCCTCCATAAAAGCAAGCATATGTGTTTGAACCATATGTGTTGATAATGCATATTGTGCACTCCAAGCACACAGCTCCTGAGTGATCTCAAGGCTCTCTGTGAACTTGTGCATCTGCAGTCAGTAGCTGCAAGCAGAAATGGCATTTAATGTGACTGGCCCACCTGCACTCTGCCCACTTAATTCCCAGTGGAACCTGCAGCTTGCGTTCCTGACCCCCAAGCCACCACCACTGGCTGCCCTCAGCTCTTGGTCCAGCCATCCCCATGGGGTTTGCACTGCTCTCTTGTTCCCAGGGCTGTGGCCAGGAGCCCTCAGTTCCTGCTGCATTCCAGCAGCACACTGAAGGCTTGAGGGAGGATATTACAGTCAGTGCAAGGGAAGACTGAAAAGCTCCTCCTCTCCTTATCTACTATTTATAATATATCAATGGGTTATTATTTATATTATAGGGTACTATTTATTTATAGAAAAATTGCTTCAGAAGTTTGCCAGTTTAGTTTCATTATCCTCTTCTGCAGGTACAGTTACAGTAGGCCCTTAATATGCTAATGGAAGAGTATGAAAGCTTTTACCAGTAGCATACTGGGAATACTGAAGCAGGTCTTCTGGAGATTATGAAGGT
Source organism: Platyrinchus mystaceus (assembly GCA_035041135.1). NCBI lineage: Eukaryota > Metazoa > Chordata > Aves > Passeriformes > Tyrannidae > Platyrinchus > Platyrinchus mystaceus. The sequence continues at coordinate 52,952,294 of JAWWLV010000088.1, read as the reverse complement.
TGGTGGGATGGGAATTGAGACTTCCTTAGCATCCCTTTGGGATAACCAATGTGACTGGTTGACATTCAAATATAAAGTAGGTAATCCAGCCAACCTATAGGTGAACCACTTGAAAAATTGTGAATGAGACAAATCACAGGATCTACTTTTTGTCAGAAACTTTATACTTGAAGAGGAAGGGAAAGACCTAGGTTATCCATGTTGAGGCAAATGGGCAGGAGAAACAGTTATGTGATCTCTGAACCCCAGATTTACATTCATGTTGTACAATAGGTTTGTTTCCTCAAAATTGGGTGCAGGATGAGGAGCTGGACATTTTGGCCCATAAAGCTTCTGCAGTTGCACCAGCTCTTAGTGTATGTACGTGCTCGTGTCAACCATGGAAGTCTGCAAAACTCTGCTAGACAAATAGCATTTTTTTGTGTGTGGTGGGGTTTTTTTTGTTTTGGGTTTGGGGTTTTTTTGTTTGGTTGGGTTTTTTTTTTAATACTAAAATGCCCAAATAGAGCTGTTGACTGCCGCCATGGTTCAACGCTAATTAGATTAGTATTTCCTTAAAATGTTTTGAAGAGGCTTTATGGGAGACTGTTACGGGGGGAAAGGCCTGAAAAAGAGCTTTGCTCTCCCCATGTGTGCTGTGAGTGTGCAGTGTGCTTGTGGCCAGGAAGAAGCTTATGCAGTGTCCTGTGGGGATCTTCTGGGCTGTGGGCCTGAAGGAGGAGAGCAGCTAGGCAGCACCACTCCCAGGGTGGCCTGTCGCATACTTTGTTGCTGTACCCAAAACCTGAGTGAATTTCTGAGTAGAGACTTCATCAGTCTTAAAGCAGTTTTAACAGTCTTAAAAAGAAACATGTAAGCCATCTGTTAATTAAACTCTTAGTCTTAAGTGTTTTGGAGGCTAGAATGGATGTGAAGGCATGCAGAAAAAGCCTGCTTGGATTTGCAGGATGTGAGAAACAGGGTCCTTGAACCTCTTCTTTCTCCTCTGTAGCTCCAAAACTATCTGAAGCATCAGTAATAGAACCACTACAGTCACAATTGCCAGTGTTACTCTTAGAGCTGGTCTGGGCTTTTCTTAAGTGCATCCCGTTGCTATAGTGATTCCTCTTGTGCTCATAAGTCATGCCTTAGGACTCTAACAGATGCCTTCTATGTGTACCCAAGGAGAATAAGATGAGAAACATATTTTAGCAATCAAATGCAAACCCTGTCATGCATTAAGTATGTTTCTCCAGTTAACGAGAGAACATGCTGTCCACAGTGCTCCCAGAGATGCTGCACACCGAACAGCTTTCCACATTGTGAGAGAAAAACTTAATTCCTGAGGCTGAGTCCCAGGGGAATAACATTATTTTTCTGTTATTATAACATTATTTTCTGTTTCTGTGCAGATGGCAGTTGCCATTGATGGAAAAAATATATTGGTACAGTATCAAACTGCACACCCACTTAGGACGTAATTCATCCTGTCTATTACACAAGAATATTGTAAAGTTTAAGATATCTCCTGGAAATGGCAGGCTTTAGACTTCAGGGAAGGTTTGGATTAATTTTGGTGAACCAGATGAAATGATGTAAGATTCATGTATTCTTTTCACTGTGGTCAAGTTATATTAACAACAGCCATCATCCAAGCATGAATTCTCAGCTTATTGTTTAGAGAACATATTTAAATTCTTAAAATTAATAAAGATTTCTAATTTAAGTACCACTGAGCTGCATGCAAGTTTTATTCCCAGGCAAAAACCTTGTGATATAGTTTAGTGCCATATGCTATATCGAACCGCAAAAGAAAGACATCCAGCACAATATTGACAATGTGCTGCTGCTCTTTGATAGGGTACTTGTCCTGTGCATTTGTTTCATAGCCAATAAAGTTGTAGGACCATTGACAAATGTTTACTTTTGTTCATCTGCTCAGAGCATTTAAAATACCCTTAAAACAAAAATTTTCATAGAAATCTTATGTGACAATAACTCATCAGATGGAAAGTCTAGATTCTGTAATGTTTGCTTAATACAAATAAACCCACTTTATTTACGACATGTCTTGGATGATATTTGCCAGCACATAACCCTTTCTGATGAACTGGGTGTCATTCTGCTTGCCAAACAAATCTTTTATTCTCATTTCATGGTCATTGGAATCTCTTCTTAACAGCAATTGCATCCAAGCTGTGGTCCAAAAATCCAAGACTTATGAAATATAGAGTAGAAAATGGTCCCGTGCTTTAACAAACTGATGGGAATTTGATTGTTGAGTCTAATCTTGTCCTTGGTTTAAGTCAACAGGAGATAAACCTGCACAAATGGACACTTATAAGTTTCTTAGGTGATGAACACTCTTTACTTTCTTCCATTTCAGAGGGAGCTCCAAGGCCAGAGCTTACAAACCTTATATCTATAGTTCATTTCATTTACTTACTTATAGGCAGAGGACTATTTGAACTTCCAAGCCAGGTGAAAAAGCTTTCACAGCTGTGAAGTAGAACATAAATTGCTTGAATAGTCCCTGAAAATTTGTTCAACAAAGTTCCCTTTTCTTTCTATAAACTGCTTCTCTTTTTATCATCCATCAGCCTATTATAAGTTTCACCAAATAAGTTGAATGTCGAGGATTTTTCTTCCCTTCCTTAATGAAAGAGAAGACTTTTTTTTGGTATAAGACCTGAGATCAGTTGTTCATATTGGTTCTTTGTCTACTTTGATTGCATGTGTAAACAGCCTGCATAACACAAATTGCAACCCTTATGATTACACAATTACCTGGCAGTAGTATTTTTAAATGTTACTGGTGCTTTTTGATTCACTTAGTTGTCATCACTTGCCATAGTTGCATTTCTTTTCTCACTGTATTTACTGTCTATCATGTGCCTCACAAAAATACTTCTTTCTAGAAATCTTTCTGCAAGTGCAGCACTGCAAAGACCATCATGAGGATGTTGCATTTTGGATGATTTTAGTGATTTTAGTGCATTACGTTACTTACTGTTCAATGCATTCTTGCCTTGGCTTTGCAGGCACTGAGTACGATAGTAGTCACAAGAGCATGTTATTATCCCCTCCCACACAATAAACCGCCAACTGACCAGAAGTTCCTGAAGATAAGGACCTACAGACAGACCAGCAAAATGCACTGCACATGCCAGTCGTAGGGAAATTCTTCCCATGCTCCTACAAAACAAGGCTTTCATCTTAGTGGGGTTTCCCCTTCACGGTTGTTAATGAGATTAACATTTTTTCTCATTCTCTAATTAAAATTCCACCTTCTTACTTGGGGATGTGGTACTAAAGTGCTACTGAAGTGAGTGGATGGGCTCCTGCCTAGTGCCACAGGATCTGATGGAGCCCATCACCAGAGCCAGCAGCAGGAGAGTGTCCAGTGTCGGATGTACATCTCAGCATTCAAGAGACTTTCAAGGGTAACTGAGGGAGAATTCCCACCCAGGCATCCAACCTTCTGACAGCTCTTAACTTTCTGTCTCTTCTGCTCCCCCCTTGCACTGGCCTAAATATCAAACTGTCAAGGACAACACTGGCCCCTTCCAGCCCCTGAAGTCGTCAACAGGGAATAAAACCTTCTGTCTCCCTCCAGCTGGGCCATGCAGCTGGAGTGACTTTGAAGCCAGTGGAATTTCTTTTCTTTTGTTTTAAGTTAGTCTATCTGAAGGAGGGCTGGAATTCTAGAAAAGTGAAATGCATCTTATTAAGTGTGAGATTAAAACTGGTTTTGAAAACACTAAAGGAATCTTTTGGTGTCTGATCTTTATTAAAAATACTTTGCTCAAGCCCATGTTTTATTAAAAACAATTAAATTAGCATGTTCAGTATCTTGGAATTAAATGCATACTTTTCATTTGAGGAGTTGTATTCATTTGCCTACAAAATTTCCATTTCCGTGTTCATGCAGAAACTGAAACATAAAGAGTACCTTCTCTGCCTAGAGTGCTACCCTTAGCTAAGGCTCACCAGATGCGGTTACTAGGGGAACTAACAGAGAGAAAAAGTGATAGTCTGACAGCCATCCAAATAGGGTGTTTAGATTTTTCTTTTTATAAAAATTGAAAGACATTTCCTTTTTACTGCCTTGAACTGGTATTTCTGCTGCTACACTTCTTTCTCATAAGGTTAGAGGAATTTGTTGTTAGTGTGGTTTGAGTTTTTTACCTGTAAACCAGCAGCAGACGTTGATATACAACGTCATAGACTTTTTCGGATTAGAAGCGTTTCTTATAATACAGAATAACATAGACCTTAACTGTATCCAGTTGCTCCTGAAAGTGTTACTTTGGTTTTATCTTCTCTTCTCAGTGTTACTTTCGAGCACCAAGGACTCTGTGAGTGGTAGCATTAAAGGAGGTTCTTCTCTGTTGGTGTTTCCTGTGTCTCCTGGGTATTGTACCTCATCATGGTAACACCAGTTACCTTCTCTGTTTGGTTTTCATGACTTCCTCCTTCACTTCTGGCCTTCCCTTCCATGAACTGTAGCTTGCATCTGGGTAGGAGTTGTTTTGTTCAAGTTGCCCAGGGTTGGAGGAATAATAGAGCCAACTTTATGCTGGTGCCTAGGGAAAGAGAGGTTAAAGTTTTGACCCAAACAGCTCTAAGGTCCTTGGAAATTTTTTCTGTTCTGGCTCCCTGGAGCCTTTGCTTGCTAGTTAGGGGTCTGGGGGGAGAACTGAAAGATTGTCATGTGCTTTTTCTAAAAGCCCATATGTTTATATGTTTTGTTATTACAGTAATGGAAGAAGTTATATATGAGGTCACATGCAGCCAGGCCTGCACTTGTGTTTGGTCTGCATGAGCGACTTTGAGTGAAGATTGGTTTCTGCATTGTCTTCACTGCTTTTTTGCTTGTTCTGGGCAAGATAGAGGCAAGTAAACAAAAGTACCATATCAAGTGCTCTGTGGTTTTGAGTGCCTTATTGGCTGAGTGCTGAGTTGGAGATGCTGAGGGCTGTTGCTTTCAGGTGCTCTTTTACATCCCTCAGACGTTTTTGCAAACAGGTACCTTTGAAAATAGAAAAACAGATGCCACAAGTTGGGTGCCAAAAATTAAACCACTCAGACAGTGATTGCTGTTGAAAATTTATGCCATAGAGGGAAAAGAGGAGCAGAAAACTTATAACTAAAGATCTTGGAAATTGCTTCAGGTTTAATTGTCGTTGACCTTTTCAAACCCATGCAAATCAGAGTATGTGTGTTTATCTGTTCCTGGAAAGAAAACTTTGCCACAGCTGAAAAAGTGGTCTCTTGGTTTTGTTTTTCTTCTGGACAGTTTCTTTATAAACAAACCAACTGATAAAAACTTCAGCTACTTAGGTTTTTATAGTAATAAAAGGTCTTCTTTCTTTAAGATTATTCTCTAAATGCCAATATCTGATAAACTGAAAATCTGAAACAGCAAGGAAATCCCAGGGCAAATAACCAGCTCTTTTTCATACTTATCTAGCAACTTTGCTTTTATTTTGATTTTTTTTTTTAGCCTTTTGAGCCCACTGGTGGGTTTGTATGTGTAGAGGACAGTGCAAAGAACAGTCAATATTTATTCTAGTTAACTGATAAATAACAGGGTAATTCAGGGAAACTTAGTCAGAATACCTTTGTCATGGTCATTGCTGACGTCTACAAGTTTATTGCTCATCAGATTTTTGCAGGAGTCTGTAATAAAACCCCTAAATATAGCTGAGCTCTGAATGTAGGGGCTGGGTACATAGTACATATGGAGACAGTTTGTGATTGCAGAAAGGGAGGGATGTGATCAGAGGTTTGCAATTAAGCTTAACTCCCAGCACTTCCATTCGCCAGAAAGGATTAATTGTTTATAAACTGTTCTGCTTTGCAAGGACTGGGCACATCCTAACTTTTCAATTCTTCATCTAAAAGGCTCCCCCTCCCTTTTGTATGGGTTGTTCTCTGTGCAGTCACACGAGCAGAAAAGGTGGCATATTTGGTATTTTCACTTAGTACACACACCCTTTGCGAAAGGAAGTTTGGGAATTATTAGTGGAGCTTTTCTTTTTAAGTAGCTGAAGCACTTCCACCAATCTTTAATGGCTCCCTCACCACCACCACCACAATCACTTCCAGTTATCACCAGCAGCCAGTACAAAACGGTCTAATAGAGAAGATGTTGCTATCTGAAAAGTCTCCCACTCTAAAGCTGCTTTGATTTTGACTAGCTGAGCTTTTAGACCTTTGTAGACCATTAGAAAGCCAAATGGGTCTCTGAAAAAGCAGAAAAAATCAGTCATAATGGAAGCTTTTTGGCTGTGTATTGAAACAATATAATACAGTGCTAGAAGCTGGAATGGCCTCATTAGAATAAATCCATGGTTGGAATAAAGCTGCTAACAACTTAAGTGCGTAAGTTAAAGATGTGTGTCAGATGGTGTATGCTTAGTGTCTCTCTCCTCTAACAGTATTCATGGTCCATACATGTGAAAAAAAAATCTGTAGCTTTTTAGTACAGAGTGCTCTGGCTAATATTTCTATTTGTGGTATACTGATCAGCTTCTAAATAGCTCGGCACTTGGCAAAGGAAAATGTGATCCTGTTATTAAAAAGTGGTCCTGGTCCACTCAGGTTGATAAGCACTAATTTGTAAAAATCTTGTTAAAACACTCCTATGATTTTTTTGAAAGTTTTTCCATGTCTGCAGTAGAGGAGAAAATCGTAATATCCAGAATGACATCTCCTTTCCTTATGAGAGTGAACAATCATTCTTGTGGCCACACCTTCTTCTCAGCCCTCTTTATTACCTTTAGATGTTCTTGATAAATACAAACCTCAATATCTGGCATGGGTTGGGTGGGGAGGTGTTTCTTTTTTAACAAAACTCTACAGGGCTACTAGGTGCTGTTAACAGAGCTAATATCTGCCCTTGCCTCACATATGAAGGCCATCCAGATCGATTTGAGTTTGAAGAGACCCTAAAGATCATCTAGTTCCAATCCCCTCTGCCATGGGCAGGACACCACCCACCAGATCAGGTTGCTCAGGGCCCCACTCTGTCAGCTATCAGTTTCACTCCTCCTTGTGAATAGTTTTGGAGACATCCATGTGCTCTCAAGCACCAGAGTCTGTCTGCTCCTGTTATGTTTTAGCGCAACCATACGAAATGATGAATGTCCTCAGCACTGTCACAGAAGCATGGCTACATCCTTCCCCTGAAATGTTTGAGATTTTAAATCTGCCAGCCATAATGGGCCTCCGTTTAAAGTAAATTGAGTTTAAATAAAATTAAGAGCAGAGTTCCTTCATGAGCAATGCTCCTATCTGGAGGGGATTTAGAGTCAGGGGATTAAGTTGTGCAGTCTTTTACCCACATGCAGCCTAGTCAAGGGGAAGTGTTGCTGTGGGATTAAAATTGTTAGCTCTCCAATAGATGCTGATGCAGAGAGGCTGTCTGGGGAGCTGGGTATGACTGTTTTCAAGGGGGAAGCCCATAGTATAGGGAGAAAATGGCCTGGGGAAGGCGAGAAATTGGTATAGTTTACAGTCTTGGTTTGGTCTCTTCATGCTTGAATTCTGAATGAAAGCTTAATGCTTAGAAAGGTTTTTCCTCAAACTTTTACAGAGTAATGGATTAGAGCTGCTAGAGAAGCAAAACATATGTATTTCCTACTGTATGCCAGAACTACTCATCTGTGGTCCTTCAGAGAACATGACTTTATGCCACAGACGAGAAGACTGGTGCCACTTGCTACGCATTTCTCATCATGCAAGTATCTTCATTTCTCCTTCCAGCTCTAAGCCTTAGGAACAACACTGAAATTTTTATCCAAATATACTACTAGTAAGTAAAGAAACATTCCTGGAAAATCACTCGCTGCCTATAAAATGTCACCTGACTTAATTCATCTGGTGAGGCATTTTCTTAAAGGTTAGTGAATACACTTGCTCTCAAAGATGAGTTTGGTAGTGGATTCAAAACCCTGGAGAGATAGAAGGAAGGAATAGGACTCAGCTGGCTCCTGAAAGGTGGTGAGAAGGAAGAGTATCCACAGCTGCCTTTCTCAATGAACCTTTAATGTTGCTATTGCACCATCTCTCTGACATGATCATGAGGACTACAGTTGCAAGCTATGACTAAACCAAGTTATTAGAGCACAGCGGGCATTTTCTCTTTCTCTTTTAGATCACAGCAGGTGCTTTCTTTCACTTTCACACTTGGAAACCCTCAGGTTGGGCTTCTAACATGCCTTGTACAAGACTGACTTGTAGCTTATCCTACAAACAGAGTAGGGGAAGGAGTTCAGTTAGATTTTAGGGTAAGGTTCCATGTGTGTCCTGTCCTTTAAATGGTCCTCTTGTCACTGGGTGGCAAGGAGAAGCTACCCTGGAGTCCTTTTGCAAGCCTCCTTGCTATTCATTCGCAATCAATATTTATTTGAGCTACAAAGCTTCCATCATTTTCCTATACAAATATTTGGCTAATTATATTATCTCTCTTGCAGTGCCTATAGTCAAAGCCTTATCTGTCCCTTTTCATAGTTGTAGAATAACGGCAAGAAAAACCAATCCCCCCACTCCGGAAGCTGGTCAGTAGAGACTGAGCCATCAGAGGTGATGTGTTTTCTTTGGTTTGCTAGAAATCCAGCAAGTATGTATTACATTTCTAGGCATCCTTCCCTCTTGAGAGGACTGCTCATAATGCCACATTTTTTTTTTGGGTTCGTGTGACAAGGAAGAAGGAAAAACTGCAATATAAGAGTTTTTCCAGAGAGCAACAGTAACACGCACATCTGGTTTATTATAATACTGTTTAAGAGGCGGAAATCAGAGGGCATGGGGTTAGGTTTTGTTTGTGTTGCTTTTTTCTTTGGCTTCTCCCACCACACGCAGGCTCAACCCCTGCCACTTGAATTGACTGGACGCCTTCGGATCGTCCTTACGTTGCTAATGCACTGGGTGTTCAGCGGCTGCATTACTACCTACTGCAACAGGGAAAAGCCTGGAGCCTTTTTTGTCCCAGATTTGTTATGGAGGGAAGTCTAAGGATATGGTCTTCCCATGTTCCAACATAGTACCAAGGCGCAAAATTATCAAGGCATTGGTATTTGCCTTAAAGAGACTGGAGCGTCTGCATGAGGCAGTGTGCACCTTGTGGAGTCGGTGCCATCATACCTGATACACTTAAAAAGCCCAAAGGAGCACTGGGGTAGATGTCCAAATGTCCATAAACAGAATAGACTTCTCTCCTTACCAGCACATCCCTTGCCTGACCTGAGGCATGAACATGGACATGCTCTTCAGAGGGACACCTGTCCCTACCTGGCTGCTGCAGAGATTTGTAGATGTCTTGGTGGCTCCCAAGGCCACAGAACATGGTCAGTGGCTTTTGTATTAAAAAGGAAATTTTATAAATTCTCTGTGGTTGATGGGGGCTGGGCTGGTGGCCCATGAGGTAGTCTGAGGCAGGTGGCACTGCTTTCCAGTCCTGAAGCCTGACTTTCCCTTGAGAGGAGGATTTTCTCTTTTATCCCTCTGTAACGATGGGTATTTTTTTGGTGTTTGTTGTGTAATACCACTGGCTTGTTGTTAAAGGTCAGGCTTTATGAAAAGCCACTGTACACATACTGGGCTTAATGACATGATGTTAAAATAAGAGGGCTGGTCCAGAGGCTTCTACGCTGAGATGTATGGTGACTTAAGTGTAGGCCTCATTTTTTCCAGTAAAGTTACCATGAAGTCCACAGGATACTTCTCCTTATGTTTAAAGCACTGTAGAGACTTCAGCCCTTTCTTTAAGCAATAAGCATATTATCACTGCTGCTATTGAAGATTAATGCATTAATACAGCAATCGCTTCCCCAGCTCGATCACACCTCGTTAAGAACTGACCTCCTCCTCCTCTATTTTTTGAGGAGTGTCAGACTTCACAGCTTGTGGTGGTGGTTTACTTGGAGAATCCTGTGATACTTAATCTGTAGCCCATGCAGAAGTTCTCCCAAGTTGAAGGTCCCAAGGAGCAAAGAAGCCTTCTTTTCTTGTCCAATAAATCCTGGAGACTGATCTGGACAGAAATTTTTTCTTTTATGTCTCCTTTAGTTTTAAGTTGAATTTTGATTACTTCAAAAACTTTGCATAGATGTACATTTCCATTTGTGGATCATGACATCATGGTCATGAGACTGTGCAATCTCAGCTGGGTTTTGCACACAGGGACTATGTCTGGTCGTACAGATGGTTTCAGCAAACAGTTATATCAGAGGTATCTTGTAAGAACATTTGTTGTAATTTGTCTATCTCTGTGTTCGTGGGTTTTTTTGTTTTTTTTTTGCTTCCCAGCAAGATAAAAGAAGAGCTGATTTGATTCATGAAAGGAATGTTGGTCCTAAACCAATTGTTTGTTATTTGCTCCAGGCCGGTATGAGAGAGAAAATGCATTGGGTTAACAGCAGTCAACTTATCTGCAGTCTGCTTTTCTTCAGCATCCTCAAGGCCTCTGAACTTTGATCCAGTTCTCATTGAAAAAAAGGATAACACCTGTGTCATAGAATTAAGCTTTTTGGTTCTTCTGGTGAAGGATCAGAGAAGAACAGAACATTTTTGTTTATAGTTAACATTTTGTTGCTCTTATGCTTTATCAGTGGTACAGATTGAAGTATGAAGTATCTTGAAAGAGTGTAAGGGATTTGTGGCACTGATAGACATATTTAAATAGAAAATTAGGGGGGAAAATCAGCTATATGTGCAGATTTCATAGATGTTCTTTAAAATTGCTATTTTACATTTATTTTCTGTTTGTAGGCTGTTTTTAGGATAACTGCTTTATGAAAAAATATGTAAATACATGAGTTTTGTGCTAAGCCATTGTGAAGAAGGTAACTTACAGAAACAGTTTGAAGCTGAAACTCATGACAGAGGTACATACTTGATGTGCTTCTTACAACTGGCTACTTCATAAGCAGAATTGTTGGACAGTCTGTGAATGTATTTTTCCAGATTTTTAGTATTTGAAGTTCAGGAAAGATGCTTAACTTTTGCATATGGGTCTACCTTGTTGCTCAACAAAGATTAAGTGCCTAATTCTGTTTTTCTGAAGTCATTGGGATCTTGGGCTGCATATCAGATTAAGTGCAGCTATGAAGCTCTTGTGTGTATATTTAAATACGTTACTGATGAGACTCTTAGAAGTTAATTCTAGCCTTGTTACTTGGCATGAGGGAGCTGGTTGTGCTTAGTATCATAATTCAAGCATCCAATAAAGGAGTCAAAATGACATGCCACTATCTCCCTAAGGGAGCTCACGTTTACTCTTTTGCTGGATGCCATGTTATGATAAACTTAAAGAAGCATGTAGCATATCCTGTCAGTCCAGTCTAGTCTGCAAATAACATTATCAGGCCCAGAAATTATTTTATTCTTTGATAGAAGAATCAGCAGTTGTATTTAGTTGTAATAGCTGTATTAGAATTGTAGTTCTAAAATGGGCATAGTGGCTTTTGTAGCTTAGGAAGCCTTTTCCTAACAACAGCTCCAACTTTGAGAAAAGATGGAAACAAGCTTTAAAGATTATTTGTGCATGAAGATTTTCAAAATATTTTAATATTAAAGCTTTTTCTCTCTGTTTTAAAATCATATTGTTTACAAAAAAATAAGATAGCCATAAATTTGTGGGAAAGAGATTTTCTGGGGGAAACTGCCTACAAATGAAATATAAGTAGATCTTCAACCCCACAATTGTCACTAGTCTGACTGGGATCTAAAAGAGGTGCAGATCTCATTCTGAGCAGATTTCACTATTTAGGATAGTTGTGATGATAACTGCAGTCTTGTTGATTTAAAATTTTAATAGAATCTTCAAGTTTCTTTAACAATCTTTAATAACAAAAATGTGCAACAGCTGGAAGTGTGCTGTAGGTTCCTTTTAACTTATGTGGTCCCAAACCACTAAAATATAGTTGGAGAGTGCAAAGCAGCATACTTTGTCCTCGTACTACAGCATCTTACCTTTTTGCTGTCCCTAATCCTATATGCTTTTTCTTGTTTCCTGTAGTTACATTAAATCCGTCCAGCTTTCATATGAAGAGTATTAACATAAAAGACTTATCCAGTCTAGGAAACCAAACATATTTGAGAGTCTGGCCTACTCATTATCACTTTCAAAGCTTTCCAAAAAGTTATTTGATAGTGGGGGGGGGGGGGAGGGGGGGAAGAGAGAAAGTACCCTGCAATTTTCATTAAGTTTAGGCAGGAAAGATTTCAGCTGAATTTCTAATATACAGGATGAGGAAAAAGCTGTTAAGATCCTCCGGGTACTGCAGAGTGAAGTGAAAGGCAGGAGAGTGATAAAGACAACTTCTCTTTTTCCTTGCAAATGGAAGGTCACGTTTACCAACTTGGAAATGTTTTGGAAAACTAAATGATGGCTTGTTCATCAATTCTAGAGCCATTTTGGGAGCTTTTTAGTAGACTGTGTAGTCTACTGCCTACAGGTAATTTTTGCATAACAACAGGATGTGAACTTTCTTTTCAAATATGCAGTGCCAGAAATGTACTTTTTTTTGGTGTATTAATATAAGTGATGGAAAAGTGTCTGTGTTTCTGGTTTTGAAGGTCATCATTGCAACCCTGCTAGAAATACTAAGTCTGGGAGCACACATTTCAGCAAAGTTGTTCCTCTGCCCAAACTCTGGAATTCCAGGCAGATTCTGCAGTAAGTTATTGTTTGATCATCTCAGTTAGACGCTAGGCAGACGTGGCCATTTAGGTGCTGTGCCCCCTTCCAGAAGCAGAGATCTGCCTGAGCCCTGGTTCAGACAGGTCAAACCCATGGAACCTGGCAAGTCTGGAAATGGCTTTTCTTCCTGGTCTAGCAGAAACTAGAGCCTGATGACTTTCCCAGCTGTGGTTTGAGGCTGTCTAGTAGCAGAGCGGATACTGTGAAGAGGCTTGAGTGTCATGGTGGGGGAGGGATTTGAGTAATTCAGCTTGTTCCTAATTTTCTAATTTTACGATGCTCTTATAAGTGATGATACACACTAAGCAATGACTGTAAACTGATGACTGCAATGTTACTTTGACCATCAGTTTGACAGCGGGATTTCTTTCCAGTTGTTAGGCACTGAAGCCTCACTGACAGAAGACAGCATGCCATATTTGATCACGTAGTGGTTGCCAGCATATAAAGACTGTCCAGCAGGTGACCTGTCCCTCAAGACCAGCAGAAATTGTTGTATTTGGATTTATCTCAGTATCAGATGTGATGCCTGCAATAGCTGCTTCCTTGACTTTGTGGAGGGAAGGCTCAGAGGAGTTGCAGCCATGGTGTGAAGAGGTGCAGTGGTCCCAAGGTGTCTCCCATCACCCAAGGTAGAAGTGTGTCTCCCAATTCATTTGAGCCCTGGGGCATGTCCCTGGCTCTCTAAGTCAGCGACTTGGTAGGTTACTAAAACAGGCCTTATCATTTCTGATTGAGCAGTTTAACTGAATTAACAATAGATGTGTGAAGGGTAGCTCCAGCAGCTGTATTTTAAAGCAACATGGGGTCCTATACCCTAGGCTCTTTTGATGCAGACCATGCTTGTATTCTTTGTTTAGATACCTTGTTATAGGGCTTCTGGTTTTAATTTGTGCTGTTCTGAGGACATACAGATGAAAAACTGGAAGTATAAACACATCTGAAAATGGGATTTCTTGGTGTTCTTGAGTCGACCTGTTAGAAAACAGGAGAAAAATCTTCTCTTGATTGATGACTTACAAGGTTTAGAGCCTGCAGTGCAAAACTTCCATGCTTTTCTGGTACCCAACCACGTTCAATTCATTTTATCGTGATTTTAATTTCTTTAGCACTAGCAAGTATTCAGCTCAGCATTTTTCTGGGCAGACAATAAAATCAGATGCTTGACTTTGGTATTGAAAACCAATTCCTGTATTCACATTCATCATGTGAAAGATAATTTGAGCTCAGCCATGAACATTTCACATCTACACTGGCTTTTTATGAAGACAGAAAACACAATTACCCACAGTCAATTTTTCTTATTAAGACAGAAGAGGGGGAAGTTCATTTCTCACTAGTGTAATTCTGAGGTTTTCTTTTAAAAATAAAAGAAGATGGGGGAAAGCACAGGAATGTTTACCTCAGAAAAAGAAATTTAACAGGAAATTGAGCTTTGATTCATGACAGAAAAAGGAAGAAAATTATGTAGATGTTTGCTCTTTTGGATATCACAGGGGGCTGTGTTGGTTGTCCTGCTGCATGCATTCACATGCAATGTTGCAATAACACACGGAACACCAATTTCTCTCTAATAAGGTGAAACACTGTAAGATGGTCTCTCAGTCATCTTTAAGTCCAGCATGTTGCCATTGAAAATTATCATTGCAAATACTAACTAAAGCATTCCTGATGGGCAGATCCCATCTCTCTTAGCCCTTTTGAGCAAGACACAGCCAAAACATTGCTCACTTTAACCTATGCTAAGAGGTAGGATGTGAGCAGACTTCATCAGGGACAGAAAGCAGTATCAGGAGTAACAGAAGGCTCTTCATAGCCTGGCTCTCTCTCTGTTTGCCCCCTGAGAAGACAATATTGTTTAATGCTCTGCCCAGCAGTGTCCAAACAGTATTTATTGTACCAAATGAATCTTAGTCAGGATTTAGAAAACAACTAAGAAACTACAATCAACCATATCCAGCATCTTAATATAGTAAGGACAGTTTCTGTAGGAGAGAGAGGACAGGCACGTAGAGGATAAAGCCTTGCATTCAAAGCTTTGGCTGTTAAGATATGACTGTGAAGAACTGATTTATACCTCTCTGCCTAAACAGTGCAGATCAGCTAGAAGAAATAAAAAGGTGGAAGGCAGATCTATTCCACCAGAGATAAAAATGTCCCATCAGTCAATTTGGTGGGAGAATCTCTTCTCTTCTGTAACTGTCCTCTGTGTGGGGAGGTTTGGGGGTTTTTTTCCTGAAACATCTGGTTCACTCAAGGCAAGGGAAGATCTCATTGTTTACACAGAGAAGTTCGTATTGCGAACACTGACACTTTATAATAGTAGCACTCTCTTTTAGTATGTTGTTCATGGAAAGGCTTGCTTTCTGGCATGGAATAAAAGGAAAAACTGTGAGAAACAGCTAATTATTGAAAGAATATTAATAGAGGAATGACAGCCTTGGACCCACTTGCTAGGTTAGATTGCTAAACTGAAAAAATGGAGCTGAATGTCTTTATTTGAAATGTACTATCATTGCTAGTGAGTCACGAACTCCTATGGAGTTCAAACAGTACAAATCCTGTTATTTCAGGTGGTTGTGTAAACTGCTTAGTTTCTGTGTAATTCTGCCGCTCCTGGTAAACACAAGGCAGAGAGTAAAATGGGAATAGTCACCCCTTGTACTCAGATCTTCCCATGTGAAATTCTGCTTTTATTTGAGAGCTAATGTGAGTGGCTTTGTTAGAAAAAAGGTATAAATTAAAGCCACCTTTTTTCTCCCTTATTCCCACCAGACAGATCCGTGAGGTCCTGAAGCAAGTCATCGGCCTGCAGATTGAACTGTTTAGGAGCTAATAAAAATATTTAAAGACTATGTAAATATACAGAACATCAGTACATAAACCCTTCTTGGTAGCTAGATACTGACTTTCTGTTCACTCCACAAAAGACTGAAAATGAGGCATCTGCCTGTAATAGAAAAAGAAGAGGTAGAGAGAGTTTGCTATCCCCTTCCCTCCCATGGGAATTAAAATGCTCTCACTAGTTCACTGTCACACTTTCAACTGCCACCGCATTCCTGTCCCATGTTACTGTGGGCAGCTGTGGTGGATTTAAGCTGAAAGGCCAGGCTCTGTCAGGCCAGTTGAGGCTATCCCTGCTGCAGAGACTGCAGTGCTGCACAGAGGTGTGCTCTTTGCCTTTCTCAGTTAATGGATCATGAATAATCTGCATTTTTAAAGGTATTTTCATTAGTATGACACGTGTTATTGCAGATGTATTCATGTGCTGGCACCAACAGCGAGCTCTGATAATTAGCTAAAAAGAAAAAAAAGGTTGCAAAAAATTTGTAAATTTTTAGGAGCAGTTGTGTATGTCCTGTTCCCCTTCTCTTATTCGAAGAACAGATTTCTCAGTTTTTGGTTTCAGTGATTTTCCATCCATAAAATAGATTTTGAAAGCAGAAAGGATGGTGAAGCAGACAGGATTATTCCAATGCTGAGAAGAAAAAAAAAAAGATCAGTCTTGCCACAGCTCATGCAAAGACCCTTCTGTATGCAGACACAGGCCCAGCTGTGTATCTTTGAGGAGAAGAACAGAAGATGATCTCAATTTTAAAAAGGAAGGTGGGGTAGTATGAACACATTGTCTGCTGGTTAACAGTTGTTCTCTTCTTTACAAATAATAAGCTGTAAAACAAGAAGGGACAGGTACAAGAAAAATAGTAGGGAGCTCTTGCCTTTTCCCAGATGAGTCAGTCTTTCTGGCAATATTACCTTTGTCATTTATGCAGATGATCAAGAAAAAGAGTGAAGATTTAAAGAAATATTCCCAAGTTCACATGTCAATCAACCCTACTTTGAAACCTGCTTCACACTGCCCGGTCTTGTGTTCCCTACAGTTTTTTCATTGCAATAAAAGCTGTTACCTAATTATTTAAGGCAGTCCAGGAACTTGGCCATAAAATATGGATCTGGATAAGTACTGCCTTGCATGTTTTAGACAATGGCCAGAGACCCTGTCACCAGGAGCACTTGAGCATCTGTAGGGAAAACCCCTCCAGTGTTCTTGCCAGTGCTGTAGGCAGGAATATGATGTGAAATGCTGGGCTGAATTGCTGGTAGTTTCAAGGGGGTAGTTTCCCATGGCAGGAATTCAGGGACATGTATTTGCTTCAGGGCATAGGTAACTGCATTTGTTGTTCCTGTTACTTGGTGTGTGCTGTGGACTGTGTTCTACCCCGCATCTTTGTCTCTGTAAGTCAGAAGATAGTGTTAAATGAGGGCAGACTTTGGTTCATAACCCCAAGCATGTGGTCTGTGGTACCCCCTTTATGCTGTCAGTCAGAGGGAATATTAAGGAAAGTATTTTATACAGAGCATTTCCAATTTTGTTGTTGTAGCAGTGGAAATTAGGAAAGGGACTGTATCATAGTCTGCAGGAAAATTTGTATTCTGCTTGGTGTAATGTCAGCTATTCATGTGTACGTTGGAGCCCCTTTGACAATTAGCAGCTTTGATCAACTATGCAAATCAGCCCCACATGCTATAATTTGCTCTGTTTCTGAGGGAGAACAGAAATAGGTGGTGATTATGTGCAAGAACTCTGCAGGATTTTTACACTGTTATTCTCTTCTTGCCCTACTTGGTTCCTCCACATCCTGGCAGACAGCGCCCTAGAGAGAAAGGACATCAGGGTAGTGGAGATGGAGATGGCGAGGTGTTGGTGTCCCCAGCGGCACCTAAATGGTTCTAGCATGTATTTCAGAGAGCTGAAGAAGCAATAACTTGCACTGACTTAGACTTCCTCAGGCTCTGGCAAAAAGTGGACCAAAGTGACCTTTGTTTCTTCATAGTAAAACATTGTGTCACGCCAAATACTATGAGTAATTCCCATCTGGCCTCACATCGTCTGCCTGTGAGTTGTACGTGAATGGTACCAGCAGCAATAAAATCTTGGGTAATACTTGATATGTAACTCCCTTGTCCCTTGCTGGGCATAATTCTGATTCCTAATGAGATGTGACGTACTTATTGAGGACAGGTTTGTCCTATCAAATTCCCAATGCTGCCCTGGGTAGCAGCCAGCAAGGACAGAGGAGGAGTGTAGCTGTGGGCTGGGATAGCTGACACCATCCTGTGTCCCAGCTGGTTTTCTTACCCTGCTTTCCTCTCATCTGCCAAAATGCACAGAACATACTTGAGTGGGTGACAGATCCATGAAAAGTCCGTGCTCCAAGTGGGTGCCTGGATGTTTCTCCTGTATGTAACGTTTTGCTGCTTGGTGTTTGGATTTTTGTGTTCACAGCCCAGAAGCTGACTCAGTGGCCATGCAAACCCTGGCCCGAGTTAGCTGGTGCTGGCAAGCAGCTGACTGCACCTACTCTGTCTGTTTGCCGCCCCCTCCCCTTTTCTCTTCCCAAATCACATGTGCATAACTCAGTAGGTGAATTTAATTTATTATTGTTATTATTGATTTAATGCAACTGGAGGACGTGCTGTATTCCAGCAGAATGCTGGCTTCACTGCTCAGCTGATCTGTGCCTTGGGATGGCAGGGCAAGGGCTCTTACAGCCCACAGTAACCTTGACTTCAGCCAGCAAGTTTTGTCTTGCTCCATGATGCTTACCTGGCCTTTCGTCACAGACCAGCCCTGCCTCTCAGGAGCCTGACTACACCATGAACCACCAGACAGTGGACAGGATGGTTCTCAAAACCCTGTGGTGGCTGAGACACCTCTTGACATGGCCCTTTGGGACTGGAAGTAGAAATCCGGTGGAGCAGAGTGAGCTGGTTTTGCTTGGCTTGCTGCAAAGGGTCTTTAGTAACCCCAGATAAATGTGAGCTATTATAAGAAATACAGGGCTGTAATGAAGGATAAGACCCAAGAGTTTTAGTAAGTGGAAAAGTACTTGCAACAATTCTTTCCTTTTTTTAACAATACCCACTCAGCATAGCTGGTGTGTTGTTTAGAAAATAGCGGTCCCGCTCTGCTTTGGTGAGTGCCATTACTGCCACATGCTCAGCCAGCACCAGGAACTGAGCTGGGAGCAGTCCTAGCAGTGCTACCTGAGGGATGGACAGCTCACTCTGCTTTGCACGGGAGCTGATGGAGACATCACAGGGCAATTTGGATCCTTTGTGCTCCCCAGGCAGAAGTGTTACCTCTCCTCTCTGCAACTCACTAGGTGTCCATGGTTGGGAGGCTGGGTTGTCACTGCTTGTCACCACCTTGCTATCACAGATGACCCCAGCAAGTCTTTTCCCTTTAGCTGCCATTAAAAGAACCATCAACCACTAATACTAAAACACATCCTTAAAATGTTGCTGTCTTGATTTTTGCATCTTTTTTCTGGTGTTGTTTGTGGCGGGTTTATTTATTTGTTTTTCATTCGAGTCAGATAATCTAGGGTTTTTTTCATTTGGTCTTTTAACGAGGGAGTCTTTACTCATGGCTAATGGAAATTGGCATTTTATTAATGCCTAGCACTTTATCATATCAAATATTGGCAGAGATTTGCTATTAGTGGTCACAGAGAAGATTAAGCACCTCCTGAATGTGGATAAATACATATAGACATTTTAATGAAGTAATAAGGCACAAGGCTCCACACATTAACAAACAATAACTGCCATTAGTTATTAAATTTACTCCAGGTAAATTAACTCTGAGTGTGTCACAGCCCTGATTTTTAGCTTGAAGTGGTTTTGTGTGATGCAGAAAACAAGGCAAAAGGATTTCGAGAGTTTCTGGATGATGTCAGGCAGTGGGAAAGAAAACAGTATTGGCTCTGGGATGGGCACAAGGATATGGGAGTGCTGTCCCCTGGCCCGTGACAACCCACCTGAGCTGCAGCTTGTGGATGTGCTCCTCACTACACAGTAAGCCCATGCCTTATTTACTCCTGGGCTTTTATTTCCTAAAACAAGACCTTTTGTCTTTTTGCCTTTTTCTTTTTGCTATTTTGAGAGAGGTTGGGGGACAGCAACCTTCTGGTTCACTGCATTCTGACGGCTTGTTTAGAAAAAAGGAGATGGCAGAGGTTAAAGCTTTAAAAGTTGCATCTCACTGAGAAAGTCCCAAGTGAAAAGATGAAATCACAAAGAGCCCAGGATGAAGAAATATACAGAGAAAGTTCTGGATATGTTAGCAACAGACAGACAGTGACTGATCACAAGAACACCCCTGCTATTGATGATGGGAATATTTATCTTTCCAGGCTTCCGGCACTTCAGTACTGTGTCCTGATTTAGGCAGGGAGTGGGGGTGATGATGCACATCAAAACAAATGATGAACCAAGATTTGCAAGATCATAATTTCTTTGTCTTGCTTTTGAGATGTTGATGCTCATTTGGCCTTCAGAGTAGTGCTTTAGGACAGAGTTTATCCTTTCTGATGTGCTTGTTTCCCTGTGTGATGCTGCCCAACCATGAGAGATACCCAAGTAAGTACAAGATAAACTACAGCATAGTTTACATTATAGGCAGCTTTATCACTTTTTTTTTTTTTAAACTCATTTGAGCATTTCTTGAGGAGGAAAACAAAGATTAAAGAGCACTTTCTGTTATGTGGTTCTTCTATGCAGCGCTGGCTCCTGTAAACCTGGGTGCACATTTTTGGAGCAGGGAAGGAGAGGCACCAGGACAAGGTGTGGGTGCTAGGACAGGTAACTGGCCACACTCCTCTCCCTCCTCTGACCCCCTTGTGTACTGTGGATGCATGACCTGATAATGGCATAAACAGCCCTATGTGATATTCTCCTTTTCTCCCAACATTTAAGCCAGGGCTCTGAGAGCTCTGCAAAAATGAGAAGGGTTTCATTTCAATGGTGAAGACAGATGCTCTCACTTCCATTCAGGAGAGAATGTAGTCACAGATGCCTTCTATGGGAATAAGAGTGGTCACACAGGCTGCATACTGCAGGAAGATATGACTGCCAAAGAAGTTGTTTTGACTGCAGCAGAGAAAATAAAATGTGAAAACCATTAAGGAAATATGAAGGGGAATTCAAGACTGTGGCCCTCTTAGAGGATAATTTCTTACTGGAAGGACCATTTAATCAAAACTCCAGATCAGGTAATTATCAAAGTTTGGAAAGTTTTTCTCCTTTCTGTCATAGCTTCCCTGCTACCACATATGTGCACATTCAGTCTTGAATTCAAGTGGGTTTTATAGTGAGTGCTTCTTGGCAATAAGACTAACATGCTAAGGCTAGTTTTTCTTCTTGCTCATAACTTTGAAAAGTATGATGAATTTGGATTTAATTAACTGGATTATCCTTAAACTGAACTTTCTTGGTGCTGTCCATGAGAGAGATGTAAATCTGGAATAATTTTGCCCCAGTCAGTGTCATTACTTCTGTTTTGATGTAGATGTAACTGAGAACAAAATCTGATCTTCCCTGAGAAAGCCATCATCTACTAGTTTAAAAGGAAGACTGAAAGCTCAGGTTTGTTATGGGGAATAGTATTAGTGGTCTGATGTGCAACTCTCACAAAGTTGCTTTATTAAGAGGTAAGGGAGGGCTAATTCAGTTAAAAGAAAGGACTTTTTTTTTTCAATTCACTGAATTTGACATGGCTTTTCAGAAAGCACAGCAAAAAAAGCTTAGGGTATGGGGTGTGTGGTTCATTTTATGCATGTATATGAGCTTTCATCCTCCCTCAGGGTAGAGAATGCTTTCAAATGCACATTTTTTTCACATTCCCTTTCTAACACAACTTGATCCTTCAGATAAATCACTACTCACTGTTTATGTTATCACCGTGGAAAAGTTTGGAAATCACGGATTTGGCAGCATGGTTTCACAAACATCCTTGAATAGGAGAACACCGTCTGGGAAAAGTGAAATGCTTTATTACAATTTGAGCTCTCAGCTTAGACATCTGCAGTATCTGCTGAAACACCTCCTACCCCCTCCCCGAGAAAAGTGGGAGTAAGACTGATCTGCCAGAACTTACAGTATCATCTTATGGTCTCTTTTGCATTTTTTATTTCAGCTATAGCCTGGGCTAATTTTAGCACCATTAATATAAAAGTTGGGTTTACCTCCTTTAATTTTTTAGCGATTTTTTAGATGTGGGGAGACAAGACTTTTAACCACATGTGAGAGCGGTGTTTCAGAGCAATAAGAATGTGTCACAGGTGCAGCCCAGTGGGTCTGTCCCAGGGACACTGTGAAGGGGACAGAAACTATCACCCCTGATGTTAGAGCAAGTGGACGTGCAAGGGAGAGGTTAGCAAAGGATACAGGGGTTGTTGGTAGGATGTGACATCCATTGCACTCCAGAAATATTTTGTTGCTTGCTGCTCAGAAACAGCCGATAGGAAAGAAAAAAATCTAAAATTGGTCAGTAGCATTACAGTGAATTTTAAAATGTTTTTGTCAGTGAGCCTAGAAAACAGCTTTTGGGGCTTTTTTCTCTGAAATCAGGAAGTAGATTCCATATCACTGTGCAAATAATACTTTTAAAGAAAACCAATAATAAACAGAAAATTACAGTTCTGATCTACTTATCTCCCTCTAATTTGCAACCAGCAATAATGAACAAACTACTGTATGTGGAAATAGAACCTTATTGCTCCCCATAACCTCTCTGACCTTGCCTGAGACAACATTTGCATTCAGCTTGCTAAATAAGTTTTGCTTTTCTGATAAATGTTTGATTTGTTTGGAAAAAAAAAACCAACAGGTTAATTGTGGTTAATAGTTAGCCAAATAGTGACAGGTAGGTAAACAGAGCTTTACAAACAAGGTGTGCAGGAGGCAGCATGGAGTATTTTCTGTGGCATTGCAGACAGGCAATTTATCGGATACAGCTCATAGAGGCTTAGCGACACAGATATGACTGTCTGGGTTTGGTTTTTTTAAATTATATTTGCCCTTAAAAATTAACTTGGATTTAAAAGACCCGTCTTCCTGATTTCTCTGCAAAGTAAGGGTGTGAATGCCATAAAGTTACATTAAGAAGAAAATGAATCAGAGGTTAACTCCAACCTGTGTCAAGTTGAATTTTGCCACCGTGAAATGTGTTATATGATTCTGGAGAGAGACAGGATGTTTGCATGTACAGTAATAGGTGCATGGCCAGGAGAGTTTCTTCAGGAAAGTAATTCTTAATGGCATTTCACAATCTTATAACTTCATTGAGGGAAATGTATCATATCAACTTTTCCAATCATTCTCCTGTCACAGCATACCTGGGTCAAACTCCTATTATATATACTTTAGAAGGAGTGATAAATACTTTATTTAAAAAGTAAGCAATTTAATCTGTCATCAGGCCATGGTGATTCTATGTGTCTGTGCAATAAAATGAGATGCCCATTTTTTCAAGGAATGAAGAAAGCCTCATAGCTATAGGACTTTCATTCAGCCTTTGAGATCATGCTCAGCTTCAGAAAGGAAAGGAAAGGAAAATTAAAGTTAATAAAGGGAAAGTAAATAAAGTAAAGGGAAAGTAGTCAAAAGCTTTAGTTGTGTTAGCAAAGATCAGTCCTCCCAGGTTGTCTTTCTTGTTGAGATGGTTGGGTTTTTGCTTTTGTTTCATTTGGTGGAGATAATTACTTGAACTTCAGTAACCCAAGTAATGAAATGGTGGGAGTTACTACATAACTTGAAGGAGGTGAAGTTTAGTAGTGGAGTTTAAACTTGGATGAAGAGCTGATTAAAGAGGACTGAACAGATTGTATCAAAATAGATGGGGAGACAGGTATCTACTGGGTATCCTTAAGGATTGTTTTTGGGACATGTCTAATTAAATATTTTCATTAAGGATTTTGGCATAAGGACGCTTCACCCAGTGAGGTTTCACAACGGAGAGCTGAAAGATGCATTTAAATAAAATTGGAGGATGCTAAGAAATGGAACAAAAGTTAAAGTTGCGCAGAACCCAAAAGTACATACTTACTCTGTTTTAATCTGGAAGAACAGGGGAGCCCTTGTGTGTATGAAGAAAATAAGGATATGCTGTGCAGAAAGTCACAGTAGTGATAAAGCATTAATGTCATTTACAATACACTAAGTCCTTGTCAGGAATACTGTGTATAGCTCTGGTCCTCAGTTTAATGGAAGATGGATATTAACTGGATGGATAAAATAAAAGGAAAATTAGGGAACATACGCTAGCTTAGGAGGCAGGGCTAACAGAGTTGAATGAATCAAATTGATCTTAGACATGGCATATGCATTGGAGATGCTACCAGACTGGGGAACAAGGTACTTTAACGTAAAGAACAATGCTAGTGCAACTTATGCAAATAGTCTGAAACATAGAGCCTGAGTTTAGGGTGAACATTTAGAAGCAAATTTCATAAATGTCAGAGGGCCCCACTGCCTCCCTGGAGCTCCAGATGTCTCCAGAGGGGTGTGGCATGGCACAGCTGAGCATTGTACAGGCAACCTATAGAAACATCACATGACCCTGTGGGTTCTAATGGGTAAGTTGCTTATAGCTATCACTGATGCCATTCATTCTTATTAATCTCCTAATTGTTTCTAAATTTATAAATCACAGGCAAGTTGGGTCTTATTACCCAGTTGTTTGTAGAGAAACATGATTTGTGCTGTGTCTCTATTGAAATCTTTAGCTGTCTGCAAAGAAAGGTACATGGGATCCTGTGCAGAAGGAATGAATAGTTCTCTAGGTTTGGTTGTCTGCCCATTGACTGTGCAGCGTCCAGTGATAGTTCACACCGATGAGTCCTTTGAAAGCAGCTGTATCTCTTTCTTCCTTTTCTCGTCATGAGTGACTCAGCAGCACCCAATTGGTAGGAAGGGTAGGCCTGTGGCATGACGTGGGTTTTCTGCCCTTGCAGAGGCAGGGATTGAGCCCATCTGGCAGGGAATTGCTACGGCTTGTGTATATTCAGTAGAGTTGAACTTGATATTTGTTTGTCCTATGGCTGGCAAAACAACAGTGATCTCTTCCTCCTTCTGCAGTGCTTTGCATACAATATAATTATTACAGTCCCTTTCCAGGAGGGAAAATACCTCAGTAGCTGTCCATGACCTCTTAAAGTACACATTCATGAAGGCACTCTGTGGTAATGTAAGGTGGTCAGAGGAAGCGTCCATTTTTTAAATCCCACATAAGTGAATCACTTTGAGAAATACCTCAGAGTCTTCAGGAATATTTGTAAGATTGCGAAATCAAAACATTTCCTGCAATTAGAAGGCACTCAGAAAGCATATGTTATATGTCAAAGGCATAACTTTTGACCTCTTAGCCCTCTTGAGCAAGAGATTCCCAGGCTATTAAATTGTCTTTATTGCTCTGTCATATATTTGTAGCATGAGTTCAGTAGTAAATATAACAGAACTAAAAAAACTACTGTGCTTTCCTCAAAAAAACCAAGCAAAAATACACCAAAACAAAAAACCAAACAACAAAAAACCCAAATCAAACAAACAAAAAACTTTTCTATTTTCCTAATCAAGACAGGAGCATGACTCTAGAGGAAAAAACCCTGGCTGAAGAATTCAAGCTTTGTTTTGAGTCATGATATTGTGCCACAGAGGATAAAGTACATTTTTAAGTCACTGATAAATATGCTGACTGCTTTTATTTAGGAACACATCGTTACATGGTAGTGCTAAAAAATAATTAATACACTAACTTGGATGGTTGTCATAGCAGAATATTTCTCCCTCACACCCCCCTCATAACTTCCCTTCTCCTTTTGTTCCAACCAACTGGTGAACAAGGAAAGAAGTTTTTCATGTAATAGCAAGGAAATAGGTATAGTATCTGGGATATTACAGTATTACGTGATGATAAACTCCTGTGGAAATCGAGACAGCATTATTTTTCACTCACAGTCAACTATGTGGTATTGTCATATATAGCTATAAAATGTATTGAGTGTCTGTTCTTCTGAACTGTTCCAGAGCACTTCCTGGCTCACTGCATCTTCAAAACTGGGATTTTCATTACACAATTAGAGGGGTGTTTATTCATCTGATCTAAAAACTTCAATTGCTCTGTAAAAATTAAAGCTGATTACATGTATTCCTTGAAAATGAGGGAGGAAGAAATGACAGTGGCTCCATGGGGAGACTCATGTAAGCATGTGCATGGTTGGGATTGTTTACTTGTTAAGGGGTCTGTGCATTAGCACGCAAGATTTTATGGGAGAGTGGTAGACACTGTTTATGCTCAGGGAGAGCTTGGAAATCTGTGTGCAACGCTTATACCATCCCTCTACCCCAAGGCAGCCCTGAGGAACATCTGCCAAGGCTGCTGGAGCACAGCTTTGAATAAGCAGCACCGTGCTGAGAGCTGTACGCTCTGCACAATTCTGGGCTGGGGTGGAGACCCACTGGGAAAGGTGCACGACCCCTTAGGGTGTACTGCCTGCTTCCCAAAACCAGACTGTTGGTCCCTGTGAATTGTTGGTGCTGGGGTCAAGTATGATTTTGTGCTTTCAGAAGACATTAACTTCTTTATGCAGGTCAAGACTTGAAGCTTCGTGTTAGGAGTGGGAGGCAGGATTAGGATATATTTACTGCACTGTTTCCTTTCAGAAATTTTATATATATATCAGCTCAAAAAGGTGTAAATAGCTTGTTCACTTGTTGCTCATTTCTACTCTTGCAAACTGAAGAGTCACCTTGCCTCTGCTCATGTACGTGACTCCTGAACAAGAGATGTATTAAAGTGGGATAAAGAGCATTTATCACTGTCTGGCAATGATAAAATGCCTAACAATGCCTTTTTGACAATAAAACATGCTTTCTCTATGTCCAGTCAAACTCCACAGGAGTGTAGGTACCGTGGTGGGAGTGGGACTGTCACAGTGCAGCAGTGGTAGCTGTGCAGCCATGTGCCTTCATGGGGAGGGAGTATTGGTGGGATCAGTGAGCAGGGGAGCCAGGGGCTTGTGATGGTTAAATGAAGCAAAGCTGATGTTCTAGCAACTAAGTTGTTTATTCCCTACATTCACTTTTCTATTCTTAATCATAATTAGGTATATCCATTCTCTTTGTCTATGAAATGAGAATTTATACTTATCTTCCAGGCCCAAGAATTGCAAGTTTAGTCTCAACTTGTAAGTACTTCAGGTAGACTTATGGTGGTTTCAAGAGGTCACTTAAATATTATATATATTTTTTAAAAAATGAATATATATGTGTGTGTGTGCATATGCAATGCTGTGGGGGGTAAGGCAGTAATAGGAGTTGCTTTGAAGGAGCTCAGAGTACATTTGGAATGGGATTATGCATACCAGTGGTTTCCAGCATTGCTCAATATGCAAGCACCTACATTATTTCCAAGGGAGATGGGGTACTCTCTAGATAGTGTAAGCCTGCTTTTCATTATTTACCTTTCATGGGAATGAAAATAATCCAGGGACTTCCAGGGTGGTGTAGAGCACAGGCTGAAAATCACTGGTGAAGAAGCACTTTAAGTGATGCCTTGGAATGAATGAGATAGATAGTACACTTTTGCAGTAATAACCGCAGAGACCTAATAACATCTCTTTACCAAAAGCAGGCAAAAAAGAAAAGTTTCCAGTGCTCTGTCTGAGAGTTGTGCATATTTATTCACTGCTTTTGAAATCCTGTTGCCTCTCTGTACGTTTTCACGTAACAACCACAGTGAAACACTTTCCAACAAGAGATGGACTTCCAGTTCTGTAGTATAGGGTTTGATTACTTATAGTGAAGTTTGAATCTAAAAAATTGTTTAAAAACAAAAAGAAGGGAATAAGGCTTTAAGACAGAATTTTCAACAGCAACGGCAACTTCAGGAACTTCATCTTTACATGGCCACTGACCTAGGCCAATGCAGATTTTCCACTTTATGAGTTTTGTATTCTTGAAGTGTAAAGCTTATTATACCTTGCTGATGGAAAGCTAAATTTTTAAATAAATGCACTTAAGTGGAAAAAGAAAGGCAGACAATTTTGCATGCTTGAAGACTTGTAATTAGGTACAGGTAAGAATGTGTTTGCTGTTTAAGGGCATGCCCACAGTTTTGGCTTTTCCTCCCAAGAGCACAACCTCAATCCTGAGGTTTCAGATAGCCAGTATTTTGCTGTGTCCCAGCATCCT
Organism: Platyrinchus mystaceus; assembly: GCA_035041135.1. Classification (NCBI taxonomy): domain Eukaryota; kingdom Metazoa; phylum Chordata; class Aves; order Passeriformes; family Tyrannidae; genus Platyrinchus; species Platyrinchus mystaceus. Next base: position 52,924,570 of record JAWWLV010000088.1, on the reverse strand, counting down.
GCAGCGTGTCAGTCCCATCATGCAAAGTATAGTTGCACAGGTTATGAGATTCCTTCTTGGAACTGTGGGCTCCAGCATGCGGAGAGAAGAGCAACACCCTAATCATCACATCTGAGTTACTATCAGATCCACATTTGCTTTTCTGGGTTATATTAGTATCACCTTATCCAGAATAGATCCACACAGACAGAGCTTTTCCCCTGCAAGGATAAACTGTATTGCCATTCACTGGGAGAGTTCCGCAGACTGTTTTGAGACTTTTAATGGAAACTTATTTTGGCAAAGCTCTGAAAGAACTCAATAATTTTATTTATGAGATCCAAGAGCTAAAACACAAACTGCTTCTATTGGAGTTTCTCTCATAAAAGGAAAGCTGGTGACAGCGGAGACATCCCGTAGCTGTATAACATATTCAGATCACAAGCTCGATTTTCCCGTACGTTTGCTCAGCTCCTGTACCAGAACCTTTGGGGAGCTTGTAAGCTGAATGACTCTGTAATGCATCTACCAGCAGCTGTTTTCTGTCTCCTCTAAGCCCATCTTTCTTTTTTTTTTTCCTTTTACCACTATTACTTTTAAGACTGTGTTGTGTTCTGCTTAGTAATGAGGATACTGCTTGAAGGTACTGCAGACCAATGCAAGTGAAGTAAATCATTTTGGAGTGAGACAAGCTCTTGAAATGCCCTCATGCAACACTGGTATCAACACAGTAATTTCATGTTTTGGGGCAAAATTTGGGCTCTCATTCCTTCAGAACTTTCCTTTGTGGAGGCATAGTAGGTTTTGGAAACTTTACTTCTCAGTGGCAGAGCTTCCATCCTTGTTTGAGCAGTACTGATCCATCTTAAAGAGAGGATTTTCATTACACAGTAGTGATGGACATCTCTCACTAGCACTGCTCTATAATTTGCATGTCAAACTCCTATTCCTACTTTGAAAATCTCTTTAAATTCTTTGCCAATGAGGTTCTGTAGTGCAGACCTTTACTTCTAGTATTAGGAAGAAGATTGTTCTGCTCTAATTTTCCCATACTGGCCATGCAACCAATGTAGTCGCACATTCAACACTTCAAAATTTGTTTCCCAGCCCATGGAATAAATAACTTGATTTGTTGAAGATGAATATTTATTTCCAGGCTTTGGGGGGTGAAGATGAAAGTAACACAAAGCTGCTAACACACAGAGCTGATCTGTTCTTTGGAGCTGGTAGCACTTCATCACTTGCAGCAAGGTTGTTTGCTGGGCTTACAAGAGCTGCTGCAGCTCCTGCATGAACTGATAGATAGTGATGGAAGACTGGCAAATGCATCAAAGGCAGCCAGACAGACCTACAGCTTTAAAAACTTGGTAAGTGTCATTTTTCCCAGATAAGGTGGCTCTGGTTTTAGTACAGCTTATCAGAAGATACTTGACAATGCAGGGAGCAGCTTCTCAGTGGAGTGGGAGAGTTGGCTGTGTGACGTGCCCATTTGCTCAGAAGGTGACTGTTCTGCACTTTTGGAAACTTTCTATGTTGCAGTGGCCAAAACCAGATCCTTCTGAAGTTAATGTCATTTTGTGGAAAACTGTGATTTTTTTTTCTTTCATTTATTTTTAGTGAACTGAGGTTCATAAATGCCTGCCTCACATAACTTTTTTTCCCTGATAGTTTAGTACTCCATGAAAGTCCTTGGACGATTCAAGCATGCAAATTCGTGGAGTAGTGGATCTCAGATCTTAACACTGCTTGCCTCTAATATCTTCTGAGGTTACTACTCTAACAATTCTTCCTTTCTTTGAATTTCCACCGAAGATATGGGCTAGAGGAAAATGTGGCACCTCCACATGCTGCATAAGACATATGTTAGAATGTGATTTTAATTTTCTTGCTGTTAAAGAAGCTTCTCCCCACAAGAAGTTGAAGGCAAGGAAGTGCCAGGAGACACGAACTGCAGTGGGTTTCTTAGGCAGTTGATCTTGTATTTTGGAAGATGTAAGGCATCCTAGCAGCATTGGAGTGATTAATATGTACATGCTGTATGCACTTGGCAGATGAGCAGGAGCCATCCTCATGGAACACTGCCGAGATGCCATACAGCAGTAATGCTGGTGCTGGAATGTTCTGGGGTGGAGCAGGAACTGGGGTATTCCTGGCTCTGTTTCCCTTCATTCTCTTCTAGGAAACAAACAAGCAAACAAACAACAACAACAACAAAAATCCAAACCAGGGATCCTTGTACAGCAATGAGTTTCCAAAATGTTGTAATATAGTAAAAGACAAAAGCTGATTATTTCTAGTCAGAGTGCAAAAAAAGAAAGAAAAAGAAAAGCCCCAAACCCAGTGGATTACACAAACCTCTCCATCCATCAAAACATTTGAGTGCAATCATTTGCAGAAGAAAAATAGCAGGAACAGAGGAGCAGATGGGAACAGGAGTGAATGAGATCAGTTTTACAGTCAGGCTTCTCAGGCTTTCTTGTCTCTACACGCATTTTACTGCACTAGTAAAAAGTTCTGGGTTTTTTTCCCCCCTCAAGACATCTTTGGCAAAGATAAGCGCAGTCCAAATGTCTGCTACCGATAACATTTTCACATTCTGTGCTGGAGCTTAGGTTGTAGCTGATTTACCAGCTTTTTGTGTGCAAGGGGACATTTATTCCCCTCTTGTCTGAACTGATGGAGCTGTTTCTTTCTGGAAACTTTTTCTGCAGGGTGTGGAATGTGTTAAAGCAGCTTTGTGGCATTTATGTAAGGGTCGATTTTTTTTAATCCTTATCTGCATGTCATCTTCTGGATTTTCATATTTGCATGTAGGGGGTTTTTTGTGTTTGAGAAACCTGTGCGTTGTTTTGCCTGCCTTGTTGCTTAGAACAGGTCCACAAGGAAGACAAAATCAGTACCATCCCTCAATCTTTGGGGACAGAGGAGTTGCAAAACCAAATTTAGCAGCTGCAGTCATCTTCATAATGATTTTAAACTGCTCACAACTAAACAGCCATAAATTCTGAGTATATATGAAACAATAATGTGACCTAAAAATACACACAGGTATTTTTGATAAATCTGGTCTTTTGTTCTTTCCTGAAGAAAGAAAATAATTTCATTTACCCATTTTTAATATGTTTCTTTCATTAGCATTTTCAATGACAAGTGATAAATAAGGGGCCTTCAGAAGTCTGCCACAAGTAACAGTTGCTTTCTAAAGACTTCTGTTCAACACATTGCGTGTATGGGTCTCAAATACTTTATGCAGAAACAGAAGTATTTCTTTTCAAGTGCTGGAGAAAAATAAGAAGGAGGAAGTGTTTTGAAAAGTCAGGGATACATAAGTAAGTAAGTAAGTGGCCAGTCTTCGTGAACGAAGATCTGGGAAAGGTGTTTTTACCTTTCAAGCCTGCGCAATGGAT
>JAWWLV010000088.1:52905892-52921084 GCA_035041135.1 Platyrinchus mystaceus | reverse complement strand
GTGACCTTCTCTTAGATGGATGGCCTTAGGGGCTGACGAGCTCCATCTGCCTGGGGGATTCGAACCTGCGGCCTTGGTGCTGAGAGACCAGCATCTTAACCGCTAGGCCACCAGGGGTCCCCTACATAAAGCTTGTGCCTGGGCCCTATTCTATAAGCAATAAAAAGATAAACCCCACCATCTCATTCTCTGTGACCTGTGCAAATGGACATGATGATGACAGAAGTTTGAGAGCCTTAGCAGAGCTTTATCCAGTATAATGTTATATTTCTAGAGTTCAGATTGCAGAATTTCTGGGCTCAGTATAAGCCATTGAGCAATTGCTTTGCTGAAAAGGGTGAAAGAACATGAGGAAGACTGCCTTCCTTCCAGCTCAGGTTGCATGACAGAGGTTAACCGTGCAAATCATGAGATGGAGAGGGAACTTTTTCAGAGTTTGAACAGCATGTAATGTACTGTAATCATGCATTTCAGGTACCTTTAATAAAATGTTCAAACTTACTTACATTTCTTCACAAAACTGGACTCTGGCATTAAATGTGGCTGAGATTCCCTATTGCTAAATAAGACAAACTCTAAAAACAGTCCACTTGCTATAACATGAAACATTTATAGTAACAATGACTAAATTCAATGTTTTTTCTTCCCAGACTTTTGAAGAAAAATTGGTCTTTATCTTCAAAACTTACCCAGGTGTCGTTAAATAATTTTGTGGCTTTTTAGCTGTGCTTTCAAAATGTTATTGCAGTTCTCCTCCTCTCAGAATAAAGGGTGGTAGAAAGTCTATTTACCTCATTTATTAAATTTCACACAGTTAAATTAAGTGTAATAAGAGCCTGATTCAGATCCCATTCCTTTCAACAGCAGTCTTTCCACTAAGTTTTAGTCAAGGCTTAAACGAAGATCAGAAGGTGATCCAGAACTCATTTACATCTACTATGCTCTTCTGCTATTCCTTTTAAACTAAAATATTACTGGAGGCTTTTCAAACCCAGCAGCATGTATTAACTTACTTGCTCATCAACATGCACTAATATTCAAATTTAGGCTGGAAGCTTAATGTAAGTGTTAGCATTTATTCCCATGAACACGTAATAGCCAAAGACAAACTTTTAAAGCTTTTTATCAGCTTTTATTTGTTCTTTGTAGTTAGCTGACAGGATGTTTGCTACTTAGTGTTGGAGCACTGTAACTAAACAGTACCTTTATTGTTTGAAGCAGTAAGTATTCTTTATCTTCGTCCTGTCTGCAGTTTCTGTCTTGTTTTAGTCTTGCTTGAGAAGGCGACCTCATTCTTAAGGGACAAGATGTCTCCTAGCAAATTTTGGGGCATAGATCTTTCCTCCTGTAGCTTTCCAAGTTGAATCCTTAGGAGGCTGGAACCAGCTTCTGAGGAAGTGTTGGGCAGTGATGCAGCTATACAGGCCCAGAGGCCTGATGTAGCATTCACTGTGGTTGCTGGCAGTGCTTACCATGTCTTCAGTGAGCAGAACCACGCACAGAAGTAGATGGGGTTATCATGGAAGTGGGCACAGGCAGTTCAAGGCAGCCAATGAAACCTGTGTGGTTGCTGTTGTGTTTCCAGCAGTTTTCCACATACGTTGCAGTCTCTAGAGAGGTCAGTCTGCTTATCTGGGAGAGATACATATATATGTATATGTGTAAACCTATATTTGTTGGTGAAAAAATAAGGATGTGTTACATTCGTAATAGCAAGCTCTTAGTCTTCTACTTGGAATCAGCTGTAAGTGGTTTCTCTTGCCCTTTTTGAGCCAGTGTGTGAGTGCTCACATAGAATTTACACCTCAGGCGATTCAGAAATACACCCATGAACACCACATCTTACTGCAACATAAGACTTGGTTTAATGTAAATAAAGAAAAACATATGACTTTTTTCATTGGAAGGCACAAATTAAAATATGGAATTGCAGTGTTTTAAGAAATCCCACATGTAAAATGTTCACAGTGTAGTTTAATGCCTTTAGCACTCATTTCTCAACACATTTTGAAACAATTTTAAACAATTCAGTGCTGATGTAACTAGCAACTTGTCCCACATTTTCGTGGGCACACATCTTCAGTTTCATTTTATTGTGCTGTAAAATCCTGGTGCTCTGTAGATGTTGCCAGAACAAACAACAATGAAGAACTTTTTTTTTTTTTTTTTTAGACCCTGGAACACAGACTTTTGCATGCATTATTATCCACTTGTTTTCCCAGATATCCCATTTTAGGTCTTGAGATGCCATAGCCCTTCCACACATATCCCACCAGATTCAAGGCTTGGTGAACCATGCTCGTTGCTGGAGGTCTCTCGGCCTCTTGCTGCTGTGCTCTGTGCAGATTTTTACACCACTTGCAGCAACACAGAAATTCCCTGTGGATGCCAGAACCATTGCATTTCTATGGGCCATTTACTGGGGCTTGCACCTCGTGTGAATGGGGCTGCATGACAGTCCTTCTCACGCTCCAGAGCTCTGCACAGCAGAGCAACATTGCTTTGTCTGTGGTGTATGAAGCTGGAGGGCAGGCGGGCTGCAGCCATGAACTGTTAGCCAGGGCCTGTGCTACCTGGTAGACTTATCCTTGTGGGAAACAAACCACTGGAGTGCACAGAGCCTGCTGGGGCTGACACCAGGATCTGTTGCCCCTTGTGTGGTCTTCTTTGGGGTACACAAAATACAGTACAGGATAAACTTTGGTCAGTATGTGGGTTTCACAAAGCATGAAGATCACTGTTCTAAAACACATAGGCAGTGCTTTTTCTTGAAGGACCCCGAATAAGTTGGATGGCAACACTTCCATCCAGCATTGCTAGTATACCACCAACTCTGCCTTTCCCCCATTCCCTAATTTCCTCCACAGTGGTTCCCAAAGCCTCGTCCCTCTCCATAGCACTTAGTGGTGTTTCTCTGTGCGGTACACCACTTGGATGCCTAAGCCATGTTTGGCATTTTGATTTGAAGAGACAGATTTTGCACCTTAGAGCATCCATCTTCAGTTGCTTGTTGTACGTAAGGAATCGTGTGCCTAAAAATGGCAAACTATGACATGAACTCATTGTTTTGCCCATCCTGCTCCCGATAGGACCAAGCTCATCACCCTGTGCTGTTGAGTTCACATGGAGAAACTTCTGGGGGGTGACCTCAAAGTACATGTTGACTTTAAATAGCAGGGTCGCTATAGCCTGAGTTTCGGTAAAGATGGTTAAAAGGGCGGGGAAGGTGCCTGCATGGTTTTTGGCCCAAAATTTATTAACTGTTGTGTCAAATATTTATAAACTAGCCATTATCATTTGTGTATAGATGTGTACATATGTTTGCATAGTGGTTGAAAGATATGAAGTTCCCTTATTCTTGATTTTTCCTCACTAATAAATTGTAGGAACAGCTCATTAATTAAGTTCACTGGTGATTGCACTGGCAATAGATCTGGCCTCTAATTGAGCAATAGCTCAAAAGAGAAAGCCCCATGCAAGCTCTTAGTTACCTTTACAACAGCCTCTCCAAAGGCTGTCAGTGGGAAGAACACAGCAGCACCCCAGCTGCCTGTGAGGACATCTTAGGGGTCTTGACTTTCTAGCCACCATTCTCAATAAATAGCCTGCAAAACTCAAGGCAAAATCATACTGCACTAGCTGTTGTCCATGTGTCAGGGGCATGGACTGAAATCTACCTTGGAGAAAGGCTGAAGCCTGAGGGGAGCATCCTAGTACCATTGGGAGTGGGACCTGCACCAGGTGGCATCTGCTTTACAGGGGCACATAGCCCTCTATTGCAGAGGCCACCACTCAGTCACAGCCAGAGATTAATGCCAGCTTCTGCCTCCCTTCACTTGGCATTTTCCTACTGATGCACCCAGTGGCTGCTGTTTTCTGTTGCATCAAGCAATGCACTGGTCACCTCATACTATTCCCAAGTCCTTTTCCAGGCAGTTGCATCCCAGCACCCGATTTCCTATCTAGTATGTGTTCTGCAGTCTTTGATGTAAGACCTTGCCTTTGGCTGTAGTTCAAATAGCGTTGTTCAGAGGGCTTATTTTCCTAAATTATACAAACCAGCCTGTGCAGGTCATCTGTCCCTCTTTGTTATTTAGAACTGCAGCAATGTTTGTGTCATCTGCAGGCATCCTTAGCAGTGAAATCAACCTTTTCCCAAACTACAAAATTGCAAGGTGACAATTCCCATTTCCCTGAAATTCTGCTGATATTTGCAGAAAATCTCACAGTTCCATCCTTGGGCATTCGGAGGGGAAAGCTTAAACTCTGGGCTAGCCCTCCCTGTCCTTGTACTTGCTCCAAACTTACACTGGATTCAGCAAGAGAAGAATTTAATCCCCCATCCAGTTCACATTGAAGCCAGTGGAAAGACTGATTTCAGCACATCCCGGTCTGGCCTTAATCTGAAGGATTAATGAAGATACATGATGAATTAAATAATGGCAACAGAGAAGAAAAATGGAAATATTAAAAAAAAAAAAAGCACCCTGGGGAATTAATAAGGCTGAATCCCTTGTTGTCAGAAATACTATGATTGGCAAGGTCTTCACTCAGGAGCGAGTTGGTTTCTGTAGGATTGTTTATTCTTTCAGGCAGAGGCACTCACCAGCAATCAGACCATCCAACTGTCATGCTGCCTATATCCCTTGCAATTAAGAACATGACTTTTGACAGTGAAGGGCAGGTCTCCACTCTTAACTGGAGCAAGGCAAACCTAAAATTACATTTAGCTGGAAAAGTTGTTTTTGTCAAGTAAATGGAAATAAGAAACCATCTGGGAAAGCTTTCCCTTAAGGCATATTCTTTTTCTCAACTATGGCGTTAGTTTTGGTCACTTTTGCAGTTACAGTTTCCATTTAAGTATTTTTAAGAGCTCTGTCATTGTTTTGGTCCCAATGTGTCTAAAAGTTGGAATTAATCTCAGCAACTGCATTACTCTAAACCACGCTGTTTGAGCAGGGACTTACTACAGCCACATGAGGTTGTTTTTCACTTTGTTTTAAATAAAAGTATTTGAATATGCGCCAAAAAAATCATTATCTTCTGCAGAAGAATTTCCAGTGCCCAAATGCTGCTGTCATTAAGCTGAAAGTGGACTTTTTAGGCACTGTATGGGTTTGCAAGTACTGTTCTCAAGGGAAAACATCTGCCCACATCTGAGCACTGTTTGTACTCCTCACCTGTTTCCTAGCTTTCCTTTTCATAACTTCTCACATCACATTGCAGCAGATTTGGTTTTCTTTTTGTGTCATGTGAACTTTCCTCCCATTTGAAATTCATACTCAGTATGTTAAAAAACACACTCAACCCAGCAACACTGGGTTTCTAGTTCCTCCATCCCTTCTCTCTCTCGTGTTGAGGAAATTGTGAATATAGAAATGTTTCTATTTAAACAGTTGACCACATATAACATAATGTCTCTTTTTTTATTCCAACCACTGATATTTCATACCCTTTTTTCCTTAGGGAAACCATTGCATTTTTCTTTCTCTTTCCATTGGGAAACAGGTTAGTCACGATGACAAATGTCCTGTCTGCTCTAGTACTTTCTTGTAACCTTAAATGCCGTTATTTTGATCATTTGACTGTAATAGCTGCACTTCACTGGTTTCCGCAGCAGGTTGTGTGGATCTGTTTGATAGCTGTAAGGTTATGCTTTGAAGCTGGTTAAAAAAAAATACCTGATATACAGGACCTGCCCTTTTAGCTGATGTGCATATTTATGCTTGAATGATACGAGCATCTTCATTTAATTTCTGAGGCCCTGCTAGATGAAGGTCAGTGGCAGCTCTCATAAGGGAGAAACAGTTTTTCTCCCAGGGAAGAGTGTGGAGGCGCAGGGCATGACCAGGATCCCCTGTGTGTTGTGTGAGGCTTACCCAGGGGCTAACTGACTGGGTTGGGATGGTGTAATTGCCCATGCAGATGCAAATTGAGCAGTATTTCTTGCAAAAATATTCCAGTTCTCTTGAAAGTTATTGGGGTTTTTTCCCCCTTGTACTCTGGTAAAGGTGAATTGGTTGTGGGCAGTGCTGATTGTACCATACCAAGTAGCATTATCTTCCCAGGCCCTCAGTGGCAGCTTTGGACCAAATGCTCAGAATTGTACTGCTCTTCCATGAAATACCAAAAAATATCAAAAGTGAAATTGCTGCTAACAAGTAGCAAGACAGGAATATTTATAAATGTGCTGGCAGATTAAATAAATATCTCTTATCTCCAAGTTTTGTGTTGTTGTCAATAATGACTAGAAAACATGCAGAAGAACTATATAAATTTATCATATCAGGCCATATATAGTTATGATATATGAAGCATGGAAATGGACTTGAATATCTCTGAAATTGCCTTTGTGAGTTATTATTTTGATGTGTCTGTCAGAGCTGCAGGGAGACTAACACAGGCTAAGCATGGATAGAAACAGCTGATGATTTAGGGATTGGTGATAATTTGGTTTCAAAGTATTTTCTGGGTTTTTTCTCAAGTCTGGGGCAAATATGCCTGACAGGATTGGGACTTAAGTAATCAGAGATTTTATGGGGAAAAGATGAAAGCAGATTTTATTTGTATCAGGGCAATTGCTGCAGGGACCACTTTGTTTAATCTGAGCTTGTATGGATTTGGGAGGATATAGTTGCTTAGCATTACAGCTGGATGGATGCCTTCTATCTCCCTGCCATCACTTGGGGAAAATGCCATTTAAGAAATGCTTTGGTTTCACTCCACTACTTTGGGCTTCACAAGAAAAAATGGCCAAGGAGCAAAGGGTTGCAGAGGGTAAACCTGTTTGCATCACCTGGAAGTACTTGTTTAAGTCCAAGTCTGAGGCAGAGAAAGGGACTAGCAAGCATGGCTGTGGACACAGAGGATTTTAGTATCCAGGATAGCCAACTCTGCACTTTTCATAACTGCTAAAGTTCAGCAAGTGTACATATATTGGTATAGATATTGGTGCTTCTTTCCTCAGGCCTTTGATTGCTGCTTTATTATACAGCATTTGAGACATTTGAGCAATATCTGCATTTTTTTTTTTTTAGGCTGTCTGTAGAGGTAATGCTGTAACTGATTCAAGATCAGCATCACTTTAGCATTTAGGAATTGCCGCATGTGTGCTAAAATCAGCAAATAGGTCAAGCTCAATAGTGGTTAAATCATAATAAATTCCATCCACTTGAGTATGCACATCCCACTTAAAACTCTACAGAGCGAGGTGAGCACCTCATTGTCTGTGCTTTAGCCTCTGGCCAGAGCGGCATTCACACTGTAATATTGTATACAGATAATTATAACATGTATATTTTCAGAACACAGTTTCCATAAGCAAAGAAATTGCAGGAATTATATTATTCGTCAGATGCAAGCAGGCCATTTTCTTTTCTTTTCTTTCCTAATGTTCTAGTTGGAAAATTATCCTGCAACTTTGCCTGAGTTCAGTAATACTGCTGCAGGGGGTTAGCTTGTTTTGTTTGATTTGGGTTTTATTTGCTTAGCATATACAGCTTATGACCCAGGTTGTAATTTGGTAAATATTGGAGTGATGAAATTCACTTTGTGGATGTACTTAGATCTCTTTGTAGCAAACAGGGAATTGACCTTGTATCTCCTTGAGCAAACAAAAAATTTTGCCTGAGGGGGAAAGCTCCTCTACGGTGGGTCTGACTGATGCTAGCCACATACTGTTGAGTTCTTTAAAGAAGCAACTAATTTTCTTCTGCTCTCCAGATCTTAACTAACACCTCATCTACATCTACTGTTCATTACATAGAAGATGTGATGAGCCTGATGGAGGGGACCAGTGGTTTTGCATGTGGCTTAAGACACCTTTGGTAGAGAGCCATGAAAGTGCCTCTTTTAAGCTTGTTATGTCTGGGTTTCCGTCTGCAGCTTCACAAGCAGGCAGGCTTCTTCTCTTGACTATTTGCTTCTGCCTCCTTGCCATCCTCAGAGCTGTTTTGAATGCACGGGGCACAACGGTGAACCAAATCAGTGAGCTTTTCTGAGCTAAAAATACCCTCTGTCCAATTATTTATTTATTGTCCTGCACTATTTGTAGCTTGGATCCACTCATTGGCTTGGTTCACTGGGTGGTCCCATGGGAGAGGGAGAAGTACAACAGTAACCATGCCCTCTGCCTGCTACAGCAGCCTTGACCTAATGAGCAATGAAAGTCTGTGTTACTCAAGAGCTCCAACACTTGTCTGATCCCAAGAGAAACACATTCAAATGAGTGCAGTTTGTCTTTTTTTTCAGTGAGCTATTGTACAGTGAATTGTTGTACAACCTGACTGGTGCGAAGCAGCTTAAGGTCAATCAGAGGCACATGTGGCCAGGAGATGCCACCAGACAAGTCTCATCCTTCCACCTCTCCTTCAGCTCAGATATAGCACAAATACTGCAGCTTTTGCATCAGGCCTGTGTTGGGTATCAGGGCAGATCTTTGCTGATAGCCTCAGAGGTGCAGCAAGAGCACCAGGTCATTTGTGGGCTCTGAAGACCGTAGCAGGCTGTCTTACAGACTTACATGTCTTTATTTCTGTGAGAAGTCTAAACTGCACCTGCTCTTGCACTGTGTTTGAGTGCGTTCAAAAATCACACTGTTTTAAAGATCAGATATGAGATGCTTAAACTGAGCATCCAAGTTGAGATTTTTAAGTGTCCGAGAATCTCTTATTACTGGCTTTTTCCTTGGTCATAGGCTAACATTGTTTAAAATTCAAGACGACCTCTGGGACAACTCTTTTACTTTTCCAGTCAGTTCAAAGCTTCTTCACCACTGTCCCCAACAACACCATATTTTCCAGGGCAGACTAGAGTATGACAGTACTTCTAACTTTCTGCCCTCAAAATGTGACCACTCCACCAAAAAAACCCAAATAAAACAACAAACAAACAAAAACCCACCAAAAACAAACAAAAAACCCCAAAACAAAACACAAAAAACCCCACACAAAAACTTTCTGTGACTCTAGCTCATAATTTGTGGTCCTTGTACTTGAAGCAGAAGGCAAATACAGATTTTAAGCATGAACACATTGGAACAGTTAAGTTTGAAAATGGAACAGAAAATCCCACTTAGGATGTCTAAAGCAAATATAAAGAAATTCAGAAATTCAAAGCGGATGTCTTTTTCGGCACTTGAGGCTTGTGAAGCAAAAAGCAGCTTAGATGGTGTACTCACAGCCCCTGTTATACTGTCTCCATTTACTAGCAGTTTGATCCCAAACACTTTAATGTTTATCTAGATGTATAATGAGAAATAACTGAAGAATGTGAGTGAATAGCCTTGCTTTAAACATTGTCCAGGAGTATTTAATCTGTTATCACTGTAACTCCTTAATGCTGACTGTACTGAGAAGTAGCACATGTTCAGTGAATGGTTTTGATGACTGGTAATGTGCTTGTATCACTGCTTATTAAGTTATTTTTCCTACTAATAAAACATCAGCTGTTCGGTAAATCTTCAACAGGTGTCGTCTTATGTTACTAGCACCGAAACTTATTTTCAGCTTTGTCAAAAGTCTTTATTATTTGCTTTGCAGCACCCCACACAATGGTGTTCCAGCTTGTGATTGGTGCTTCAAGGAATTATGACTCTACAAAAGTATCGTTTCATGTATTATTTTCTCCAAGTTAAAAGAATGGAATTCTTTCAGTGTGCTACTGAAAGCTGTGCAGTCGGGCTAGGGTTGCATTGTAACAAAGATGAGACAAATGCCTCCTTTTGCTCCCACTGAACAGCAAAGCTGGACGGGAGCTTTTCACCTGGAAAGAGTTGTGGAGTTTTTTACCGCGTTGCTTTGTGAATTGTTCTGCTTTCTTCTGTATTAGCGTAACTCAGAGATGTTTTCTTTTTAACTATGAAGGGATAGCCCAGGGAAAAACTGTTTGAGTACAGAGTTTTTGGGGGTTATGTATCGTGTTTTTTCTTCAGAGCAATTTGCATTTTGGTCTTCCATTGCAATCAAATATAATGGTGATAACTTTTGTCAATTCTTCTAGATTTAATAAAGCAGAGTAATATAATTTCAGGTGGGGACTTATTTTTCTATCATGCTCTTATAAATATTTGGAATCTCAGTGTTGCTCTGTGTGACACCTCTTCCTTCCCCACCACCAAAGTAGACAAAGGGGCATTTGTGTGCCAAAGCAGAATATGCCAGGAAATCTCCTGAATCTTATCATACTCCCAAAATGGTGGACTGGCAAGAGATGTGTATGCCCTGGAGAATCAGTTTGCTCTTAAAACCTGGATTTGTAGTTTGAGGGATCCCGCAGGAAGCTCCCACTTGCTCCCACTGAGCTTACCGGGAGACCCAACTCCCCCTGAAGTAATGTAAACGGGTCCTCAGGGAAATCGCCTTTGGAGATTTCTGGCAACATACCACTTTCAGTAATGACTGATGGTACTGTATGACTGTCCTCTCCTCAGGAACTGAGTTATGTTTGTGATACAGAAAACTTAGTGCTACTTATGTACAAAAGCCTTGTTTTGGAGTTTTTTATGTAACAGAAAGTGACGGAGGGTTATTCCAGCTCTAAATTCTGATACATCCCTGTGCCTGGGAAACACTGCATGCTTCCTACACTATTGCCATCAGACACATGATAGATAATGTTCTTGTTTCTTATGAAACTGACGCTTAACTTACTGTGGTGCTTGTAAAGTGGGCAACAAGTCTTCATATTCTTCCTTTCCTTCATGGAGCTTTCTGCTTTCCTCCACAGTTTGTCAAGGCACAAATAACAAGCTGACCCAACTGGGACATGTGGAAGACCATTTCACCAGCCTGCAGAGGATGTATAACAATTGTGAGGTGGTGCTCAGCAACCTGGAGATTACATATGTGGAGCACAATCGTGACCTCTCTTTCCTGAAGGTTAGTGTTCATGGCCAATGTGGTCTTCTCTGCTAAAGGAATCTTACTCCATTTTTTCAGGAAAATGCAAAATATCAGCTACTGATAAAATTCTGTGGTGATCCAAAAAACATGGCTAAGTAATGCCAGAGAAATTGCAGCTCACAGTCTAAGCATACCTGTAGGCTGCAGAATATGCTCAACTCTACTACACGAATCAGGCACTTTGAGAAATAGCTTTTCAAGCACTTGCCAACCTGTAATGGGTGCCATGCGGGTGGGTTTCTTATTTATAATTGCAGTTGCATCCTTACCCATTGCCTTACTTCTCAGAAAGCAAAAGACTTTGTGGTGCTGTTGGGCAAAGCAAAGCACAAAGTGAGTAGCAACCCACTGATGGCAGATTTTGAAGTGTGGAGGCCTTTCCCGTGCTCTTCTAACTGTGACCCCTTCCCCTGCTATAGTGGTGAGTCCCTCTGTAGCCTGCAATGCTCACACCCTGAGCAGGCAGGCAAGTCCTGTGCAATAACTTCCCACATGGATTCTTGAAGCAATCTTCAAGATAATTGTCTGCGGTTGACACATGGACTACTCCCATCTCAACATTTGTTTTGTGCCCAAGTGCTTGAGTAACTGTGGCAAGCTGAGAGAGGGGAGGAAAGGACAGGGGATGGATGCTAAAACGCAGCCACAGCGTGGGGAGGAGGGAGCACTGTCTGACTTGGGGACCTCCAGGTTCTCCGCCAGCAAGTAACAAGCAAGATCAGAAGATATATGGTTCAGACACATGGGTTATAAATATGATGGTATTGCCATTCTTCTCTCCGAAGCACAACCTGACTATGGAGATCAGTGTTTCCAGGAACATAACAGGTCTCTTGGTAGTCTTCATAGAACAGGAAAATATCCCAAGTGGTAGCCTGAGGGTTTTTCATTTATGGTCATTTTTGTAGGAGATAGAAATGTACACATTTCACAGTGCAAGGCAGGAATTGACCTACATGCAGGAACAGTACCTCACTTGTATTTTTGTTCTGTAAATATATGTTACTTAAAAAGGAGAAGCTTACCTGATCTTTCCTTCTGATGAGCAGTGGAGGATCCCCAAGGAAAGTGGCATGGAAAAGAGAATGTAAAAGCCTGAATCAGATGGCATCTCTGTGCTGCCAATGGTTGGAGGCTAGGCAATTATTTAAGGGAAGCATCACACTTAGTTGCCATATCTTACATGCTTGCCCTGTTCGCCTGCATCCCCTAGTTTGCCCCACTTACCTTTGCTTGGGGACAGAGCAGGGGTAAGGTGGACCTTTTCAGTGATGCCCTGGTAACTGCTAAAAAGGTGGGTTTATACCTACTTAACTGTCAAAGTTTTCCACAGTCCCTTCTTGTTCTCAAATCTATTTATTTCAATGAGATTAAATGGTTTATCATTCCTTAAAATTGAAAGATGGTGGATTAGAGGGGTGGGAGGTAGAAAGCGATTATTGAAGAGTACTACGGATGAAGTACCTTGTTTCTTCTGTTGTTCTCTCAGTCAATACAGGAGGTTGCCGGCTACGTGCTCATTGCACTTAACATGGTGGATGTCATTCCCCTAGAAAACCTCCAGATCATCCGAGGCAATGTGCTGTATGACAACTCTTATGCCCTGGCAGTTTTATCCAATTACCACATGAATAAAACCCAGGGACTCCGGCAGCTGCCAATGAAACGGCTATCAGGTGAGATGAGGGCAAGAGGTGGAGGCATCTCTAAAGCAAACTTCAACTGTTAGCTTATTGGTATCAAGATGCAATTGGAGATTGCCTCTCAAAGTTGCATGCCATCAAATCCTGCTTTAAAAAAAAGGATCTGAATACAGTTTCCTAATTGCTTTCCTGCTAGCCAGTCTTCAAGAGGCAAAGAAAGTTCATAATTTCCCACCGCAAAAGGATACAGAAAATCCAAAACATTAACAAGACTATGAGATTTGTTTCTGTCCCCTAAACTGGCAAAGAAGTATCTATTTGTGATTTTGCATTATTTGATTACAGTGCATACACGTCAGTATTTTCTGTTAAATCCCTGTGGGAACTGGTGATGTGTGTATTAGGGTCTCACACAGTCTCTGGCTATGCACACCAGCAGTGCCACCTCTGCTGAGTGCTATGGCCCCTAGAGGTGGCACCAGGCAGAAAGCCACATGTAGTGGCATCTTTATGGCATCCAAGAGCAGCTGACTCCAGAACCCATCAGTCTGAGCCTGGTGTTAGTTACACCGTTAGGAGTGCTGATGCCATGCAAATTGTCCTTTTCTGTCAGCATTGTGTGACTGAGGTGGAGAAATATGTGCTTGATTTCTCTTTATTTAGATCAGAGACAGAAGTCTTAGAGATTTGCTTCACTTACAAATTCTTTTTCTTTCTGTAACAGAAATTCTCAATGGAGGTGTTAAAATCAGCAACAACCCCAAACTGTGCAACATGGACACTGTTCTCTGGAATGACATCATTGACACAAGCAAGAAGCCTCTCACAGTGCTTGAATTTGCAAGCAACTTGTCTTCTTGTGAGTATTAACTTACCAAAAGTCCTATGTGCTCCCCCCCCTCCACTACAGACAGTATAATGAACATACCATCTTTCATGCAGTAGGTTTGTGGTCCAACAATTTTTACACGAGGGCCACCAAGGCCAGTTCCAAGGAAAGTGCTTTCATTTCTGCACCACTGGCCAAAGATAGAATTTTTCATGTTGGTTAGGTCATTATCTCATAGATCAGCAAAGTTCTTGGAAGTGATTCTCTTGGTTTAAGGCAGTACTCTCCATATGCGTTAATCAAACACAGCTCAGAAAAACGTGCACTCGTTTGCTTTCCAGCAATCTTCTGTTTACAATGTAAGGCTTGGGTCTAGAAAGCCCATATGGGTACCTTCATGGAGTTGCTTGAAGCCTTTATAGAGCTAAGGCCCAAGTTGAGTGCTGTAAAACCCAACTGTTTTGGGCTGCACAGACTGCCCTTGCAAAAGTAATGATTAACAGGCAGATAAATCTGATGCTTCAGATCAGCAGGGAGATGGGAGGATATTTGAAAGTTTGTATAGCATATGCTTAGAGTAGGCTCAAGCTAATCCTTCAGCCTTATGACTCCCTTGTAAAATCCCCAGTCATTTCAAGGAAAGTTTATTTTCATTTCTGAGCATTTAATTTCTGGCACTATAAATTGATGGGAAAACATATTTTCTTTATCTTCTTCCAGTTGCATAATTGCCTGAGCTAATAGCCAAGTTCTGCGTTGACTTATTTTTGTGCAGAGCCCTAGTGTAATCAAGGAGTTGCAAACTATACATGTCAGCACAGGAGTTTGGCTCTGAACCCCCCAGAAATGTTAATCTTTAACTTTTCAACTTAAAAAAGAAAAGGAGTTCTTTGGTCCCACACCAAATCAATCAACTCTTGGACAAGTATTGGCATTTGTTCAGCTATCTGATGGGTGATGGAGGGAGGGAGGGTACATGATGTTAGCAGGAAGAAACACTTCAGTAGAAAATGCCTTTTAAACGTAGTGAACTCCCTATTAATCTGCTTAGACAGCCATTTATGGCTTTAATAATGATCTCATAATCTAAAATAAGTTGTTTCTCTGGGACTCGGCTTGTCATTAAGAGAAAGAAAAAGAAAGAAGAGAGTAAGGAGGGAGGGATGGGAAAGAACCAGCACTGAACCATTGACGTCAGGCAAGGTGTCCATCCACCCTATCCCCTCTCCATCAATTGTCCATCTGCAGTGCAGTCCTACACCGAGTAGTATTTTTGTCAGAGGATGGGAGGAGAGCGTGAAGCAGACAAGTCAAATTACTTTGTGGTCAGAGTAGCTGGCAGTTGCCTGTGAATCCAGTTGGATTTGTTTACTTTTTAGAACTGCATTGTTCAGAAACACTGATTTACATGTGGCCTGTAGTGAGCAGCTGGCACATGCCCGGCTGCAAGCCAGTGGTGACTTGCCATTGCATGCAAACCCCACCAGCAAAAGGGCCAGCCGGGCAGTAGCTGAGATTCCTGTTCCTGAGAAAAGTATACCTCTTTCATAAGCTAGACTGGCTGGGTATTGTGCTCGCTTGTTCAAAGGTATGAAGGTGGAGAACTGCACGTAGGAAAACAGAGTTGAACAAAGGATAAGGATTTAAGTTCACAATTTTTTTAAGCATTGTTATATAGGTGCTTCCTACATTGGCTTGGGGACCCCTAGTGGCCTAGCGGTTAAGATGCTGCACTCTCAGCACCGAGGTCGCAGGTTCGATTCCCGGTCCTGCTTCAGGGACAATCCCCTGGGTAGATGGAGCTCGTCAGCCCCTAAGG
>JAWWLV010000088.1:52848277-52896567 GCA_035041135.1 Platyrinchus mystaceus | reverse complement strand
AAATGTAATTGGCAGAGGTGTTACCAAAACTTTTGATTGGGGGTTTTGCTCCGGAAATCTACTTGGCAAAACTATTTGCAGCCCCGGGGGGGCTGACTGGCAAACCCACGACATCCTGACACTACAGGCCTTGTTAAAAAGTTGTTATATGCCTCCTCTCAGTACTAAAAAGTCTCAATAAGGTTTCCCTGGAACTGTCTCTTCCTCAGGCTAGACAACCCCAGCTCTCTTAGACTAATTTAGCTGTATTATACATCTGTTAAGCTGTCACGGAGGAGCTTGTTCTTATTTTGAAAGACCAGAAGTACTCCTAGTTTCAGGCTTTGGGACTTAAGAGAAGCATGATTTCTTCTCTTCCACACTGCCAGAAGCATTCACATGTGCTTTGGAACAGATTGGAGAAACTGTCTGGTCAGATGGAGTGAGGATGGAGAGTTTGAGCTCTCTCTTGTCTTGACATTCATGGCTTTTCTTATCTTTGTTTCTCTCTCAGCTGCTGCCAAGCATGTTTGTGACCCTCTGTGCTCAGATGTGGGCTGCTGGGGCCCAGGACCCTTCCACTGCTTCTCCTGCAGGTTTTTTGCTCGCCAGAAGGAGTGTGTGAAACAGTGCAACATCCTACAAGGGTAAGTTGTTCTCAGGGGTGCTTGAGACTCTGGTGATGATTTGGGGGTTTTGGTTTTTAAAATATGTTGTAGCTGGAAAGAAAGCAAAAAATAGGGTCTCTGGTTGCATGGGATTTCACCAGCTTTGCAGAGATGTTACGTGAACATAGTTCCTAGTTGAAGTACCTCTCCTTTTCCAGTCAGTATTGCTTGGGAGTTTGTTCCTGCTATGGTGAACTGCTAATAAAACATCCCCTTAAGCCCACAAGGAGGCCCAAGAGCTAAGAAGGCCTTATGCCTCCTTCCCATAAGAAATAAAGGAGCTTAAAGCCCTGGTGAAAATCCAAACTGTGACTTGTCAAGTACATTGGGTGAGAGCCAGAGCCATTTGCAGTCCCCAGGAGCTCAGACATCCCCAGAGCCAGGGACTCATATTTGCTCAAATGAGCAGCTCACCCTTGCAATTTGCAAAGTTGCAGTCAAGGGAGAATGAGCTTTCATCCAAAAATCACTGAGAACAGCAATTTCAGGGCAAAAGTATTGCTTCAGCCTCACTCAGGCCATTGAGAACATATTACTGCTTGTGTATCAGGGCTGTGGCTGGGTTTTTCAGGCGGTTCAACAGGTGATGGAGGTGGAAAAGGTACATCTAGCAACGAAAACTACAGGGACTTTTCAATAAAGCTTTGACTTCTAAAGCTCATGAGTATTAAGCAAGTACTTGTCAGAGTGCTAATGCCTCTGATGTTTGTATTTCTCTAGTGACTTGTAGTTCAGCAGCTGTCTTTTTTTAAGTGAATTCCCTCCAGCAGCTATTATAACCTGAAGGGCAGATCTGGGCATTTTTTGTGTCAAATGATGGGTAGATTTAGTTTAATTAATAACACCATTACTTGAAGTGGAACAGCTTTATTGCTATTGAAACCATCTGTTCCCAACTTTTGTATTTTAATGATTCATTGTGCGTTGTAGAGAGGACATGAATTTAATTATCAATGCCTTGCTGTTTAACTTTCCTAATTATTATTTGTAGCCTTGGAATCACTTGAACTGTTTTTGCTGATCTCTTTGCATCACTACCTTTTAAAAGCCTCTAGAAATGGTTGTGAATATTCTGTGACACTAGCTAAAAAGGGAAAGTAAACTAATTTGTAGTGTGCAATAGGGAATGCCATGTGTTTCACTGTCAACCAAATTTCCCGTACTCTTATGTCCTCACAAGTGCTATTGGTGTAGCCAAGAGGGCCCCCCTGTACCTCCTCCTGTCTCAGTACCATCATCATCTCAATTTATTTTAAGTGGAAAAAAAGTAGAGAAGACCAGAGTTTATCACTCACTAATCAGCCTGGGATTTAATTACTTCTCGTTCTTTGTTATTTTTGTTTTCCAGGGAGCCAAGAGAGTTTGAAAAGGACTCCAAGTGCCTACCCTGCCACCCCGAGTGCCTGGTGCAAAACTCCACTGCATACAATGCAACCTGCACTGGACCTGTAAGAGCAGATTGACCTTAGCAAACCTCAAACTATGTATTAATAAGTATTTCCCATGTTGAGATAATCCTGAGGTGTCATTTACCCCTCTTTGAGGTGGACCAGAGGTGGGAGTGGTTAAAAGTCAAGATCTTGGGGCAGGGGAGCAGGAACAGGAGACGAAACCTCAGGGAGTTATTTTTCTTTTGTGGCATGCAATCCACAGTCATAGGCATTGTAGGGTCTTTAATTTTTTGTGTCTTTTACATAGGAAAAAAAACTTACTTATGTATGTGACAATACAGTAATGTGGCAAACATTTGAGGTACATGTAGATACTGAACTGCCATATTAATGTGAACAAGTTAGATCAAACTCATATCTTCTTTGTAAAACTCCAGTTTTTTGTGGGTTTTATTTCTTGTAATTGAGATCAAATCTGGTCTCATCACAAATCCTCCTCTGTGCTATTTGACCCAACTCTTTAAACACCTCTTGCCATCCCCAGCAGCCTCTGAGTGTTTGACCCTTGCCCATCATCAGTTTGAAGAGTCACTGCTCAGTAATGTGAAGCATTTCCATCCTCCTTTTTAGCACCATGGTCTCAGGGATGTTATTAACATTATAAGGTCCTTCAGGCAGTGACCACCCCCCTGTTGAATATTTGCTCAGCATCTAGTAATCAGTCTATTATAGTGGCCCTTAGACATTACAGTGATTAAAATAATCTTCCTATAGCATGTATTACTGTAGTCCCACTGCAACTGGCACTTGGATCTTGTCTGGTTTTTATCCATAGCAGAATTTGACCCAGAATTGCTAGTTCTGCTGCTTTAAAATATTTAGGTCATTCATGGTGCTGTCACAATCCTAATAAAAACAGTTCTGCCAAAAATGGCAAAAGGCAATTCCTTTAAACACAAACTAATTGCCTTTCAAAGTAAAAAAAGAATTAATTCACTCCTTGGGTTGCCTCCATTACTCCATGCTTCTCTCTAACAGAGGAAAGAACCTGTGCTGAGAAACCAGGTAAATAATGATTTGAGGCCAGTACTTCAGGAGGGTGTCAGCAGGTCCAGGTCCAATGTTTTAAATTGTGCGATGGTAGATTGTAGTAGGTAGCTGCCAAGCCATATGCTTTTCAGATAACACCTTATTGAGGTGTCATTTAAGTATTCCCCACTTAAAATGAAAAATGTAGGTTTTCCAACCAGGCAGAAGGCAAACCAGGATAAAAGAAGCAACACTGAAATGCAAGAAAATACTAGCTTTAAAGAGCAAGGAGTACCTTTTCTATGGTCTATCCTACAACAGCAATTGCTTGCAAGAATAAAAGAATAAAACCAGATAAATGCTGAAAACTTCCGGCAGTGGAAGGCATTTAGATTTATCTTCTGAATTTTCTCCTGAATAGGCTGATTGAAGGACATAATAAACAAGTTGCTTCTCTTTGCAGGGTCCTGACAACTGCATGAAGTGTGCCCATTTTATAGATGGCCCCCACTGTGTGAAATCCTGCCCAGCAGGGGTTCTTGGTGAGAATGACACCCTTGTCTGGAAATACGCCGACGTGAATGCTGTTTGCCAGCTCTGCCATCCAAACTGCACCCGGGGGTGAGTAAAACCTTGGTTGAATGGAGACAGGGAGGAAAAGAAATAGGGGAACAGCTCATCTTGAGCTCCTTCTCTTCCTGACAGTCCCATGTCAAACTGCTGAGAAGAACTAGCAGGAAACAAGAGAGGTCAGGAGTACACAGGTAATGTAAGCAGAGCGTGGCAGACTACATAAATAGGAAAAATTCAGTGGTGCTTCATCTTTACATGGAAGGCAGAAAAAAAAATGGTTTAGGGGATTTGAAACAGGTTTGTTTGATAACTTAAATATAAAATTTCCTGGAATTTTACAGAATTCACCCAGCAGTGATGCACTTTTTTTTCCCCCACCTGGCTTGTTGCTGGGTCCTCTGGTTTCGGGAGGAACATCAGTGACATCTGGTGGATGTTGGACTCCTTAGGCCCATCTTTATCTGTACCTTTCAATTTTCAGGAGGAAAATCCGAGTGGGATAACATGGTGTTTTAATTTTTCTCCCTTCTTTCCATATGCTAGCACTTGGTCTGAGTTGAAAGCCTTGCTTGCCTCCAGAGTGTGGCATTATTAATGGGCATCACAGTAACCCCATTTTTGTCCTCATTTGGGGGCACACTTAAACTTACACCTGGAACAAGCTGTGAATTGAACTAGTTAACCTACATGACAAGTAACAACTGTCTCCTCACCTGGTTTCCAACCTGCAAAGGACATAGGATGCGCAGTAAAAAGTTTTAGGGTTTGAGAGTTGGTTGCTGGACTGTGATGCTTTCAGAGCAAAAAACCACACATGTTTGGTATATTGTTCTTCACAGGCCCCTGCCTTTTACCCTGCAGGTCTGTCTGATCCAAAATCCTTCTATACTATGCCTGTAATACGTGTTGCAAGAGAGGAGTTATAACCTATTCAGACCAATCATCCCATTGTATATTAGCTAATCCAACTGCTAGGTCCTTGGCTGCATGGAAAAAAGGAGATGAAGGGTGAAATTAGCAAGAAACAGCCCTTTCTAGTGCTCCTAGTGAAGTTCAGTGCACTGGTTTTCAGATGGTAGTTGTACCAGCTTTGTAGATTTGCTGCAATTTACAGCAATGCCTCATTTCTGTTACAGGCAAGACTTATCAGGGCTTCCCACTGCACTGCATGAAAATAAATTGTCTCAGTTAAAAAGGGATCTTAATAAGTTTGCTCTTTATTAATGACCTCAATAGTCCCTACTGATACAAACTGGCCACAGAGATCCAATATCCTCCTTCTAACTGGCCACATGGAAATGCAGCTGATTAGTGGAGCAGCATAATGAGTAACCACATCTGAACAAGGATTTCCACTGCGTGGCCTTGGTAGTGAGATCAAACACTAGACTCAAATAAATGCAGACTCGGAGAATGTAATCTGCCAGACAGGGATGTAACAACGAGCCATGCAGTGGCTTTTAGTGCACAAGCAAGTTCCCAGAGCAGACTTCATCAGAGAAATCAATTCCTGCCTGGCTTTGGCAGTGGATGGGGGTACCACAGGAGACTGGCAGGAGATGGAGTTACAATAAGGAGACTTGTTTTTAAAATGAGGGGTACCCAACATATGGCTCTGTGTATTTGGCCCTGTGTTTTTAAGGCAGAACATAAAAAGTAGTATCGATTTCATCTTTTACATGAAAAAATGGACTGAATTTGCATCAGTTACATAGTAAACATGGTCAATCACCCTATATGAGTTGCTGCCCAAATGGGGCAGAAGAAATAGGCTATATACTTGAAGGGCTCGAGAGAGCTAGGAGGTAGTGTTGCTATTTTTGCTGTACAGATGGTAAAACTGAAGCCAATGGCATTGATGAGTAAGGAGCCAGTGTCAGTGGCATGGTATGGGAATATGCAGTCTGGCACAGCGTTGTCCCCGTGAAGGCAATCCATCAGTAACGCCATTTCTCTTCATGCCTTTCCCTCATTTTGTTGCGGGAATGGGATCTGTTCAGCAGTGGGCGGTAAACAAAGTTTTTGCATCCTTAGAAACCACAGTCTCAGCAATTCCTGCATGACAAGAAACAACTTCATTTCTGTCCTTGTCCAATTTCACGGCTAGAGCCCACAAAATCTTATCAGCATGATTAAGTGTGCTGACTTCAGTAGTCATGCAAGTCAGGGTTCCCAGGATCTCTCTCTTTTTTCCTTATTTGAGGAAGCCGCAAGCAAAAGACTTCTTTTCTCAGCTGAGTTTTGTCACAAACTTTGTTTTTTCATTTTAGGTATGTGTACTGGTAGTACATCACTTCTTTTGTAATGCCACAAAGAATCCCTTTAAGAATCCCTTTGTAATCCCACAAAGAATCATTTTCTTTGCTGAGTCAGTTTTTCAGCCTTCATTAGGACATAGAATGAAGGAAATTTTCTCCTGCGGAGCCCAAAAGACCCCTTCTTTCCCAATTCTTCTGTACTCTCCTTGGGGATTTTGTACACAAGCTTTCTTTTGCCATGCCTCTAGTACAGCTGAGAATATGTGCTACAATAAAGAAAGCAACATCTCAAAAGCTCTGGAATTGCCTCGTCTA
This sequence comes from Platyrinchus mystaceus, assembly GCA_035041135.1. Lineage (NCBI taxonomy): Eukaryota > Metazoa > Chordata > Aves > Passeriformes > Tyrannidae > Platyrinchus > Platyrinchus mystaceus. Next base: position 52,890,354 of record JAWWLV010000088.1, on the reverse strand, counting down.
TACCTTCAGCATCTAATGACACTCACTAGCTTAATTAATCTGCTCAGTGTTGAAGGATTTAGTCTCACAGAGTACAGGAATTAAACTCAGACACAGGCACAACCACTGGAGGGAATGAGCAAGGAGAAGAGAAGCCAGTACTGACACATCCTGCCTCCGCAGTTGTTACTAACACTATGTGTCTCACCAGTCTTCATGTTAAATGCCAAGGGATTTTTGGGGCAGGTGAGAAAGAGGCCAGGGGATCCAAGAGGGAAGGTTGCAGCAGCATAGTGCAAATGTTATGCCTTTGTCACACTTGGAAGGTTAATGAGAAAGGAGGACAAAGTAAAGTTTTTGTAAAGCTTTGAAAAGCCCAGTGGTTTTTAATTTCTTTTATGACTGTGAAGTAACTTAGGCTGTAACAGTGTGAGTCCTTTCTGAAAGGCCATAAATCGTAGCAACTTGACTGTATTACATCAAATTAGGAACTATGGGTCGAGGAGAAAGTTGTTAAAATCTTGATGGATTTGGGAAATAAATAGCTGTGTCTGCACTGGGATAAGTAATATTTACATAGACAAATGAAATGCTGAGTTCAGGATTAAACAGTTTTCAGGAACTGTACACAGTAATAATTTTCCAATAAGTAGAGAAATATTTCAGAGACTACAACTGCTCCTATATCCATGTGATTTATCCATCTGATCTTCAGGCACTTCATAACCTAAGTCTCATTTGGTTTCTGTAACCAGAAGAAATATTACTCAGGAATGGAAAAAGTGATTGTTTAGATTCCATAAAACTTGAGTTACTTATGTTGAGTGTCATCATAAAATTCCATAATAAGAAAGATATTTATATGTAGTCCTGGATGGATATTTCTCATAGGCTTTGTTTCTTCTCTGACTTATGAAATGAATCAGAAAACCACATGGGATTTGAAAAGCACAAGCTGATCTGTCATTTTCTTCTCAGACACCTTTTTACTTTATCCACCCAGACTTGATATTGATGGGGAAAAGAAGGGGACAGATAAAAACCTACGCTTCTTCTGTTTCCACTTTGAGGTGTAGGAAAAGAACTGATCAGTCATTCCTCAGATTGTAGATACTATCAGCCAATTCTGTTTGGTGTTAGAAAGCACACAGAGGACTTGCCATTATGAAGTAGCATGGCAAAACAGAATTTTGAGGAAGAGATACTTTGAAGGACAATAATCATATTCTGAAATAAAGTGAGGTCTTTTAATTTCACATTCTTATTCAAGCCACACATGCTTTGTTGCATTAGCATATAGAAATTCATGTCCGGGCAGTAGAGCATGATAGGATGAGATCTGGAGTCTTAGATCAGTTTTCTATCAAGCACTGAAAGCAAGATCTGCCTCCTATGACTATAAACAAGCTGGTGGTTCTGCTCTGCACGTGCAGCCTCTCTGTGCTTAGTTACACAACTCAGCAAACAAAGCAAGCTGTATGAAGATAGGAAAGCTAACAAGACTGAGTACCCGGGATCTGGGAATTGGTATGCACAGCACTTCCAGCATGGCCAGGACACCAGAATGCACATTCTTGCATGAGAGCCCAGTGAACTTACAAGACCTTCCAGATGCTGGGTCTTGGAGCATGGTGTTGGCCCAGAAACAAGGCAAATACATGAGGGAAGATCAGAGTAATGAAAACAAACAAACAAACAAATAAAAACCCATTAAAATGAGTAGTTGCTTTACCTCTTCCTTCCCCAGACCTAGACCAAGTTATAAGATCTGCAACTCTACCTAACATTTTGAAACTTTTCTGGTTCCTCCTCTTAGCAAAAGGGATTTCAGAGCAGTTTTCCTGGCATGGGCTCACTCCTTATCCCCTGCTTGACCTTCTCTGAAATTTTTTTTCAGACGATCTATTTTCTTTAAGTCAGCGCAGGGAGACGATACCACAAGAGACTTTACTCCTTCCTGTGCTCTGTTTTTCAGAGGTGATGTCACCCGCTCTCTGTAATGCTCTCCTTCCTCAGTAGACACCACAAAGACCACAATTCCCATGAAGAGCATGCATCTCGTAGCCCAGCAGCACTCGGGGAATTCACAGTGCCTCTCATGCCCATTAGACCATCAAGTGAATGCAATCACTGTGTTTTCATCAGTGTTGTTTTTTACATTGGGTTGCCAAAATTAATTCTGAGAATTTTAAGCTCAAATGGAGGGTGAATGACTTGCTAGTAGAGTTCCTGGCTCTCTAGATAGCTGTTATACCTGTTTACATTACCAGTAACATAAGACTGTAGATTCTAAAAGAAAAATATCATGGACACATGCCCACAAACTACATCCAGAGAGAGTGCTGTCAAATCCTGTTTTTTTGATGGGAGTCCTTGTTTTCCATTGCAATAGGAAGTCTGAAAATTGAAATCTTTACCTTGTCAGGAAACAAGGATATGCTGGAGGGTCTGCAATGACACATTTCCACGTGTATTTCTGTCCTTGTCCTTTCCACATGTACTTCTGTCCTCCTCCACAGTCAGCCCTGAGCTCCTGCACTAAGGCAGGTGTCTATGCATAGCCAGGGAATCCATTAATTTTGTGTATGTACGTCCTTCCCCATTCTACCACATGATAGAAAGTTCTTTTAAAACATTCTCTAAACTGAGTATGCAGCATAGCTATTCCTCTAGATAAAAGATTTTTGGAGCATTGACTGATATTTAGTGGAGTGTATGACTATTATAAATTCCTATGTTAATACTTGGACTGCTCTGAAACACAAGCTTTTCGATCAGTAACACTCTTCTTAGTTGAAATTATACAAGTATGTAGGCCAGAGCTACTATATTTGTAACATTCATTTGTTTTTACAGGTGCAAGGGGCCAGGTCTTGAAGGCTGTCCAAATGGGTGAGTATTTCATCTGCTACAATTAATGGCAGACCTGGAAAGAATGCATGCATATTTACATTTCCACACTGGACACTGCAAGGCTGGGACTTAAGTCTTCAGCTCCGTACAGGGAAGTGACAACTTAGAGCAGGCTCAGACCTATAAAAATGGTTTATACAACTAGAAATATTGCTACTGGCACAAGACTTCAAAATCTTGTTCTGCTTAGCTTTTTTTTTGTCAAAGTGAGACTTGGAATTTGTTACTGGACAACAAAAAGAGGGGTTAGAAAAAGAAAGTATTAAGGACAGAGAGACAGAGAGAGAGATTTAGAATTGATATAGCTACCTGCACTACAGCAGACTCAGAGACACAGAGGGCCTGTGATCTGTACATCTCCAACAGTTCTGTTCCCAGATGGATGCTCATTTGTCACACTAGATCTTATATCAGACTGTTTGGCCTCATGACATGCTCAAGGTCATGCAACAAGCAAACAGACTTCTTTTGCTGAAAGAGAGGGATTTCTTTTCTTCCCACAAAGTCATGCTATGGCAAGACAAATTTAGCCTAGAAGTGATGTTAAAAGCAACAGCATTTAATAGTAATCCCTGGGGCAACTTAGAAAAAAGCTGACACAAATATCTAAGTACAGACCAAAAAACAACCTTGGAAACCAAGTTCTTCTTTTCAACTTAAATTTGAAATTACCAAGGCTCTATCAAAGAGGCAGCAAACTGTACGTGCAGTGGGGATGGCACACACAATACCTGGCCTCAGACATTTGTACTTGGGAGGGCAGATCATCTCACGTTCAGTGTGACCCTTACAGCATGGCCCCTTCAATAATGGTGAGATGTCAGCTTCATTACAGGTATCACAACTGCTTTTGCCTTCCTGTATCACCTCCTCTCCACATGCTTCATGTGTCTGATCACATGCAGGCTGCCCATAGCTGGAGTACACAGGCATCACAGATTTGATGCTTATGTGCTTGGTGAGTTTGTCAGAAGAGCAGAAAACCTTTCTCTTAAGCTAGAAGGATCAGTTCCAATTGCAAGTTTGAGAGACGAGTGAAGACTTTGAACAGATTCCTGCATGAGAAACTTGAAAATGCAGATGCCCAAGAAATCTGAAATGTCAAATAGGCTCTTTGTGGTTGTCCAGAGCATGTGTTTGATCAAAACCTAAGGCTTCATGCAACCTCTACAGGGCTTCTTTAAAATCTTACACCTACAAATTTTTTTCTCCTTCTGCATGTCCTCCTGTGTTGCAGCTCCAAAATTCCATCTATCGCAGCTGGTGTTGTCGGAGGTCTCCTGTGCCTGGTGGTGGTCGGATTGGGCATCGGCCTGTACTTGCGGAGACGCCACATCGTCAGAAAGCGGACCCTGCGCCGGCTGCTGCAGGAGAGGGAGGTGAGCGCTGCTGGCACGGCTGCAACACCCACTGCTTTATTTGGGGCAACAGGGGCCGTCCTCCTTTTACCAGAGAATTAAAGCTCCATGCTTGTACTAAAGCCTTTTACTTCAGCTATCCCGTGGCTTGGAAAACACAGTGTCTGCCATGCTACCCAGGAAAGAGGCAGCGTGCATCTATCACCTTCTCAGTTAATCTCAAATCTGATCCCTCTGGATATAATTTTCAAAAGATTTAAAAAGATGTCTCAATCCCAAGGAATAGTCACTGAGATTGTCTACTCAGAAAAAAGCTATACCTTCAGGGTGAGGTGCAATGTGTTTGCTGATCCATACCACCTTGCTGTGTAGATCTTCAGCCTAAAATCATGTGTCATTTCAGACAAGCCTTGAGGCTCCTGTGGCAGCTTGAGGTGCTTTTGAAAATTTTACCCCCTTGATCAGGTGCGTGCCTGATCCTGCGGAAAAAAAGGTGATCAGGGAAAGGAATTGAGGAAGTATTTATGTCTTGTCTTTGGTTTGTTTTTAGCACAGAAAGCCCACAAAGCCATCAAAGTGAATGGTTCACCCTGTTGGGCATGAGCAAGGTTTCTACACCACTTTTTCATTTTGGATGGCTTTGTGTGAATTATAGCATCACCTTCTGGGTACCTCATACATAAAACAGCAAAATTCCTTATCCTGGATTGAAGCTGCTCTTTTATGATCAGCCCCCTTCTCTTTCTAGTCCAGTCCTAATAAATAATTAGCAAATTGTTTTTAATATTCTGCTAAAAGCCCAGTTGCAGCTTCCTTCAGTACTTACTGGATTTGCATAGTCAGCTGCTAAAATCCTTAAAAAAAAAAATCCTGTTTTTCAATGCACTACATAACTATATTTTTTACATACCACTATATTCTACAGTTGTGATAGCAGAGTTCAGTTTGTACTCAGCTCATATTGTACCTTCTGGACTCCTCAAAATGAGGATGTTTCATCACGACAGAAAGGTTGCTGACCCACTAAAATCAAATTGAACCTAGCTAAATATGGTTTTATTCAAAGGGAAGGCAAAAGGAGAAACAATAAGGGGAAAAGCTGACTTATGCATCATAGAAGTGTTAAATACCTTTGTTTGGAGGGCAGTACTGCTGTTTGCAATAAGGCTTAGATCAAGTTTTGAAAAAAATTGATAGCCAATTCAGCATCTTTTTGTTGAGGAAAGAATCACTGCCAGATTTTCAATTGCTGCTTATACACCTTGTGGTCTGGGGGAACCACTGATACCATGGGAATTTCATCCACTTAAACAAGAGCAGACTTGAAAGGTTGCAGGTAATTCTTGCCCATTATTTTAAACATTTTAATAATTTATTCACAAGTTCAAAAAAAAAATCTCCTTTAGAATCTGTTACAATTACATTCTTTTTCATGCTGTATTTTAAGGCTTTGAAGTCCAAACTTCCATTTGAATAGTAGTATTCCTTCATTCTCCTTCAAAGTGACAATCACCACTCTGTGATTTTTGGAGCAACTTTAGGTATTTATTCCCGTGAGTCAGAGCAGACCTATCCTCCCATAAACTTCACATGAAATAAAATGTTCATTATTTTAAAGGAAGGATTTATTTGCTTCCCAAAAGTGTTCAACCTTCTAGACTGTGTATCCTTCTAACATCATCTTCTGTCTGCACCAGCTTGTCGAACCACTGACACCCAGCGGGGAGGCACCAAACCAGGCTCATCTGAGAATTTTAAAGGAAACAGAATTTAAAAAGGTCAAAGTTTTAGGCTCTGGAGCTTTTGGCACTGTTTATAAGGTAAGATCACCATGTTTCCTTTCTCCGTCTTGCTCCCTCATGCAGAAGACATCCAAACAAAGCATGAACTGGGAGCTGTGACCATTGTGTAGGGTTTTTTTTAACTAGATTTTGTAGCATATGTCTATTGAGTGGTAAAAAGATGACTCAATCATCATTAGCTGAGTTATGAATTGGGTAACAGGAGAAGATTTACATAAGATGTTGCCAAAGCCGTATTGCTCAACCTGGAAAACAAAGATCTTGATTTGAAAACTACCACAGTCAAATTGAGAATATTAAGAAAAAAAAGAAATGCACTAGTGCTAAGCCATTTTTGTGTGTCATCTGGGTCTTGTTTTTATAATTTTTAATCACTCTTTCATTAGAACTGACTCAGATATGTCTAAGTGTCTACACACCTTCAAGTTGTGTAGGTCCACAAGGTATTTTTTCTCTTGGTGTTTGTTTATCCCCTGTGTTTCTTCATCAAGTTCCACTTTTCTGTGCTCCTCCTTTTATTCAGGATATGTGTTTCAGGCTTTGCCAGTAGTACTGAAATATTAACTGTAGATTGATATATCTCTTTATAACGCTCTATATTCTGAAGCAGGCTTCCAGCTGTGACAAGAAACTTCAGGGGCATGAAAAGATCTGCACCTACATTTCTGGGTATTTCAGCAGCATGTCCTCATAGTGCCACACTGTTGACCTGCCACCTAAATGGCCTCCTGACACTATATAGATGTAGAGCACTGTACCAGCTGGACATAGACTTCCCTGCCACTGCACAGGACTGGACTGTTGTACAGGATAGATACCATCTTGTTTTAATGAAAAAATGCTAATTCTTTTCATCCCATGATTTATAAATTGGAAGTGGCAAGGTTTTGCACATGCAGTTGCTGTGATGCTCTAATTAATTAGATTTCCATCCACAAAAGATGTTCTTTATGCATCTCTTGGGCTATTTTTACAGGGACAGTAATGAACATGTTTCTTCAAAAAATATAGTAGAGATGACTGAAAAAGAAATACCACCACATTAACAGGATTTTGTAGCCACCCATGAGACACATTTTTTGCATATTTTTGTTGTTTGCCATGTCTTCCCATAGCTCAGAACATGTAAATCTACTCCGAAGATGTAAAATGTATATAACTGTGAGAATTAGCCTGTTAGATATGAGACTGAATAACTCTTTGTACTTCTTTTTTGTAGGGACTTTGGATCCCAGAAGGGGAGAAGGTTAAAATTCCCGTTGCTATTAAAGAGTTGAGAGAGGCTACATCACCAAAAGCCAACAAGGAAATACTTGATGTAAGTTTTCACATTTGTTTTCTCAACTGGCCTGTGGATTTTCTTCTCTAACAATTCAAGGGGTTTCAGGATTTTGCATGGGAAGAAATATTTTGCACCCTAAACTGAATTCTTCATCTAGAAGTACTGTGCTTTGCAGCCCAGTCTGTGAAATGCTTTTGTGTCTCACAGTCCAGATGCAGATTTTATACTCCTGGGGTAGCACCTACAGAGGGATCAGGAACATACATCTACAACTAATTCTTTTTTCTTTATTCTGATGTTTCAGGCCTTAAACTGTAGCATTCATTGCTGTTATAGTGGTACAACTAAAGCAAATAACAACAGACCTAATGATTTCTGAATCCTGACACTGCAGGTTGACATAAGCTGGTTGCTTGGTTACACAGGACTAAATTAACTATAAATCCAAAATTTAAGAAAAAAAAAAAACAGCTGTCTGATTTCTCTGCCATAAAACACAAGAAATTATCTCATTTTCTGAAAGAGCCTCAGGAATTTTATCTTCTTGTTTGGATATAGCTCATCATTTCAGAAAACAAGGAAAAAGACTGTAAAACACTGATTTAGGAATGCATAAATATGTGAGTTTACAACAAGTGAGCTAGAGTCCTAAATACAAAGTTCCCTGAACTTGGAACTGATAAAAATCTTAAATAGAAAATCTTAAAGCCATGGAACATACAGCACCAAGGATATATGAATTTATATACAAGGAAAAGAAAATGATGAGTACAGAGAGGAGCACTCAGATGTCCAGTGTAACTTCAGATTTCCTGTGCTGTGGTTAAGTCCTAAGCAACAAGTGTGTCTGTCTGTCCTGTCCCTGGTATGTCCCAAATGGACCTATTTGTCTGAAAGCAATGGTGGTGTTAATCAAACACACCAATTCTTCAGCCATGGGAAGAACTACGGATTTTAAAAATTTTGGTAGGAACTAAATTTAGGTAGGAACTGGAAATTTTTTTTAAATTCAGTTTTGGCCAGCTAATGACACCTCAGGTAGGGAAGGTTCATGTCAAATGCTTGAAGCTGGCAAAGATCTTAACAAAAAGCCAGTTCTGGTATTGAGAAGTCTCAGGATAAACGGCGGTGAACAAAAAACCACTTGTGCTACTTATGATAATAAAGCACATTAGATTTTCAAGTCACCCTGAATAAACATGTTATTCCAATACATTTCTCTGCTTCAACAGATTGTGTGTTATGTACCATATGATTTATAGGTGTATTGCAGCAATGCAAAAGAATAGGTGGTCCATTTCAGAAATCCATACAGGAAGCAATATCCATCCTGATTTCAGTTTAGCTAGACTCCAAACCAGTCTCAGCCTTTCCCCAGGTCCTTACCCATGTGGCCCTCATCCGTGCCCCTCATCTGCCTATGAGCAGGCTGGGGTCCCTCTCTTCATTGACATTCCCTGTATTGAGGAGCTAGCAGAGGTACTGCTCAACATCTTTGAGATCTGCCCCTCATTTTGCTCTTCACAGTGATAAGGGGTATAACCTGTTCACAAAGGATGCTTTGGACTTAACTGCATTAAATTTCTGTATCCTGAAGGAAGGGTTAATGAACAAGCCTACCATACTTCATCCTGCCTTCAGCAGATCAAATTAGTCACAGGACAGAGCAGTAGGTGCAGGGACTGTGTGCTCTTCAGTGTTATCAAAGTACTTTCTCCTTTAAAAGAAGTTTCTGTAGCATATCCCCATGTAATCTTTTCATTTGAATTAGGATGCTTACCAAAAGCTTTTGCTTTTTCAGTCCTGTTCATTTTGTAGATTAATTGGTTGGTGGAATTCATTCTATATTTCAGAAAAAAATTTAAAAAATACAAAACCAGTAAAAGAAGTCAAGGAGATGACTCTGAAAGCTCTTCACAAAACAGATTTTTGCTATACAACCAATTTTTCAGGGTCACTGGGACCTCAAGGATAATCATGTCCAATTAAAGATGATTTGTCTTACAGAAACACACGAGGTATAGAACAAGCACAGCAGCTTTAGCCCGTATAATCCAGTCAAGCTCTCGCTGACTTTGTTAGGGTAGGGCTAATTCAGAAGATTGTTGTTGAATACCAAGCATACTTGGAGCAGGTCAGAGCGAACCAAAGAGATTTCCAAGATAAACAGTTGAAACAAAGGCCCACTTTAATGTCTTGGGCTACTTAGAGGGACCCACAACCACACAATAGCTCCCTTCTGCTCCCTGCAAGGAGGCAGTGGCCTATTTTGCTTTGCGGTATCAAATGTAAGAGGCAATGGCAACACTTGGACGCTCTCGGAAAGCTGTGTGGCCCATACGCCCACCCTGCTCCTTCAGTTTCCCACTTCTCAGCCCCCGGGTCAGCCCCATGTGGACTGTGCAGCAGATGGGCAGTGAAAACAGCTCTGACTCTGCAGAGTTCCCCCCGCCCTGTCTCACTGAAATGAATACAATATGGATTTGAATCCCAACAAGAAGCAAGAGAATAAACCGGCATCATTCCTCATTATGACAGCACGGTTTAGAAGCATATGGAAATAAAGTCGTTTTGGTCTCTGCTTACATCTAAGCATTGGATAACAAATTTGCAAAATTCTCTAAAAAATGCTGCCACAAATATCTACACAACTTAATAGTAGATTGTGTTCTTGCTTGTCTTTCCTCGAGCTAGCCCATATAATCAGTGCTATCCATGGCAGAGGGTTGTTTTTCAATGACCTGCCCACATGCAGTAGGTTGAGGAACACTTACCCAGTTCTGCTGGAGATCATCTTTAACCTGCCTGCTTGGAGGCCACTTTCATCCCAGTGGTTCCAAAACAAGTAAACTAAATGCAGAATTAGCACCTCAGAAGAACCTGCATTACATCATGTTTTGCCTAGTCTGGCATGTTAAACAACAATACCAAGACCAGAAAGTATTGCTTAAGAATTGGAGTTGCTTATTTCTTGAACGTCATTGCTTTAATAACTTCATTTAATAATAGTTCTTACAAGCTATACAGCTATGTGACATCTGTGGAATGCTTGTTAGATGATGAGTAAAGTGCTATGGTATTTCTTTTCTTAAGCTCTTAGAAAGAGCAGATTTGCTCCTTTTCTTGCCCCAGTGGTGTCTTCACTATTATTTTAGGCTTTGGGGGACTGCTAGCCTGAATTGCCAAGGGATGATTAGTTGGTGTTACTCCAGATGGTGAGTTAGGATGCTGACCCATTCACTGAACGGGAGAATTCCCATCTATTTCCCCCTGTGTTGCTTTTCCTCTAAAATATCTAGAAGTGACAGATTGTAAATCAGATACAAAGTTAGTTAAAGAAACCAAATAACTGCAGCTCTAATTTTTCTCCCCAGTTGAAATTCATTTTTTGAGCTGGCACATGACAGTGGGTTTCAGTATAAATATAGATCTCAGGTTTCAATGCATAAGTAGGTTTTGCACACAAAATCATGCAGTCAGGAATTTTTACCCAATGGCCATGTTAAAGGATGTATTCAGTGTGTCTGAAGTGCACCAGGTGTCTCTCACTTCCTACAAAAGAAAAGGAGGTACCTTGGGTACCTTAGCTAAGTACGTAAAGCTACATAGGGTGAAGCTAGATTTGAAAAAGGAGTTTTTCACATATTTGTGAAACTAAGACCCAAAATTCCAGTTGACCAAAGGGTCTATTATGCTTGGGCTCCCACATTACGAGTACCTTCCTGGTATCATTTACATTGCTATATAAGTGTAAAACAGCTTTTCCAAATTGGACAATATTTTCACTGGTGTTACTTAAAGACACATATTCAAGTTTCTAAAGTGGTGAACTGATTATTAATCTGCTTGGTTTGACGTGGACTGAAGAATAACATCATCAAGAATAATATGGTCTCTTAAAAAATGAAACTGTCAGTCATGTTCTAGATGACAACTTTGACTTTCTGAGTCAGCACCAACCTTGACAGAGGAGCGGAAGTCTCAAAAATACTGATTTCCAGTCACTTTTGTGAAAAGGTCTGTAGAGGAAAAAAAGCCATATGACAAATGTTCACAAAATGTGTTGCCCTTGCAATTAGGTGCTCCAAATGGTTGAAATCCCGTCAGCTTCCAGCTGATGTTCAATTTAGTAATTCTTCTTAGTTCCGTAAGTTTTAATACCCCAGGATTTTATGTTCAGTTTTTGTTTAGTGTACCAGTAGTGGGAGACTGGCTCTTCTGTGGCATCTCAGTGATGATTCAGTGTTAAAAATCTGGACATTCCACTAAAGGGAAAATATTTGGTCGACAGAATGGGAAATATATGTATTTTGTATGTGATATGAGGCACAGAGTTTGCATAGTATTTTAGCAACCTGTTGAATGACCAACTTATTTTAAACTGCCTCCAAATATTTGTGTCATGCCAGAGAGAGTGTTTCACATTGCTTTTTTGCCTTTATTCTCAGGAAGCTTATGTGATGGCCAGCGTTGACAATCCTCATGTGTGCCGCTTGTTGGGAATCTGCCTCACTTCTACTGTTCAGCTCATCACACAGCTGATGCCTTATGGCTGCCTCCTTGATTACATCCGAGAGCACAAAGACAACATTGGCTCCCAGTACCTTCTCAACTGGTGTGTGCAGATTGCAAAGGTAAGCAGACCAGCACACCTCCAGATCAGCTAAAACTCAGAGATCTGACAGCATGTCATGTATTTATTTACTTACCTGTCTCCATAAATCTTTGTTTCACCACCTAGATAATCTTATACATGACAGTAAGTGGTTACTTCATCTTAAACAATTTACCATTTTCATGCTAATAAGCAAACTTTAACAATTCTTCAAAATGCTCTTAGAGAGCATAATATTATCACCAAAACATTTATGTCCAAACCAAACACCTGATACTGAAATATCAATGTGATCCTACTGTGATGCAACACAGGAGCAGGGTAGGGAATAGAATTTGGCAATTTCCATAGCAAAATGCTGCTTCCTTCAGTGAGTTTCTTTGGGCTGTGTCACAGGACAGTGATGTTCTTGAATACACGTTTTTCATGTGCCTAGTAGAATTTCAGGCTGAAATCTCCGAGGCCTGGGAGTAAAACTGCTGATTATTGAATACTAGCTCCATTCTTGTACAGGCTGGCTGTGACCGAGAGACACTCAGGCATCCCAGAGCTATTCTGTAATTTATAGGCACTGAGTTGGTGTCTGTAATCTAACTGCAATGGCCATAAAGTACTTATTATCACACCTGGTACTGTTTGCCAAAGAGCAGCAAAGGAGACTGAAGTACAGCCTTTAGCTCTTAGCAGCAATATGCTGTGTTTCAATGATAGTTAGCCATTTGCAAGCATAGAAGAATGGAGCAAAAAAATAACTGCAATTTATTGAAGATCAATCATATGAGATGCCAGTGTCCACAAAGTCTGGCTACTTTAATGCTGCTTATTTCAGCAATGCTGGTCTGCAGGCTAACCACACACTTAAAACCTTATCGGTCCCCTGAGACCTTGTATACATCCCAGGCTTGCCCAGTTGTGGTTTGCTTTCAGGAAACATGCTGAAGAGCTAAGAAATGTATCCACCAAAAGTCTACTGAGCACATTTTTCATCTCAGTGTGTGTGTACTTTTTTACATTCCACAACAAGTGAATTTTAACTTAGTTGTCCATCTGGGATGAGAGCTGCCTTTTTCTGACTCTTTTGCTCTCTTGTTTAAAATCAATTACTGCTCTGTCCTGGTTTCAGTCCCTTTGGAGGTTTAGCTGGAGGCCACATTTCCCTCCTCCTCCTCCTTCTTCTCCTTATTACTCTTTAAGATGGCAAAATCAGTCCCCAAATGGATCCTTGGGGTATCGCTTGCCCGAAAGGTTGCCATTCACAATTGTTAGCTTCTATTTGATTTTTTCATGTCAGTTCAACATTTGCCCAGAGCAACCTCTACCCTCTCCAGCAATGCCTGACCTTCAAAATACTCCTTTGTGCTGCTCAACACTGAAGTTCTCCTCAAAGCACTCGTAAATCGTGCATACGGCTTTTTCCCACCAATGTGTTTGGTGTTACTACTCTGATAAAGTCATGCCAGATTTTTGGACATTCTCTGACTCTTTAAAAATGTACTTTTGAGGGGGGAAAAAACTGCTACAAGTATATGTCTGGTAACTAACCAGCAGGAGGCAAATTCCCTGGGAAGTTTATTTTTGTTTCTGTTTTCACAGCTTTGAAATAAGTTTTCTTTGCGTCTTCTACAAACATTATTTTTCACTGAGGTATGGAGTCCTCTCTTTCAGACAAGCTGTTATGACAGAGCATAGACTCTCCATATGCAGAAACACTGTGAAGGAACTCTGAACACATAGGTCTCATGCCTATTGATGAAAAAATAGTTTAAACCCTAGGCCTGCACAGAGTTAAAGATCTGCTTAACTTTCTAGACAAGCAGTTCAACATCTTCAGTGTAAGGTTATGCATGTGCACAAGCCTTTCAGCCATCAGCATCTTAAACAGCTTAGTGTGAAACTGATATTCTGCTTTTCAGCAGCTCTGAGTCTTACTAGTCTCTGCAGCAACTCATGTTTAGCAGGAAATGTTTTATCCTACTGGGGCTAGATTATGAGATTATTATGTTTTTTAAGATAGCTTGTTTTCTGTCAGAGCTCAAGAGTTTTTATATCAAGAGCTCTGCTTGCTAAAGATCTATTTGTGTAAATCAGTGCATGCTACATAGTGGCACTGGGTCAGTTTGTTTGGGTGGTTTGTTTTGGCAGCATCAGCAGTGCACGGGTGAAGTTCTGCTCAGGGACTTGGGTGGAGGATTCGATGGTGGTCCAGGTTAGCAGTGGGCTTAGGAAGCTGGTAGAGGCTGGAAGGCAATTATTCCCCCCAGTCCTCTGCCATCACATCAACATGATCATTTTGGTGTTAACTTTGTATGTTAAAAGTAATGTTTTATTAATTATCTTCATAAAAACATAAATGAATAAGCTACTGCCAGCAGAAACCTATGGACTGGGAATAATTGTGGGTTTTGGAAAAGATATTGCGGGAAACTTGAAAATCATGAATTTTTTGATTCCATGCACCAAGAGACTGGTGTTGAGGGAAGAGGGGAATAATCTCTACAGTCAGAAACACAGCTGTTAAATTTATGCTTTCAAAGTCAAACCAGCACAATTAGTCATATTCTTCCTACAGAGGCAGTTGTACCAAAAAAACACATATGATATGGCAAAACCAGGCTAATCATGGGAGGCAGTGAAACTGGAAGAACTCACCGTTTTCAAAGAGGACTTGTAAATGGATGTAACTCTGAGTTCAGACATAAAATTATGATTTTTATTTTTTTTAATTTTTTTATTTTTCACCTGTGCAGTGGGCATTGTTAGCAGAGAGAAGACAAAGTACGCTGTAATAAGACTCAGTATCAGCATCTTTGAATGATTGTCTAAATACTCTCTGTAGGTTTGGTGTGCATATATATGGAAGGTGGTAGTTAAACTCTGTACTGTACTCTCCTGGAGTCACTGGGGTTGCACAAGTGCAGCTGAAAGAAGAGTTTTTCCCCTTATTTGTAAGTTCCATCCTGATTTTGTATTTCTTGAGCTAAATCCTGAAGGAACCACATCCCCTGCTACTATATACTGTACCCACTACTGTCTATTTTTCCTTCATCACTCCACCAGTGCATGGACCCACAAGAAGATTCCTGGAGGTAACAGTTATTTCTCCATGTAACTGTACGAGCACACATCCTCACCCTGCAATAAACATCATGTAAATCTAAATAGCCAGCCTTTTTTCTAGAGGCGGGATAGGTTGCCATGTGTTTACGGTGTTGTGCGTAGTTATCAGAGAGCAGCTGAAGTTTGGTGACTTATTTTCGTGTCCAGGCTCTAAGTGTGTGATGCCTACCCAACAGTGTGTGTTGTATTGTAGGGAATGAACTATTTGGAGGAACGTCGCCTGGTGCACCGTGACCTTGCTGCCAGGAATGTCCTTGTTAAGACTCCTCAACACGTGAAAATCACGGACTTTGGGCTGGCAAAGCTGCTCGGTGCTGATGAGAAGGAGTATCACGCTGAGGGAGGCAAGGTAAAGCACATCAGAGAATGAACCACTGCGCAATCGCTGGAGCTTGTGCTTCCACAAAAGCCTTAAACAAATGGAAAAAAATGGGAGGGTGTTTCTCATAGCACTCAGCTGCCATCTCAGCATGCTGCCTTTGAAGCCTGTGGAAGTCCTCTGAAATCAGCAGAGCAGCGAAGGCTTTTGAAATTCCCACTCAGAATGTCTGGGAAAAAGCAAAATTATTGGAAAAAAAAAAAAAAAAGGCTGAATTCATCAGTGTAGCCAAGACCAATAAGACTGTGCAGTTTATAAGGAGAAAGGGAATGCTGTATATTTATAGCAGAAGAAAGACCTGTCAGACTGGGTTCAACACGCCTTCATGTTATACTACGTGCTGATGGAGGGAATGTGTCCTGCTGAGAAATTAAAGAGAAGCTGCCTGCAAATATTGCAGCAACCATAAATAGAAACCATATGGGTGTAGATCATTCTTTGTCATGTAGCCTAAGATTGGATTTGTGTCCTGTTATGATAGAAGATTTAACAAGTAGTTATTTGACTGTTAAAAATGTTGTAAAACTGTTTTGTAAGAGATATTTCTCATATGCCTAATACTCCACACATTCTCAGGTTCATCATAATATATGAAAATAATAATAATAAAGGGACTCAAAAGTTGCCTGCTCTACCACTCAGATAACTGTGTTGGTTGCTTGCTTTTTTTTCCTTCCTTGATTTACACTCCACCTGGTGGTAAATATCACTGGTAAATTTTGGGTCAGTCTCTTAAGGATTCTTTGTGAATTTTCCTAGGTTCCAATTAAATGGATGGCTTTGGAGTCAATTTTACACCGGATTTACACTCATCAAAGTGATGTCTGGAGTTATGGTGAGTTTAAAAGCAGCTACAATTATTGCAGATGGGTTGGAAAATTGCAGGATTTGCTAGTGACTCTACACTGGCCTTTTCACATTCTATTGCGAGAAGAACAAGAGATCGAATATATAAATACCTATCCAACAAAGTAAAATTCCCATGAAACTGCATGTTAGTGAGGTGTAAGATGTTTTGCAGAATATGCTTTCAGGTAACGAGCCCTCCCTTGAAAGAGGCTGCAGGTAAGAGACTCTGCTCCATTTGCTGAAGTTCTGCTGATGGTTTTGTTCAGCAGCTTCATGTGAAATATAATGGACCGGATAATAAAGCCATGTAACTAGAAGGAGGACTTAAAAACATTGGCAACATTGTCAGTCAGTGTCTAACAGTGTAACTCTGCTGCGGGCTAAAAAGCTTGTGCTGTCGTGTTATTGAGAGGACAATGCTAAAAGGGAAGCATAAGTGATAACCTCCTTAGAGAATTTATTTTGTATTTGGTGTAATTCATAAGCTACCATGAAAAAAAGGAGTGGAAAGGAAACTTTTCAAAGCAATCTGTTGCAAAATTTTCCCCCATGAGTTCTTATATTCCTGGAAAATATTTAATGCAGATGGTCAGATCCTGTGCCCTTTTCAAAAAAATACAGCCTCTGGTCCTCTTATTCCATTTATGTATCTTGGCATCCAAAATCTTGTTTTGTATCCTAAGCTACTAGACAATCAAAACAGCTACATCACAAGAGTCCATGGTATGTCAGCAAATGACGCTGAGGCAGCTGGTTTGCACATCTTTCACAAACTGCTTTTGCTCATCTCCAAAGAGAGTGTTTTCAAAGAAAAAGACAACTTCCATTTTTAAAAGCACTTTCTCGGTTGGAATCAGTAACCTTTATTTCCTTTCTGTGGTGCTGGGAAGGTTGTGGAATGTTAAACACTAAGATATTAGCTGAGATTAAAAAAAAAAAAAAAGGAGGGGGAAAAAGCAAATCCTTAACGGAAAGCAACCTGTTACATTAGTCTCTCCTTAAAATCATGGCAGAAAATGTTTTCTCTGGTTGGGGTTCTGGCAACACATTGCATCCAGGAGAGCCCTCTCTGCTTGCCACCTCTCTGCACCAATGCCAAGCAGCCCAGCTCCTGGCAAAGTTGCTCTCGTGGTCTTCTCTTCCCACTCTGCAGGTGTGACAGTTTGGGAGCTGATGACATTTGGGTCCAAGCCGTATGATGGGATCCCTGCCAGTGAGATCTCATCTGTCCTGGAGAAAGGCGAGCGTTTGCCCCAGCCCCCAATCTGTACCATCGACGTGTACATGATCATGGTCAAATGTGAGTTCACATTTCAGGTTTTGGGTGCTCATCTAAGGTGAATAAGTAACACAGTTGCCTTTGTTAGGTTGCATTTGTATATGCTGTGTTCTTGGTAATGGCATGGAAGTAGGGTTGTGTGAAAAGAGTGGTGACACCAGAGTGGTGACATCCCATACCTTGAGCTTTGCTAGGCGCATGGGATATGGTTTCATGAGTCACTAATTCAACCAACTGATGTTTTTTTCACCATTCACACCACTGACTGATATTGTCAATTGTTTTAAACTGTTATGGTCAGGCAGTATAAATTAGCATAACACCAACCACTTTACCTGATACTCTGTTTTTGTATGTCTAGAAAATAAAATGAACACTGCCTTCTCCTCCAGGCTCACCCTTAGCTCAGTAATATGCCTCCTTCTGCAACCACATATCTGGATTATGTCCTTTTACTAAAGGAATGCCAGGAGCACAGGCAGCATCATAATGGCAGATACACATAAGGGTCCAGAGTTCCTCTTCCAGTTTCTTCTTCATTTTTGGATGGCCCCTTTTTGGCACACAGCTATTGCAGCAAAGTAGCTCAAGAGCAGAAGGTCTGTGAAGCACTTTTTGGCCACTTAACGGCACATCAAAGGGCTTCTGGACCTCTAACCGCCTTTCCATCTGTATCACCTGCTAAAATGTCAGATTATTACCTGGCTTCCCACGCATCTCTAGGCCATAACTGCTGCATCCCTGCTCGCTGCTGTGAGGATGCTGATAAGCAGCCCACTAGGTGGCATTTAAGACCTTCTCACTGGAGCAACAAATAGCTGTTCCTCAAATCGGAGCCACGCTACCATGAACACTCCATAGTGCAGCACTTTTTGGGAACCCTGGAGCATCCACATGTCACTGTGTTGGGAAAGGCACAACACAAGGCGAGCCTGATCCCATGCTCAACAGGGCAGGCAAGAAATGGATGCAGATGTGTGTACCTAGCCTGGGTGGTGCCCAGACCTCAAAACAGTGGCCTAGAAACTCCTCCTTAGAGAACCCTACTGACACCTCATCCCACTGCCTTTCCTTAGGCTTAGTCCGGATGTAGAAAGGAGGAATTTTTACAGGCACCTAATCGGGTACCTGTTGCTTTTAAAACACAACCGGTAGAGTGGCCCCCTCTGCTTTCATACTATTGCACTGAATTTAAAAGCAAGAGTGTGAGGATCTGAGATCTGAGCCTTCCTTCTGGCACAGGGCTCAGTTGCACACCTTTCACCGCTCTGATCACCCCATGTTTGCAGGCTACAGCACAGACCCTGTTGAAGCTGTGCCATTTTGTATAAAGGAATACAGGAATCCCAGTCACCTGTTTTATAAGCAGAAAGTATAAACTAATATGTTCAAAGTTATTGCACAATGATTACTATATTTTTTTAATTTAAGAAACAGCATTTAAATGTAGGCAACTCAGTTAAAGTGAGAAACAGTATATGCTACTCCTGCAAGAACAGCAAACTTCCAAATGCTCTACTCTGTCTAAAAGCAAGAAGCATTTCTTCTTGAATTATTAGGGGATATATTTCTAGCATGGTAAAAAGTCACTGAAAATTATGAGATTTTATCTAATGCAGATTTCAGATGACATGTTAGCACTTCATTTCTCCATTACTATGGATAAGGTGTTCCTTCTGAGTTCCTCTAGACACGCTAAGCTTGACTTTTATTATTTTTAATTTTAAATACAAGAGTCTCCAGATCAGCTTATCTGTGAGTTGATGACAGAAAATGTGGGTTTCCTAACTAATATCACATGTAAACCCAGCAGTATCTATATTTGAAATCTCTTCTACCATTGGTCCACACTAAGCTATAGGACTTGTTTTTGTTAAAGTCTGTTTAATAATTAAATACAGCATAGATATAGTTAATTTCAAAATGTCCTCAGTGAGGATGTTTTGAATTTTAAAAGACATCTGGTACAGAGGGAGGCTTCTGCTGTAGGCTTCCCAGGACTCCATGAAGCAGTGCAGTGACTGTCAGACGGTCAAATCATGGTACCTCTGCAGGCACCCACTGATGTTTTTTTGCCTCCTCTCCTTCAAGAGCATTTTCAAAGCAGACTTAATTTGGATTATCCCTCAGTTGGGACCTGCTGCCCACATGGAGATAGGTCAGCAGGAGAGGAGATAGGCTCAGCCTTCAGCTTTTCCAGCATGGGGTTTTCTTACCTCCTTTCTTCTGCCCAAAACTGCCAAGACCTTCATTTTAAATGCTGAAATACACACCAGTGGCTGGTGAATGAACTTTTTATGGTGGTCCCTTATGAGTAGCTTCTTTATGGCACTGCTCTTTTTGCTGTTACATTTTATTTTAAACTCTGTGTTTGATCACCAAAACAACTTTATTTGTGCATTGCTTTCCCTCCAGGTTGGATGATCGATGCAGACAGCCGTCCCAAGTTTCGTGAACTGATAGCTGAATTCTCAAAAATGGCTCGTGACCCTCCACGCTATCTCGTTATACAGGTACTAACCACAGTGGGGGGAAGATATCTGATGGGCATTTAATATGAAGCCAAAAATTATTAGTAATGCATATGAAAACATATAACACTGATAACTTAAGGCCAGATTTATTGTTGTTTTCCGTGTCTTAACACATTCAGCTAGAACCACAAACAAAATGTCAAGACTGGTCTCTATTTTCTTAGTACTGATCCCAGTCTAGGACCAGCAACAGTCCATACTGCAGTCATGAGAGAAAAACAAAACTTTGATCCTCTTCAAAGTGTATCTCTTTTACAGCAGCTTGGACAGAGATTGCAGGCCCAAGTTCCCCTAAACTCTGGGTAAATTTGGTTAAACACACAGATCCAGATTTTGCATCTTGGGCCTCTTGCTAAATTCCTTTGCCTCACAGAGAAGGGGATAACAAGTGCTTGAAAGGAGTCTGTAAGTCCTCTCCCATACTGACTATTTTCACAGGGAGATGATAGGATGCACCTGCCCAGCCCTACGGACTCCAAGTTTTATCGCACCCTGATGGAGGAGGAGGACATGGAAGATATAGTGGATGCGGATGAGTATCTTGTGCCACACCAGGGCTTTTTCAACAGCCCTTCCACATCACGCACTCCTCTCTTGAGTTCATTGGTATGAAATTTTTCCACTGTGAAAACATGATAAGCAATTTTAAGAGTGAACTGCTTCTCATAATGTCTGTATTTTCTTTATCTTTTAAGAGTGCTACTAGCAACAACTCTGCTACAACCTGCATTGACAGGAATGGGGTAAGTGGAATGACCTTTAAAAAAAGGAGTAACTCCTCTTATGTGGATCAACTTCTACAAAACAGTTCCTTTACTATTGTTTTCCTCTACTTCATCCTAGCAGGGGCACCCTGTGCGGGAGGACAGTTTTGTCCAGAGGTATAGCTCAGACCCAACAGGCGCTTTCTTGGAGGACAGCATAGATGATAGCTTCCTGCCAGCCCCAGGTGAGTACCTCTCCTGTGTTTACATCTCATGGCCACTCATTCACAAGCCTTTCGGTTGTAAATATAATCATTGCCCTTCGTTTTTTATAGCAAGCAATGCAAATGCTTGCTACCTTTCTTTGCTCGGTAAACAGGAGTGGAAAAGTGCACACATACCCTTTTCTTAGACTTTATCTGGCTGTTTCTGCCCATTTCTCATTTCAGTTCCCGCACGAGCCAGGTTCCTCATGTTTGCTGTATGTGCCATCTATCCAGGGAGTTTGCATGTTTAAAGCTTTCTGTTTGAGAAAATATCATTTACAAAATGGGTTTTATCCCCTAAATCATTTCAACAATATAAAGAGCTTTATGGCAGTTTCATGGCTTTCAGAAGTTGATCCACAGAATGCAGTTTATGGTTTCACATAGACTTATAGCGTAGGTGATCAGAGAGCGAGCCAGCAAGCACTGAGGGGGATGGGGCTGGGTTACACAGTCATGATGCTTTATGTCCTTAAAAAATCCCAACCAACCGTTCCAAGAATATGCCATAGCTAAAAAGGGTGAAAGGCCCTGCAGGGAATGGCATTGAAGTGAAATGTGGAGTCTCTGTTACTGCCAGTCCTGTATTTTCTAGTCATTTTTCTCATCTCCAAACATTTTTTCTAGAGAAACAGCTTCTGGCAGCTAAGCTCCCAGAGTGCCATTTCAGAACACTAGCTGGGACATAGCCACCCACACGTCACTAAAATCAGCAGTAGCTATCTCACTGTCTCGTGGTCCAAGCCATCTTTCTGCTGGTTTGCAAACAAAATTCTTGAAGGTGAACCTCAGGGCAGAGCGTTTGTTGCCACAGAATGGCAGTTCCTGCCTTTGGCTCTTTTCCACTTGGGGAAGTTCAGTGATGTGCCATGAGCGAAGAGCAGGTGGCAGCTGGGTTGAAACTACATGTCAAGTGACGCAAATGGCTGCATTAGTTTTATGTGTTCATTTTCATTCCTTCTGATTTTTATTTTCTTTTTATTCTAGAGTATGTAAACCAGTTGGTGCCCAAGAAAGCATCTGCCTCAGCAGTCCAGAATCCAATCTACAACAACTTCTCTCTCACAGCAAACTCAAAGGTCCCCACGGACTCCAGCTACCAGAATTCACACAGCACAGCTGTGGACAACCCCGAGTATCTCAATACCAACCAGTCTCCACTGACAAAGACCGTCTTTGAGAGTTCTCCTTATTGGATCCAGGCGGGCAACCACCAAATAAATCTGGACAATCCTGACTACCAGCAGGACTTCTTACCAAAGGAAACCAAACCTAATGGTCTCTTGAAAGTTCCTGCAGCAGAAAACCCAGAGTACTTGAGGGTAGCAGCACCAAAAAGTGACTACATTGAAGCCTCAGCATGACCATGGAGAATTTCTTCTTGCAGCACGGCAAGCCAGACTCTTAAGTGACCTACATGGCTGCTGCAAGAATGGACTCTGGCTCAGAGCAAATGGCAACTGCAATGCATCAATAGGCACACCTCTCCTTTTCAGCATGGGGGCTGAAACTGCGAACCCTATCTGATGGTAGTGTGGATCTTTTCTTGCCCATTTCCATGTAATAACTGAGGCCCATAGCCTGCATTGGATGTGTGTTGGGATGGAGCAGGATCTTCCTGGACTGAAGAAAAATGGATGCATTTCTTTCATTTTCAAATGGTAGCATGGTAAAAAGCCACTCTGGGATGAACTTGAGAGCTGTACACATTGTACAGTCAAATTCCTTTCTACAGTCTGTATTTTTATAAATGTTTCTAACAGAACTTTTGGATCTTTTACAAAATCAGATTCTTGTACTGCTGTTCTGCTATGTGGTGCTCAGATCACCAGCAAAAAAAAAAAATATTACCAATAGTTTTCCAAAACTCCTGAAACAGAAACTGTTATTCCAAACCACCAAATTTTTACAAATTGGCTCCATATACTGCCTTTTGGCCCAAAGGTGAGAAGTGCATCTAAGGGAGGTGTGAGCAGTTCTTCCCAGGGCAGTATGGATTGGATTGCTCCAGAAGAAACTAGCATAAGGAGCAAAGTGGCACAAAACATCACCTGCTGACCAGTACTGCTAAGAACTGACAGAAGAAACTCACCTCAAGTCATCTATACATGATTATAAAGTGCTCACTCGTCTGTTTTCTGATGGTCAAACCCAAGACATTTTTTTTCTGATCCCTTATGCAGCTGTCAAGTTGTTAAAATGCCTTTCTTCTTCAACAAAACTGTTAAAGATGTTGCCGTAACTGAAAAATGAAGTGTCAAATAATGTTTAACAGACCTTAATTAAATGTCAAGGAAATGCAAATGATGGCAAATTGTAACATTCACGAGACAGACTGGAAGAACTATGCTAAATTAAACTTGACTAGGGCAAGAAACACAGGTAGCTCTAGCCAAGCAGTTTTATTTCCCTTCTTAAAGAGCAGAAATCATTTTCCCTAACACATGTGGCAAAGAAAAGGCATACGTAAGTGTTACTCTTCAAGGCAGAATACTGCCAATCGCTGTTCTGCACTGGGACAGAGGCTGGGGCTGGTTACATGCCCCTTTGGGGTCACATATCCTGGCAATGCAGGAGGAGCAGTGAGAATGAATTAAGGAAAAAATAATAAAGAGTGATGGAAAATATTATCTGAAACATAGGGCTGCCTATTACTTCTTTAAAATACACAGCATCGTCTTCTGGTTATCAGTGTGGTATAGGCAGGTGAGGCAAAACTAAGATTTTAGCTTGACAGTATAGATCAATCACAGCAGCAAAAGCAACTATTCTTTCCAGTGAACCATAAAATTATTCCATCATTAACATTTCTTATGAGTGTAGGAGGAGTAAAGTGCCTAAAGTGTGAATTTAGTCATTTAGCTGCATCCCATCAGCAACTTGGCAGCGCTATTTTAGTCAAACCACTAGATCAGAAGGCAAATGCTCATTTTAGGATGAAGGCCCTTAACTAGTTGAATGTTGGCAACTTGCTTGAGGGTAGAATAAGCAGCTGGCTTGCAGAGGATCTGTAGTCTATATTAAGTAGCAAGAAAGAGTCAAATTTATGCCACTGCTGTGTTTTGAATACATCAGTACACGTTTCACTTTAAGGATTGCATCTGAAGTCTAAGATCAAGTAGCAAATCCTTAGAACACTGTTTTTACAGATTTATTGAGGGAAGGAAAAGAACAGTCATGTGGAATGACCCTTTTTGTAAGTAACATAGTGTAAAATGCTTTAACAGCTTGTGTGTGCACGGTGGCTCACGGGCCACACTGCAGTCTAGCATAAAGCAGCAGTACTGATCTCTTCTCTATGGTGACCAGTGACAGGACCCAAGGGAATGGCCTAAAGTTGTGTCACAGGAGGTTTAGGTTGGATATTAGAAAAAGGTTCTTCACCCAGAGGGTGGTTGGGCACTGGAACAGGCTCCCCAGGGAAGTGGTCACAGCACCAAGCCTGACAGAGTTCAAGAAGCATTTGGATGATACTCTCAGGCACATGGTGTGACTCTTGGGGATGGTCCTGTGCAGGGCCAGGAGTTGGACTTGATGATCCTTGTGGGTCTCTTCCGATGCAGCATCTTCTGTGATATTGGTCACAATCCAAAGATGGTCCTCTTTGGTAGGTGTGTCTCACCATGACCAAGCCCCAGGCATAGTGGTATGGAGGATGCAATGTTTGACTTTGATAATTAGTGGCTTGTATTTAAAACACGCACCAAAATTCACTTCCCATGTCCAATTAGCAGCAGATTTCTCCTTGCATTCCTGAGAGCAGATTTGTTGTGTTGCTCTCACAAGCGTGCAACATGTATGCACAGGCATTGCTGCTGTTCTCCACCCACCGCCTTGGGAGAAATGCACATAAAACTAAAAAAAGATCTTAACAGAATTCACAGATAATTTTTCAATTTGCTAAAGCTGCTATGTCTGTCTCCAAGCATAACACTAGAAAATCACACAGTGCTTGTTCTCCCACAGAATATTCTGAACACTATTACACAAAGGAATTTATTGATGTTTTGTTTTAATCTGTAAGCTAAAACAAGAAAGCCACTGAGCAGTATCAATATTTATCACCAGCATTATGTAGCATGAAAATTATTTAATAGAGGTTAATACACTTGCCCTTTTAAAACGATTTAAGATGGATTCAGTAGCAATTCATTGCTAGAAACGAGATTCATCTAAAAATTAAGCAATGTAAACTTGAAAGAGAATCACATTTTGAATGTGATGTTTTTATTGAAAAAAGTAAGAAAGAAGATGTAGAACCACAAACTCTCAGTACGAACGTAAAGATTGGTGGGATCAGCTATATTGTGAAGTATTTCTGGTAAATAGGCATCCTGTAAGGCATGATTTGTAAAATGGCAGGTCAGTAATGATTCAAAAGCCAGCAAAAAATAAAAACTGGATAGTGCCTGCAGGGGCAAATACAGTGGCACTGGGAGTGGATGGGACTGTGCAGCTGCATGGCTGTCACTGGAGGCACAGGTGCTGTGCAGTGTGATGCTCGTAGGGTAACAGACAATAGCAATAAACCAAATGATTTCCAGCAGGATTTAAAAAAAAAAAAAAGAGCCAATAAGCAGCTGAAATGTCCTGTTTTTACCACTGCAGCTCATTGCATATTTAACAGCAAAGAGGCCCTTGCAGATCATAGCTGCTTAAACAGACAAACATGGTTAGGCAGCATAAATCAACATCCAAAAATAACTTGAAAGTTCAGCTGGAGGTGTGGGTAGAAAAGGCTGATTTTAAAAACACAGCTAAATAGGGATATGTAACATGCCACAGCCACTTTTAAAAGCTAACAGTCTTACTAATAGAGAAAAATAAAATTTCCCTTTTTACTGAATTTTTAATGGAAGGCAAAATAAAATACAAGTCAGTCCTTAGTGTCTATCATAAAACAGCAGTTAATGCAGAACTACTTTTGCAATAATAATTTAGGACTTCTAATAACTGCTCAGTATATGAAAATGTAAGTTAAATCAAGAGTTTTCATCTTACTTTGATGTTTTCCAGTGATTGTGTACAGTGCACTTGACTTCATTTTGGGCCTTAGGTTGTTTCTGCTGCAAAGGGAGTTGGCCTGGGAAATTTTCTTCATGTTGCAATTGATTTTGTCAAATAAATTCATTGAGAGGCCAAGGGTATGCTTGTGTTTCCAGCTGACAGGCAACATCACAGTGAGTTTTCTAGAGAGAGGGAGTTGGAACTAGATGGTGGTTTCTGGAATGCATTGGGATGATGCCCCATCCCACCAACCTCACCATCAGATGGCCACATGAAGTCCCGGCATTAGAAAATGTCGTCCCATGGTCTATTTGAAAAGAAGGGTCTTGTGTAGGGAGAATAATGCCAGAGAAGGCCTGTATCTGGCCCATCCTTATCCAAGACCACTGCTGAATTTGCCCAGGGCCACTGAGACCACTGACTGTTTCTGCAGGTATAGGTAGCTCCTGTCCCTGCTACCAGATAGATGTAAAGCCCCCTTGCAGGGATTGCTTGCGCAGAAAGTAATGTACGTGACATTCATACAATGGGGTGTATCTCTTCTCTTCCCTGGGAGATGCGGTTAGGTTTACAGCAATGTCACAGGACCTCAAACAGCTTTGAAAAGGTCCCATCACAAGGTGCCGGGGGTGTCCTTGGTCTGTCTGTGGGTGCTCCAATGTGCCAAGGAGAAGCTTTGCATTTCCAGACAAGAGCTCATTTTTCACATTCAGAGCTCAAAATCTGTTCGTATGACCACTGCCTCTCAACTGAGCAGTTACAGTACGCTGGCTTTTGTTCCCCCAATGTTTCTCTATGAGAAAATATCTGAATCAGGACCAAATATGAAAATGTACCTGTGTCTTCCTTCTTGATGGAAACTGTATACTCATGAAATGTCAAATTCTGTGTAGAACGCTTAGCAAGAATGCTTTGTAATGTTTTATCACCACTGGTTCAAATTTTTATATTGGGATCCCTTTTTCTAGCTTTCTTTTTGTAAGTGCTCCATCTTTGTTCTGACATACAATGTTCAAGGAGCCTTTTTAAAATAACAAGGAAAATAACAGAAAAAAAATGTATACAAAAGAAAACCATGACACCTTCAAGTAGCTTATCAAATGGGCTGCATTAGGACCAAAGATGTTATGTCTCCTTTTCTTGCTTGAAAAGAAATCACTGCTTCCACTGCCTCTCAATACAGAGAAGAGCTACAGATCTCCACTCTTCATTGGGCTGGGTCAGACCTCCACTGAGCCAAGAGGGCTTGGCAGGAAGGTGAGGCCTGTCCATAGAAAACCAAACTGAATATCAGGACTAGGTATCACTTCAGGGCCAAACCTACAACCTCTACTCCATATTGCAGTTAATGCAATATCTAAATAGGGACGTAGTCAAGGAAAAAAAGAAGCAAATACATGATGTTTTGGCTTAGTATCAGGAAAAAATGCAATAATATGAAGATGAGACATGATGGGTTTTTCTGTGAGGAAGTGTGTAGGCAGGCAGTGAGACTTTGAAATGATAATACTTTTGGTTATGTATTACTTTAATTATGCAGGGGAGTTGAAATCATGGCTCTCCCGTGATATGCTTTGCTTTCTGCTGTACATCCTGTGTCAAGTGTTTAGGCAGATCACCTATATTACCATGGCCATGTGGACTGAGAACTGTGGGTTTGTTCAACCCCTTCTTTTTATGCAGGGAGATAAAAGTGCGGTTATAGTAGGCTGTACCACAGTTAGTGGTCAAGCTAACCCTCAACAGCATCCAAAACTGTGTTTCCCAGGGAAAAAAAGTTGATAACTGCAGACCTACCTGACAAAAGGTTGTTGCAGTGCTGGCAACAGGCAGTTGGCAGCAAGCAAAATGTGTTTGGCCAAGATTCAGGGCCGGTGCTTCACCAACTTTGCTGTCATGGTCTTACATGATACAAATGGAGCTGTCTGGATGTACAACAGCACAGGTTCTATGGTCTCTCTGTAGCTCTCACTTTGAAGTAGTGGATTTTTCTGATTAATAAAGTGAAAACCAGAAATCAAAAATGCCACTAACAATTAGACGGGTAGAAGGTGTTGTTCCTACAAAGCCAACATGGTAATCATTTCCAATCACACTGGAATTTATCCAGACTCTTCTCCTTACCTCTCGCAAGCTAGCTAGAGAGTGTGCATTTGCTACCACCATCAATGTTATCCTCATATTTTATGAAAGGGAATAGTCAAAGTAGTTGTCTACAATGATAGGAGGCTTGGCTCACATACCTAGGTTTCTTTTTTAATCCTACATTCCTTATATTGTTCCCCTTGAAATTAATGGGATGTTTAAATTGATTACACTGAGAGTATAAAACAAGGCTAATGCTGAGTGATTTTTGAAAATCTCTCACAATAATCAGAGATCCTATGGATCCATTGCCCATTTTAGGCTGCTTTGTATTGATGCAATCAACCGACTATAAGGTACGATGTCTTGGTTTTAATAAACTGTTAAGCAATATATTCATAGATACAGATGGTACCCTTGCAGCATTGTAAAGTTACTCGACTATGAAAGCACTATTTGTACAATAAGAAACTCTTGACTTTTATAAGGTTTAATGGTTTATACTGTTGATCAAAGATTGTTTGTATATGATGATGAAAAATGAGGTGTATATTATTCTTTTTAATTGTTTTTAATTTTTGGAAAACTGTTATTGTAATATACTGTTGTATTTGGGGGGAACAAAAAAGCAGTGGCTAGCTAGTAGCTTGTAGCCAGAGAAGAACTCGAATTAAGGGTTCTTTATTGGATTTAGATTTTTTTTTTTTTCTGGTAAAATTTGTCACCTTGGGGATTTATCCAGAGCTTAGTGAAGCTAGTAACAGCACTCTTTCCTCTCTCCAAGACTCTTTGGCTATCTGTATGCACAGTGCTGGAGTTTCATAATGTGAGCAATAATATAACACTCGTGATCATTGGAAGTGCAATATGAAAGCCCAGGTGCTGCTTATTAGGGCCCTAAAAATGCTGCTCTTTTAAATTACATGGCAGGTTCTCACTTCACTTTCATGACAAGAACAGAAGCAGAGTGAAAGCAATCCTTCAAAGCTCATCCATGTGACATGTAGTGTGTGTAGCCACAGTGCTGGCCATTTCTTAATTGCATAGCTAAGGCAAAATAAAGTCTCAACCAGAGTCACAGTGGTGACTTACATTGTTGTACTACACTAGGCACGAAACTCTGTTAGCAGTGACAGTCAAATGAAGCCCTGGTGTTCCCTGAGTATTGGTGTTTAATTATCCAACTGGTTGAACATGTAGCAGGCAAAAATTAAAGGACTTGCAGGGTCCTCAACATAACAGAGCAAAATACAGTGTATTGGCAAGACAGTAGAGAGGAGCTGGAACTGTCAGTATACATTCAGCCTGGATAGGTCCCCAGTATCACAATTAGTAAATGAAATAATTTTTGTCTTTATAGAAGAACTTTGTACACAGAAAAAAAAAAAGAAAGCCACTACAGCACCTTTGTCATTCTCATCTTTCCATCCAGTCCCTTCCAGTACGTAGGCTGCATGTTCTACCAGCTCAACCTACTTTATGCAGAAATTATGTAGTCTTAATCTTCATATTACTGGTTCTCAAAAATGTCTAATGTGTATTAATGCATGATATTTTTATTTTAATAAAAGTAATTAAATAAATCTTTGCTCTTTTGGCACATAATTCTCCCCCCTTTAGTGATCAGCTGGCTTGAGAAGATTCTAGATAAGTTAGTAATGCTATGAAGAAGAATAATTATTACTATTGAGAAGGAAACTGAAATGTATGTTGTACATCTATGCACCTCCTCTGTGAAGATCAGAAAACAATTCCTAAATGCAAAAGTCTTTTATCACACAGGAAAATGCTGTTCTCTGCCAGAGGCAGAGCAATGCCTCCATACTTACTCCAGAGAGGTGGGGATAGTGATGTGATAATCCCATTGTCAAGGCACCAGAAGAGAAGAACTTAAAACTAAGAATGGTGTAAGTATAGAAAAGTGTGGGTATTTGGAAGGATGAACATTCAGAAATGCCACTGAGTTCACTGCTGTCAACTTCAAATAAACAGAAAAATAACAGAGGGGGCAAGAGAAGAAGACAGCCAAAGAAAGACAGCTGCAGTTTAACCCTCATAACTGCCTGCACAGGATATGGCAGATTAAGATAAGATAAAGAAAATTACTTTTTAATGATAGGAATACAATTCTCTTCAACATGCTTCTACTTTAGCAGCAGAAGCACTAAGCAAGCCTCACCCTTTGGCACTCCTGACCTTGACCCAGGAAAACAACAAAGTCATCCTCAGAGGAACTAATCTGAATGCCCAATAATTACATTAGATCACGTAAGAAATAAGAGCCAACATGCTCTGAGGAGAACACAGCCATAGCCAGGCCACCTATCGTGGCACCTGGGACAGACCTACAGGCCTCTTTCAGCACTGAACACGGAAGGGCTTCACCATGACTCCACGGTAGTCACATTTCAGCAGTAACTGGTCACAAATGGCCTTGTTCGTTCCTGTCCTAAGGCTGCCAACTGGGTCAACGCTTCTGCAGCAGCCTTTGATAAGGAGTATTTGTACCAGGCATGAGTCTGGCAAGAAAGAGGGCCCTTGCAGTTACCAAAGGCAGGTGCTGGGAACAGCAGGGAAGGTGACTGAGCCTCAAGTGGCATTATGTTTGCTGGCAGAGACAGGCTTACTTCTTATGCCAGCGCCCACCTGGGTCAGACCCATGGCGGAACCCCAAGAAGGGTGTCACAGGCACGGCAGGCACAAAGGGACATTACCTGCTCAGGTTGCTCAATAGGGTGGCTGATGTTGCTCCCCACATCCCTGCCCACAGGATGAGGTGGCTTGCTTGGAACCCACCTGTAAGTATATATGGGGGAGTAAGCCTCCACTCCCACAATCTGAATTATTGTTACTACTTAGTTGAGGGAGTAGCTTAAACAGCAGATCAGGTGGTGCTTTAAATTGTTTGTCGGGAATTGAAATCTCTCTAATAAGCACTATCTGTGTGAAGTTCAACACCAGAGCTCTTGTTGCAGAAAGCCTTTTTCTTGAAAATGTGGTTTTTTTCTAAACTGAGCAGAAGGAATGTTATTTAATGCATGTGTTAACCCAGAGGCTGCTGCCTTCAGTGAGTTACAGCCCTGTGAAACTGAACTAGCTCAGAAACAGCAGAGTAAGTGTTTATCATCTTTATCCTGTATTGTATGGAATGGTTTACACTTTTTTTTCCTTTTTTGGAAGGGTGCAGACTTAAAGGATTGCACTAGACTACATTGGACACTGTTACTCAGATAAGAGCAATGATTATATAAGTGATGGATATCCTTGTCTCACAGATGGCTTTTATTTAGCCAAATTTGTACTGGCACTGATTTAGCAAGCCAAAGTACAGCAAGTAAGGTTGGTTGTATAGATTTCCATCTAGTTCTTGGAGCCTGTTAAATCATCAAAAGCTGAAGTTCTGTGCCTGAATTTAATGGTCATGGGTAAGAAATATGGCAATGTGCGACCTCTACCACTGCCCATGGAGACCAAGCCATGCTTGGTCAAACCAAGCTGGCCTAGGCATAAATGTCACAGGGATGCAGCTCTGGCACAGCAGTAGTGGGATCCTTCAGGCACAGTGCTCACCCCTGTGGCCAGACATCCTATGGGGCACTTGTAGAATGCATCTGCAGCTATTTGAGATTTCCAAAAGGAAACCAAGCTTGCAAAGCCTGTGAGGGACTACTACTATTACCCCTGCTTCTAAGAGCAGTAGAAGGAAAGCTAATAGTGCCCTCTCTTGGAAGGAAGAAACTCTGTCCACAGCACACATAGCTTTAAAATAGGTCTCCCAGCAAACAGAGCTGAAAAAATGAGCTTGTGTAGGCGATTTATTTTCCAGTCCATTTGGAGTACAGGTTCATGGTACATTTAATAGAGCCTACGTATGGGCTGCTGCTGGAAGGGTTGCTGCACTGATCCAATGGAAAATTAATCCTTCTCTTTGGCAGTTTAGTTTCACAAGACTTGCAAGGCAATTGCATGAACCATAGAGCTGACTTCTGACATGGCAATGTATGTGCAAAGGACACAACTGTACCCCTTGGTGACAAGTGTACAAGTGACAGCATCATAACAAGTGTGACATCCTCCTGTCCTCAGAAGCTCTTGTGCATGTTACTGTAAAGCATTCTATTTCCCCAATTCTCAGCTATTGGGTTTCTTCATATCTTGCAAGAAAAGCAATATTGTGTAGATGATGCTATGAAGAATCTTAAAATAAAGCGAATAGGTTTAGGTTCATGTTTCGTTTGTGATTATTATACTGCTGGCAGGGAGAATTCTTCATCCAGCCTTTTTGTTTCTTATGAGAATGCTCCAGCATGGATTTTTCCCAGTGCAGAAACAAAAAAGGCTATTTGCAGTAAATGGCAGTTTTAGAAAAGCCCTGGTCTTGCCTAATATAAACAATGTCTCCATATACTTTTAAAAATTAATATATTGGCCCCTGGAGCTTGCTAATGCAAGATTATTTTTAGTACTTGTTTTATTGGTTTAGAATCCAGTGGAGATCTGCCTAAAAAGTCTAGCTGCTTTATGTTTTGCTAAAGTGAATAATGATGCTGGAATGGACTTGTAAACAAGTGAGACTCGGAATTATTCTTGACTTTTGGGTGCTAAGCCAACAAACCTAGCTTCCATCAGATATAAGTTTTATGGGTGGGGAAGAGTAACAAAATGTCTATGTGCCAAAAACTGAGAACTTTGGGAGCAGAGGGCAATGGGCATGCCTCCGAGACACATCTCTGTAAGTAATATGCAACATTACAAGGGGACACAGTGACCTTCTCCTGAAAGTCAGGCTGCTTCCTCCCCAGTTTCATACCAAAGCAAAACCACACTGATAACCCTGGTGAGGAAGTCTTTCTATACCAACGGGAGTTATTCCCATCACAGTACTGGCAGTAGCAAGGTACACCTCTATTGTTACTTGATGATCAGGCTGCCTCCAATGGGAATTTGAAACCAACACACAGAGGCAGGTAGGCAGGCACTAGGCAATTCCTGAGAGAATCAGTGATCTATATGTAATTAAACCAGATGTGATTAGGCAATAGTTATTAGAGGTAACAGTGATCCCAAATGCATCTTAGTAAACATCCTTGTCAGAGTGCTAATTGCATTGGCTTTCTAGTGCTTCCTTTCAGTAGAAATTGGTGCAGATCAATAGGTCACTTCTCCCAGAGGGACAATGCTCACTGGAAAGCTTAAAATCATTATTTAGCCAGAGATGAGCCCATTGAAATGCCGGTAGCTGGGCCAGCTTGGAGAATTTTCACCAGGCTGGTTTAAAAGAAGTCAGAGGAAGGAGACAAGCGGGTATAGGTGGCACATTCAGACTATATAAAGGAATCCTGGAGAGATCTTCATGGTGACCCTGGCTGCTTCACAGTATGTGACTCATATTTAGTGTTACGAAGACCCTAGGAGGTAGAAAAGCGTGTTACACACAGATAATAAAAATATTTTTTTTTTTTACTTTAAAAAGAACAAAATAAAGAAAAACCTCTTGGTCTGGTGTGGGATGGCCTAAGAGGAGGGAGCAAATAGATGTTGGTGTGACTGCACAAGGACTGTCAGGATAGAAGAATTACATATTTTTAAGGGACAGAAAGAAAACTTGGTGGAGGGCTGAGCTAAGAAGAGACATGTCAGAGAGTGGTTGACTGGCTTGGGAAAACGCATTTTCTTAAAAAAAAAATCTGCACCAGAATTTGGTCATGGCTGAGTGACCAAAGGCATGTGCACACACACAGCATTTTATTTCCTAAGATATTAACTGAATCCCTTTCTTTATAGATGTTGTTATTTTTTTTTGTGACAAAGGTTTTAGCCCTCTGGAGATGTTTGGGAGAGGATTAGGTAGATTTGCTCCTTGAATGGTCTTTTGGACTTGTATTCTTTGGTGGAGGAGGATTTAGCAAGCGGCTTTTGGTGCAGTGACGCAGGAAGAAAAGTGACTGTAGGTCCTGCCTGGAAGTGGAAAGGAGAGGTGTGGGCTGTAGCAGAAGGCAGTTTGGAGGAAGTCTCCTATAGAAGTCAATTTTTGAGCCCATGTTTAAGACTTTAGCTGAGGTAATGGCAGCCTTTTATACAATTTCTTTAACAAAGAGTTAGTGCAATTATACAGGCATTAGCTCTGTAGCTGAACTACATACAGGCTGCAGGCTGTTTTGTGTGCTGCATGTTTCTTAGCAAAGTTTTGTAGATACTCATCTCAGTTAGGTCCCTTTGAAATAGACCTCATAGATTTTGTGTGGTAAAAAATATTCCTGTACTGCTTTCTGCAAAGAGATGCTGGATATGTAGTCTTCTGGTCTCACCTTTCCATGCAGAAAGGTTTGCTCAGCACACAGAACAGGGCACAGGCATGTATATATTCTCTTACAGGATGTAGTTTCTTATTTTGCAAACCTATCAGCTGCTTACATAGAGAAGGTATTGCCTCAAAGGATTTGTAATGTGCTCAGAGATGATATTTCATCCTCAGTGCTCAGTTACTGAGTATTGAGGTTATCATTCAAAATGTTTGCTCAGAAAACTGTCTTAGGGGAAAGGCTACCATTCTGTTAATATCTATTTCAAACTCATTTAATGACCGCGACTCAAACTAATGCTTTCTCATGCCAAGAAATACCAAAAAATTACCCAGAGGCTATCAGGAAATTAATAAATACAAACTGAATTACTTCAAGAGTATGGATGCCTTTCTTTCTTACACACTTTCATAGAGCACCTCCTTTTAGCCACTGGGAGAAGAAGGATATTTTGCTATACGGACCTTTGGTCTGATGACACCCAACCATAATTTTAATAACACTGATGGAAATTAGAGGGAAACCCTGGCTCCAGCCATTCTTGAAACACTTTTAGCACTGTTCACCAAAGAGAAGAGTTAGTCCCTGTTGCTGGGGCTGCTTCAGCTCTCCAGTGAGTGTAACACAATGGGGTCTGATTGGAACCCTGCTGATTTACATCCACTGAGCCGGGGTGCTTTATATCAGATTATGAATTTATGGCTTGTCCTCTGTTATATTGACTGTAATGTTTTTGCCTTGAAATATCTAATAGGGACACTCTTTATATTGAAAACATAAATATATAGAGAGTGACTGCTTACCCATAGGTAGTGAGAAATCAGTGCACAAGGAACTCATAGTGATAATTTATAATATAATTTCAAGAAAAAGAGGGAGAATTATTTATGTAGTATAAATGCCTTCTCTCCAACATCATCTTGCTCTACAATAAATATTTTAACACAGATTTCTCTAAAGAGGATTCTTGGCTCTTTGCTGGAGAAATGCCTTTTTCATTTGTAAAATGAAATTTTATATTTACATTTTTTTTTCATTTTAGAAAATTCTCACTCTGAGCATTGCTCTGATTCAGTACAAACTCTCAGTAACACTGCTGGTTTTCAGTGGTGAGTTTCTGTCATATTACTGTGGATGCTTTTTCGTATTGGGAAGGTGCATTTCATCACATGCAGAAGCAATGCAGGCAAATAAAGCAACACAGAATGAAATAACTAGCAGTGGCTAAAATGAAGTCCAAAGGTTGCAATTTTCATCTTCTCAAGGTATCCTCATGTCTCAGCTATAAACACATTCAAATGCGTAAATGATCCAAAACGTATTTTTAGCAATATGAACTGTTTTATAAACCTACTTCTATTAGGTATAAAATTTTCCAATACTACAGTGATCTAGCTAATGAAAACTTAATAAATTAGGCACATCAAGATTGCTGGTAGAATAACATTAGCTAATTTTACTGAATATGAACATATACTAACTTGTGTGATGAAGGAGACTGCTGTTTGCCTTGTTCCATGGTTGAGTTCCTGTGGAAGTGTATATAGTAGATAAAGAACGACCTAATGAGTTCAATGAAGAGAAAGGGAAGATTTTTCATTGAAACAGCAGGAAGCTCTGAGAATTAGACTCAAAGCCTCTTGTTGCTGCTGAGCTCTTGTGTTTAAATGAATAAGATGCACTAGTGCAGACTGTTTAACACTCGACTCCTTAAACATTGTTATTTTGTACAGGATTTCATGGAAAGAAGGTATTGTCAAACTTGCCAATGGCAAAGCTGCTGTCACATCTTTTCAGTCTTGCAAGAGTAGGATGTATTATACTAAGCAGAACGTCACTGTGGGTTGCCTTTATAGATGAGAAGAGTTAGCCTCACAGATCATTTTCAATATGCTTCCTTCATTTCCTGGGTTGCAAGGTTATGTTTCTGTTGCTTGCTGAAGTTAAGGAGTAACTCTGATAGAGCTACAGACAGGGAGTTTCTTCCACTTGGCTCACACTGGTATTTGCTGGGGGTGTGTGCAGCATGGCACTTGAGCCCACTCTCCTCCTGCATCAGCCGACACCCTGGGCAGTGCTGGTCCATGGGAGAGAAAGTAGCATGGCAAAAGGTAGCAGCAGAGCAGAAAAATAAGCTACCGAAAATCTGGCAGCAAACAGAATTCATAGCAAACCACGTGCAGCATGCAAAACAAAGAAGCTGACAGAAATCCCACCTTCATAATCATCAGCATGTTTAGCATTAAAAAAAAAAAAAAAAAAAGAAAAAAAAAAAGAAAGAAAGAAAGCTTTTCATCTTCAAAGTTCTTTAAGAACATTCACTAATTAACCTTCCATGTCTCAGTATTACAGCTATCATGGGAAGGGCCTCAGGGGAAATGGTAGTAAAGTCTCTATATATCCCTTTGAGATGTCAGCTGAAGCACAGATTTTACTTTTTTTTAACTCACTGCTGAATGCAAAACACTTCTATAAATACTTTAAATAGCACTAACTAGGCTATTGAAATGTATATATATGTATGCAACCTGTGTAAAAAGTTATACATCATTAAAGTCCCTATTAAGTCTTTAACATGACTAACGGCACTTTGGCCCTCTCTGTTGGACTGAACTTTTATAGATGGGTCTGCAAAGACTTGCATACATTATTAACTCTGTAAAACAGTTCTACAGAAGCTCAGTGAAGCTGTTCCTGGGGTAATATAAGCATGCAACATTTACATGAGCAAAGCCATAATGGGTCTAAATTGGCATTTTGGACCATTATTCTTGTCAGCACACACAGGTGCATCCTTCAACCCTGCTACAGTTGCTACTCTCATTTGTTTTTTTTCTGGGTATCCTTACATCCCGGGGAGACAACTTTGTGGCTCACTTGGAGGCCCAAGCTAGAGTGTGCCCCTAGAAGACTCACCACAGTGGAGTTTGCTGCCGTGCAACTGATTAAAAGCATCAATCATTTGTGCATTATATAAAAGCTGAGCTCAACTCACTAGCTTATGATCGTAATCCAAAAGGTAAAACTGTGGTAAAATCTGTATTTTTAAGTTACACAATTCCGTATATATTTCCTCTTTGATGGACATCAAAAATACTGTGTGGCATAATGTTAATCACTTTATGAAGGCTCAGAGAAATAGAGTTCTAAGTAGGTGGGTCTCTTTTACAATGAGATTTTGAATAATCAGATCGCTTATGACCCAGTGCTTCAAAGCACACGTACACTTAGACATTTAGACAGTCTCCTAGCAGATGGATTACCGCCTGACTCCCACTGTTTTTCAAATGTGGTCCTGTTTCATTTATGGAAACTTTGCTTTACTTTTTCCTCATAAACCTTCTTAGGCTGTTTTAGAAAAGTTTAGTTTTCCATTCAATACTGAGTAATGTCTTCTTAGGAGGTGTTTCTTTCTGCTCTGAACTGAACTCTAGATAATTTATGACTTTCTCATAGACTGTGTTGGCAAATACAGTTGTGACTGCTTTAGTGTCACACAACTTTGCTAAAGACCATATCGCTTTGTTAATTTCAAATGCAAATTTTTAAAAACTCTGCCATTACAGAGTCCATGCCAGTCTTGGCCTTTATGATAAAGACTGTAATTCTTCATTTTTTGGGCTTCTGTAGTGACCACCATGACAGAGTGACAAAATAATCATAAGTGGGCATCACTGACAATTAAACAAGAGCATCAAATTTTGCTATTTACTGGTCCAGCTGCAATTTTCACCAGTTTCAGCAGTTAAGGAAAATTGTGCAAGTAAAAAGACTAGATCCACAAGGTTGATGATGAATAGCTGGAAATAGAAACTTTTCTTCAAGCATGATTTGCTGACAGTGTTGGAGGCAAAACGAAGTTGTCCAAATGGGGTAGGACTTTCTTAGTTTTGTGCTGCAAGAAGGGTTGCAAGACACACACCCACTAAAACACCAAATGGGCTACTATAAATGGGAATTTTCTCTTTAATCTTCCCGTGGGAAGAAGAGTACATCTGTTGATACAGGTGAAAGCTTTTAAGCAGGCTTGCACAGACGGACCTCAAAGTTCATTTTATTGACTTTCTGAAAAGTTCTCATTGACGCTTTTGTCTCAATTCCACACAAGGCAACCTTCACATCTTTTACTTCTTTGAGGCATATAGCTAACATTTGTTTCCATTATACTAAAGGTTTTCTCATCTTTCAGAGAAACTTTCAGCACCAGAAAGTTCAAAGATAACTTGATTTCATGCTGTATGGCTGAAAGGCATCTCTTTGCCTCTTATAAACCCACACCATGTCTTCCTTCTGCAGAGCTCTGTGAGACTAGAGAAGCTCCTAAGCTACCAGCACTTTTCCCCATGACATTTGTTTTCCACAGTGATTCTGTTTTGCCCAACTTACAAGCTTGGTCTGGAAGTTAGCAGTGATAATGTATACTTGTTGGGTGTCTGAGGATATTTGAGTTCCTGCCCCAAATGAACTCTTTTTAAAACTTTCAGGCCTTGATTGGTTTGTGTAAGATTTGACCCCCTGTTTCAAAATTGCAGTTATTTTTTCAGAATGTTTAGTAGTATACCAAAGATTATGTTGACTTCCCCCTGTGTAACAAGGAGCAAAGTACAGCCAAGTTTACAGCCTGGTCTTCACTCTTTCCTCTAAGTGATTAAGTATTTTGCTATCAGATATATTCTAGTACAAGAACTGTGTGTTTCCTGCTGCCTCATCAGCTTTCAGAATCTCACATTATCTGCATTATCGTTTTTCTCCCTGTATTGCCCCCTCTTCCAGTATTTGAAGCGGTAGTCGGACATTCGCTGTCCTCAGAGCTGCCACCCATTTATTTGCAGCACACACCAAAGCACATACTGGGCAGAGCTACATATTGCAAAGAGAGACCACTCAGGAAGAAAATGATCTCAGGAAAAAATCAAATTAGTGCTAATTCTGAAAAAAATAAAGGTTAAATAGTAGGAGATGAGGCTAGATAAGCTTCTTAAGACCTTACTTCTTTAATCTATTGAGGATACTTTATCTAGGTATTTACCAATAGCTAGAAACTACATAGCATTTCCTTTTTATTTTTTCTAAACCCCCATCTGTTTATATTTGAAACCAGAGATGGAAAGAAAGAGAAATATTCATAGATCTGGAAAAACAACTAGAATTGCTAGGGGACTAGGATGAATTTCTAAATTAGTGGTACACTGCTTCTTCAGATTAGTGTTTGCTGAAAGTTTAGTCGTATTCTGATGACTATTTAGCTACATGATGTAGGTAGATGGATTTAGTTTAATTATTGGAATAAAAAGGGGACATCACGGCAGTCTAATATTTATTAAAGCAGGTCTTCCTGTTTAGCCTCAGAACTAGCCCTAGGAGACCTCAATACCATAGAAGCTTACAATGTCTGATTGTACCTGAACATGAAAATTTCAGCCTCTACAGCTACCAGAGTATAACTCTCTGTGAGAATCAAGATCAGTAAAGAATCAAGAAAACATATCCTTTATGCCCACATCTAGAGTGGGAATGGAAGCATCAATCCATTCACTCTTTTTTCCCACCTTACAACAGCATTTCGCTCAGCAGTATCTGAAATGGTGCAAGGAAACACTTATGGTGAGAAGTCCCTTCCCCATCCCTGGCAATCCTCACTGGCCTGGGCTGCTAAATCTGTACCACTCATACCAGCAACATGTCTGGTCGTCTTGTTCCACTTGACATCTCCCCTGCCCCATCATATCTCACACAGCTTGGTACAAGCCTAAAATTCCCCTTCTACCTTCACTATCATAGTTCTTAAGCAAGATGTGCCCCAGGCTTTTCATTTTTCTCTCACTCCACTCTCACCCTCTCACCACCTACTTGTAGTTACATGACCAAAGAACACTTCCTGGCCAAGACTGAGGAGTTTTTCCTGAACAAAGCTAGGAAAGGGCTGGGCTGTTGGTTTGCCTTTTTTTTTTTTTTTTTTTTTAGGCCCCGATCATCTTATTCACCTTATGGGATCCTTTACCCTCTTCCCACCTTTCTGTCACCTCCTCAAACCACCTGCTGACTCTTTAGTTTGACATTCCTTCCTGCTCTCTGACCTCAGTCCTGTGTTGTTTTGCATTATCATACAGCCCTGACTAGAGCCATATGTTCTTTTGGAGGCCAGATCTGGCACAGCTACAAGGAGCATGCACCCCCCCGAGGAGGAAGTCCTTATAACCAAAGCCTGTTGCTACCTACATCCTGTCAGTCACTGAATTTGATACACTGATGCTGCCTTCTGCCCTCAGAGCTGCTTTTGTTGAAAGACGATTTTTTCTTCTTTTTTTTTCATGTAAAGCTTATAGATTTACTTACTTAATGAAGTACTCTGCAGCCTGATGACTGTGATTTATTCTTCTTCCCAAGTGGTTTAATTCTACATCAGTTGATTTAATTCTACATCCTTGGTTTGTCAAAAAGGAACAGTAATTGGAACAGGAGTCACAGCGGGCTGCTTTAGATCAAATTATGCAAGAATTCCCCACAGTCTTCAGTGGACCACAGTTTTTCTTTTTTCTGGCTGTATTCTTTTTTCAGTGCATGGCAAAATTGCTTATTTTTGCTGAAATTTTCAGCAAAAATAACTCAGCAGTTTGGAACAGGAATGCTCTGGTCAGAGGTGAAGAGAAGGATGGAAGGAATGTTGTGAGTAAAATAATCTCATGCTCATTGCAGTCCTGAAAAACAAAGCAGTTAGCCACTGAACTAGGCTCTTCTCAGCAACTGACCTTTTAGATATCACAAGAGAAATTGATTCTGAGTGAGCAGATATTTTTGCTGTGTTAGTAGGCTGTGCACATCAGAAACCACCCACTGCACCAGACTGGATGCAACACTCATTAGACTGTGAAGTCTAGCTAGATACTGTTAGGACATGGAAGGCTGTTGAGAAAGTTCTCTCCTTTGCAAGGTGAAAAGATTGTCCTTAGCATTTCATTAAAGTAGGTGTTGTTTCAGAGATGTCCCTCATGACCATCACTGTGCAAAATCTAAAATAGATCTTCTATCACACATTGCTGCTGAGGGAACTCTCTGAGCACAAGCTTTTTCTTCAAACCAAGTTAAGAGAGGTATCACTGCTCATTAGAGCCTGGACACCTCAGGGTGCTTTCAGATGGATTGCATCCAGTGTGAGATGAATTGGACTACCAGAAAACTACTTTTGTTCAGGTATGATTGTTTCACAAAAGTAGAGCCCTGGTTATGTTCCTGATCAAATACTTGAAGATTCAGATTATACAAGTTCAGTATTTCATAGATGTCTAATGTAAGAAGTACCAATATGGGTCAACATGCAACATCTGACAACTAATGAATGCTTTCAATTTGGATAATGCTGTGAGGAATTCAATGTGGTTTTATACTGGATTTCTCTATTGCTGGATTGCACTTTGTCTTCAAATGAATGCTTCAGAGAAGGAAAGAAAGATGAAGGGGGCATTTCCTCAGCTTTTCAAACTGCACATAGAGGAATCATAGAATGGCTTGGGTTGGAAGGGACCTTAAAGATTGTCATGGTTTAAGCCAAATGAAAACTAAGTAGGAATTTCTTTTTCCCTTCCCCCTGCCCATTGTGTGAAAGGGG
>JAWWLV010000088.1:52831573-52843250 GCA_035041135.1 Platyrinchus mystaceus | reverse complement strand
GTGGTTCACAGGTAACTCTTGTATTGCATCTCACATCTGGGGCCTCACAACTGGCATTTAAAAACCCAGAGCTTTTCTGATAAATGCATCATCTGTGGCAGGTAGCAAACAATGCCCTTGGCTGCTGCTGTGTTAGAGGCCTGATTAAAACTAGCACTGGCATATTCTTTACATACAGACCCTTTATTTGGAAGAGGTCTTACAGATGGAGCAGCATTGAGGTGACAGTATGAAGTCAAGTTTTAGATTCCCAGCTTCCCAAGAGGATTAGGGTCATAGCCCTTCGGCAGTCACCATTCTAGACCACATGGTTGGAGAGCCCAAAAGAGTAAATGACAACTTTGGAAACCTTTACAGTCTCTGCCCAGGTTACAGGCTCTTCAAGGAAGTGGTCATGGCAACAAGGCTGCTAGAGTTCAAGAAGCATGTGGACAATGATCTCAGGTGCATGGTGTGATTTTTGCTGTTGCCCTGTGCAGAGTCAGAAGTTGGACTTGATGAACCTTGTGGGTTCCTTCAAATTTAGGATATTCTATGATTCTATGACAACCACAGAGAAGATTTTGGGCTTAAACATATTTCGCTACTATTGCTTCTGATTATTGAAATCTTCAGCATTTCCTACACCTCTTCTTGCCTTTATGTTTCTCAGATGTTTGGTCTTTCACATTAAGGTTATGTTCTGTCTTATCCTCCATTTTCTCTTCCACAATAACCCTAAGAATGGACTTTCAAGGTAGCCTGATTTCTGCCAACGAGGCTACCAGCTCAACCGGCCTGCTGAAGTTATTGCTATTTCCTTATACACACGAGATTTAATTCTTCCCAGGCCTCCCACAGTTCCTTAATTACATCTTGTTCTCCATGTATCATTATTCCTTAACCGGCCCCAAATTAAAGTCAGTTTAAAAAAAAAAATTAATCACATTCCTTTTTACTTGTGGTTGTCTAACATCCATATAAAAGAAAAGATGCCTTATAATAGTCTTGTATATTTGAAGTTTGGAACTGAAAATTATCTGCAAAGATAACAATCAGTCCTGCTGTATTCTTGGTCTTAATTTGATTGAACAATGGCAATGCAAGCCAGGCAAGGACCTCCTGGGATCATATAGTTCTTTTTCCTCTCTGAAGGATTGGGTTATTATACCTAGAACATGTCTAATAATATGTCTACCTTGGTTTTATAACCCTTCCATAAACACCCTTCTGTGTAGCATATTTAGGCACTGCACCACAGATAATTCCTAATACCACACTCCAAAATATCTGCATTGCCAATTCATTGAGTTCATCACAGTGCATTTTGCAAGTGTCTTTGAGAACAAATTACCACCTTTCTCTTTCACAGGCCTTGAATACTGGATTAGTATTACCTCTTACTTCTAGTCTTCTCTTTTGTATTCCAAGCAAAGCCATTTCCTTCAATCTTTTCTCAAAAGTCATGACTTTGGCTCTTGTTTTCTGGCCATGTTTTCTTTACCTCCTACCTTTTTTATTTCTTTCTTCTGGACTCCTCCTAGTTTGGCAACACCTGAGAAAGTGTGGTGTCCAAAACTGTTCCATGCCAGTGACAGCATCCAAGGGTCAAGCAGGGAAGGATAATTACCTTGCATATGCTCATATGTTACCTACAACACTTTTGTCACACCTCTCAGCATGAGATTTGCTTAGTTTTGTAACAGTATCATATTATGACAGTATCATTTGTCATTGCCCCATTAGACGGCTCCATTAGAGCAATCACATATCTTCATT
The DNA here is from genome assembly GCA_035041135.1 of Platyrinchus mystaceus. NCBI lineage: Eukaryota > Metazoa > Chordata > Aves > Passeriformes > Tyrannidae > Platyrinchus > Platyrinchus mystaceus. Next base: position 52,841,492 of record JAWWLV010000088.1, on the reverse strand, counting down.
CCATATTTTGTAATTTATATTTTAATTTCCCTTTCCCAAGGTTAAGCGTTTGCCTTCAAATATTGAATTTTTCCTTGTTGATTTCAGGCCTTCAGTGCTGTTTCTCAATATGGTTCTGAATTTTGATCCCATGTCTCAAAGAGCTTGTAATCCCTCCTAGCCACATGTTGTTAGAAAACAAGTGTATTTCATGATTCATATTGTTAATGAAGATCTGAGTAGAAATACGATTTCTGCAGAGCCCTGCATGTGATGGTTTCCCAGTTTAATATCAAAGCTTGTGAGTGTGTACTTACTGCACCGTGGCCCTGGGCAGGAACACATTTCTTTTGTTTCCTTTAAAACATGTTAAATGGAACCATGTCAAAAGCTTTAGCAGAGTCAAGACATACCTACTGCTTCTCCTTTATCCATGAGAACAGTTATCCTGTCAAAGAAGGAAACCATTCATTTGACATGATTTATACTTTATAAATTGATTCTTGTGTATCTTTCAGGATAATACTGATAGACTTGTTATCTTCCTGAATCTTTCTTATGAAGAATAGGGTCTCTGGGTTTTCTTCTAGTTCCTAGAGAACCTTCTCCTCTTTTGTTACCAATAGGTGTTAATGGTTCAAATATTGCTTCAGCTTCTTAGATATTCCACGGTTAATTTTACCAAGTCACCCTAACTTTAATATAAGTAACATGTTAAATATTTTCTATTCTCTTCTTTCCCTTACCCTGTGCTCTTGTAAACAACCTAAATGCTTTAGGCATTTGCTCACAATTTATGTCATGCCTGAAGCAAAGATGTCACTAAATATCTTGGCTTTCTCATCATGTTCTGTTAAGGAAGGGGCTGTCTTTTTCTGCTCTTGTAGTGTTCATACAATCTTTTCACATTAATTTTTATCACCCTCAATAGTACTAAGTCATTGTTTAGTTTATCTTTCTGGGTTCAACCATATACTTTGGTCTATTTTTTTCTACCCAGCTTTAGCCAGATGTTCTTGTTCCTAACTTGTAAATAAATTCCTTTTTAACATTCAAGACTTTAAAGAGCTTCTGCTGCAGTTATTCCTTCTTATGCTGATTCCTTTCTCCTTCACAGCACAATAATCTGCTGTTGTGTCTTAAATACAGCTTCTTTCAGTAATTGCTATCTCTCCTGCATGTTTTTATCCTTAAATTATCTTCCCAAAAGAATCCTCTCACAAATTTTTTCAGTGTCTGCTTTACTGAAGCTCATTATCTCTATTTTGCTTCTCTCATGCTGTCCTTTTCTTAAAATAGTTAACTATGATCAATAGTTTTGCAATCATTTCCTCTGCCTTAGTCCCTGGAATCTATCATTTTTACAGAAGTTGGCCCAGTGTGTTGAGGAGGCCCTGTGTCAGAAAGCTGCTGTAGTTTATGGTCAAAAAAAAAAAATATGGAAAAATAAAGCATGGCCTGCTTGAGCCTGCATACAACAATACTTGTACTACTTGATAAGGCTCAACATTTCTCCAGAAATGTGCAAAGGTGATCTGTTAAGTTCTGATGTGATGTGGCAACTAAGTTGCAACACACACATGGAAAAATAGTGTTAATTTATTTCATTATTTAAGGAAGCCTGAACCAGTCAATGCAATTACCTCAGCAGAGTTTAGATTTTCTGTGGTGTTAGCAGTTACTCCTCACATTATTCAAACATACAAACTTCTGTATTCTGCAACGACTTCTTAGCATCTTCATAACTACGGGGGGATACTCAAGCCTTATGGTGAACTGCATCCAGTGCAACAGTGAGGGACAAAACAACAGCCAAGTCATTCCTCTATTCTGTGACCCAAAATGCTCTTCAAAGCTAGAATACCTGAGGAAAAAAAAGCGAGCACATCCCACAAAAATTCCTTACTTGTTCAGGTTAGGAAAAATCCAAACACAGAATTATTAGTAGACTCTTTTATGTCAGATTGACAGATTTTAAATGGTTTCCAGGAGGGCACCACTTTCATATTTCAGCTGTTCTGTTTTCTCATTATTGTCAGGCCTGGAAGCTCAGTACTGGATGACAGAAATATTTGTACAGTTAAACACCAGAAGAAAGCTGCGGAAATATGTCAGGAAACTGTCTGAATGGGGAGTTCACTTCAGACAGAAATCTCCCTTCAAGCCATAAAATGGAAGGCTGCCTAGATCCATCCTTTTCTAACTTTCTCTTATCTGTCAGACCAGTGATTTGGCTTGTCATTCCCTTGGCAGAATTTTAAGGAGGTTCAGATGCTTGCTCTCCATCCCCACATAAACACCACATGTGCAGAACTGTTAATGACAGTAGACTTTAAAAGCCTGCTGTAGGAAACCTCACACAGAAGCCCAGTGACTATTACAACCATCTCACTTGCCACTATGCCTCCCTCAGCAGCAATTTATGAAGGAAAAAAAACAACTATGCTCCACAATCACTAGCTACTAGAAGATGTCAATGAGTAAGGAGAAGTTCTTTCATGTCCCCTGAGACCACTGTACTTCCCTGAGGCACAGAAATATGACAATCTTGGTTTACTGGCTCACAACAACCACATTACAGCACCTTTTCCCAAAGTTGTTTATTGAGGTATTTCCAAAAATTCTCATTGCTAGGCTGCTCCGAAATACTCCTCTTTTAATAGTTAACCCCTCCTTTTTTGTCTTGTTTTTAGCGTGACTTTCATCATGGGCAACATATAGTTTTGTTAAGTTGCAAGGACAGTCTATAATCATTCTTTTACCTCCTTAGTACACATATATATCTATATTTATGTCTCTCTCTTACTTATGAACAGCAACTATTCACCATTCCAGCCTTCATTCCCCTAAAAAAAATTCAAAATGGTCTAGGCTTTCCTTATAAAAACAGACTCCTATTTTCTGCATTTGCTCCAATTTTAATGGATTTTTTCTTTTAGTACAACTGACCAGCTCTACTGCCTGTAGATTCCTATGACCTTGGACTGTGGACAGTACATCCTTACCCCTATTAAAACTACCAACCCTCTATTCGCAACTGCCCATTTCTGTCACTGAAGTCTTATTCTACAACATTCTGATCTTCTCTGCAAAATTAACTGGGCTTTTTTCCTTATTTTCTGTACAAATATGGTTAACAAAAATGTCCATTAGAAGCAGTCAAAAATCCACTCCTTTTTTACCTTGCCATCAACCATATTACCTCTCCTCTAGCCCCATGTATCCCCTTTGACAACTGTACATTGTTGCCTCCCCTTCTGCTAGGTCCTCACTTACTGTGAAATAACTGTATTAACCTGTTATTGGGCTACATAGAAAATTACCAATTATGCTTTTGCAACTGTACAAAGAATGACAGCTACTGCACCTCCTTTAGCTGCAGAACTGCTTTTCTTGTTCAAGAACCATAGTGAGTTTCTCCACTGCGAATGATACCTTACAAATCCACATCATATTTTTTTCCATTTATCTCTATCTCCCCTATTAATCCTTTCTTCAACTTTTGTACTAAATCTTTGCTTCCTGCCAAGGTCATACTAATGGTTGGTAGTGGATGGTTTCATTATTTCTCTGTGGGTTAAACAGGTCCTATATGTGCTGTTCTCCAACCACGCAGCACTGGCTAATTTGCTAACTGCACAGATAAACAACAGTAAGGGAATTGCAGGTTCATTTGCCAACTTTTATGATCCCAGTTAAACCGGGAAACAAATAATCTAAGTTTAGTTTTAACCCAAACCCAGAATATGATAATTTGTTTTCCCTTGCTTATTCCAATTATCCGGTTGCACTGCCACATTCTGTAACCTCTGTGTTACTGAAAACTGAGACAAAATACAGCTTTTGCTTTTCAATAGACTTAGATTACCCTTAATCTCTTTGATATTTTTTATCTTCTTCTTAGTTAAAAAACTCACTTTTTCTTTTTACTCCTTGTTATTTATATAGCTAAAGAGATTTTACCATTGTTACAGCAGTAGTTCGTTTCTTCTGTAAGATCCTAGTCACCTTAGTTTTGATAACTCTGACTTTCTTCCTCATACTTTTTGACAAAGCAGGGGGTTTTTTTAGATATGAAAATCGGGACTTGGAGACCACAAAGAATTCAAAATATAACATCATTCAGGCACAGGTTTTTGGTTAACACAGACCATTTCAGTGACTAATGGAAAAAGTGGATCTCTTCCTTTTTCTGTCTCTCCTTCCTCCTAGCCTTAAAATATAGAAATCATGAGAAGGGCAGTGTTAATGGTGCTAAATGTGCACCTCACAGGGGCAGATGAAGTGCTGCACTGACTGGGAGGAGCTGGAAGGGATGGGCTGCATAAACTTGTACCCATGACTCCATCTTCTAACATGTGAGCAGGATTGCATTAGGCAATCTAGTGACTCCATTTGTCATCACTGCTCTTCTGTAAAAACACACTAGCTCCTACTGATGTTCACCACAAGGATAAAAAACCAAGGTGTTATACTTAAATCAAGAGGCTGGTACCCACATAGAGAGTCTTCCTGTAGGAGGACTGTTTTCCACATGAATGTGGTTCTCCTTTGGCCTTTCAGGTAAGCAGAGAAAAAGGGTTATCCTTTTGTTGACCCATACCTACCTCCTTAGGCTACAATTTCAGTTCAGGCTTGTACCTAAAGCATCAGATGAGACAATTTCTGCTTCCATGACTAAGATTGGAGCATAGAACCCATAGCGAGGATGAAAAGGCCACTGCCTGATGTTCCCCGCACCATAGAAAGTTTCTACCAGCAGAAGTCCATCTAGAAATTTTAAATTTCTAGTAAAATACATGAGCAGTACATATGAGAAAGAAAAAAATTCTGCTGAGTCCTGTATGCCCCAATAACTTCTTATAAATTGGTTTCAGATCCAGGCTTCTGAAAATTCTATGCTCATCAAAAAAGCTTCCTACAGCTTGTAGAAACACATCTGTAACATATAGCAGAAAGTCAGACTTTCTATGCTTCTACAAATGCTGCAATGCCAAGGGCTCTCAGAGCAATTACTGGTAATCAACTGAGATACACAAGTAGATTTGGTTCTTCTTTCACCGTAGATGCTTTTCTGATATACATTTCCAGTTAAATACATGACCTGTCAGCCTTTTCAGTGCTGGTGGCAATCCAGGTATCCTCAGGGCCCTTCTGGGATAGAGATGAACATAACAAAGGGAGTTAAGCACAGTGATATGGACAAGACAATAGCTACCAAATGCATGGCAGTCAAGGTATCCCAAATATCAGGCTACAAAGATGGAAGGTGGGGAGCAGCAGGAAAGAGCAGTGTTGTTCAGACATGAAGCCCATTTCACTCCTTGCACCATGATTCACATACCCACACTATGCTAAGTGTAGTTGCACCTGTGCTAATTCTGATTCCTTAGCAAGGCTGCAGAGGCATAACAGTATAAAATCTTCTCCATGGGATATGAAATTGCAGTAAAGAACTTTCAGGTTGAACACAGGAAATAATTTGACCATGGGAACAACAACAAAGATTGCTGCCTGTGGAGGCAACTCTTCTTGGTGACGGATTTTAAAATCTGCTCAAGTAAACACGTTAGGAACAGCCCTGATCTCTTGCAGCCAGAGGCCAGGGAAGAAATTTGTTAGTCCTCTGTCTTGGCCCTGTGTTGCTGATTCTGAAGGCTGGTGACTGCCCACAGTGACAGGCAGTGGATGATATAGCCTGTGCTAGAGACTCTCTTGCCATTTCACTACTATCATTATCAAGGTTGTACTCTCTTGAGCAACGCTTTTTGTACCTGCATTTTCAGTGTCAGGGAAGAGATAAGCTACCTGCCTCATTTAAAGTCAGCTGGATCTTTCCCTATTTCCTTTAGTAGGAGTAGTACGGCACTTCACTAGTCCTTGATGGTTTTATCTTTGTCTCGTTTTCCTTACATTCCCTTGTTTCTCTTCTTCCTTCTTGTACTTTTGTAGTTCATTCATTCTTATTCTACAGAAGTTATAAAGCTACTTTGCTGGAAGGTACTGGTGTTTAGTTTCCCACAAAAGCATTATCCCACTCTGTCCTGATGTGGTGAAAACCACTGAAGACAGAACCCAAACCTGCAGACTTGTGAGTACATTTTGAAGATCGCAAAACTCTATAATCAAACTCCGAATCAACAGAACTGAGATCATTCAGTGCATCACAGCACCATGCCCATTACTTCTAGCGATTCCTAGGCCTGAGTCTTTCACCTATCCTAACCTCAAGGTAGTGACTAGTGTTGCTTTTTAAGCCCCACTGACATTGAGTTATTCAAAGGATATCAGAAGAAATAAGAAATAAGATGTCTAGCTTGCAACAGCTTCCTTAGGCAAAGGGAATCCCCTTGTCCAGCACTTGTTTTGTTGCTCATTTTTGTAGACGCTGATCAGCCACAGGTATTCTAACTGTACCCATCTTACACCTCTGTTCCTCATGCTTCAGGAGGATTACATTTGTCTTCTACTAACTAAACACTTCTTTTCCCGGCTTACAAACCTAGCTAAGGTTGGAAATAACTCCTTTGAGAATCCAACAGTAGGCCAATTATTATAAGGGGTACATTTTAGGAACAGTGAGCTGTCTCCATTTTCATCATAGACAATAAAGACCTCTAAGAACATTTACAGGCATCTTTGCATGACTTCATTATTAGTTGTATTTCTCAGGATGTGAAAATCAAAAACCACTGGCAATAAGGGGATAAGGAACATAAATGTTTGATTATAACAAAATCCATTCTTTGAAAAGTATGGCTTTTTAAATGCCAAAGTGCAATAACTACTGTTCTGGCTTATCATTTATTAGCAGCAGAACTGCAACAGACTTTATGACACTGCTTTTGCTGCTACAAGACCAAAGATAAGAACAGAAAATAAGAAGAGAATATATTAGATGGAGTTATTATTAAAACAGCAGCAAATTCTTAGATTCACAGAAATCTCTGAGATCTGAAATAGCAACATTATGCAATAATAGAGATAAGTTATTTACAGCAGCCAGAGAAATTTGTTGCTACTGAAAAGTAATATAACTCACACTAGTCTGGGTAAGTTAAGTCTTACACAGACCAGTTAGTTCTTACATTGCGTTTACACTCCTCCTGAAGCTGAATTGAACACAGGACTGAATTTAGTCCAAAGCCTGTAATTCTTTTGCAGTTAAAATTCAAAGCTGATCCTGCATTTTTTTTTTATTTTTATTATGTTAATAGAAGCCATCTCCCTGCCCCCCCCCCCCCCCCCCAGTTTATTAGGCCTAAACAGCTTTAAATAATTTAGTTGCAGAATGTAATATTACACAGTGGTGGAGATAAAAAGAAATTAGGTAGTACAGCTAAAGGGAGGTGAAAAGGGAATTAGGAAGTCCTTCCTTATAGTCTATTATAGGCCTACGACAGTAATTAAGCAGAAAAAGGCTTGCTGCAGAGCACAAAGGATGCAGCATAGACAGAGAGCAGTCTGAAGAGGAGATGACCAGAGAAAAAGCAAAAGCCAGTATGAAAGACTTTACTTAAGTTCAATAAAAGTATGATCCCAGCAGGTATAAACTGCCCCATTTCCACTGATCTCCTTTACTAATTAAGACCAGATGAGAAATTGCTACACCTTATTCTTCCACAGGTAAATACTAATGAGAGCAGCACACAGCCTTTTTCTCTATTATGTATCACATTAGCAGGGTCCATTCCTGAAGCTCTTGCTTCTCTCAGTTAATTTCAGCTGGATCTCTATGTTCAGAAATGAATTTAGACTAATGCCAGCTGCTACATTGTTTTCCCAGAATTTACAAAGCACTTTACCATGAGTGCTGAAGTCATATACTCATCATTCTGGCTCCATGGAACAAAATATATCTTGCACGTATCTGGAGCCATTGCGCATGAAAATAATTGAGCACTGTTATACTGTAATAAGGATGAGCACAACTGCTGAAGGAACCATTAAACATGTCACAATCAGAACTTGGGTTGCTCACACTCATTCCACAAGCCGCGTCATGTTTCATCATGATGTAGCTCTCATGGAGCATAGTGTGCAGGGCAAGCTGTGTGTTAGCCCTGGGAGAGCTGACTCCGTGATCTACAATGCTCTTTCCCACCTTGTTAGTGGGATAATTTACTATGCATACTGGGAATCAAGCAGCAAAATACATGGGAAAGCACAACATCATTAATGGTTTATGTTTGGATTCTGATTATTTAGTTCTGGACCAAAATGTAACAGATATTTTATTCTACTATTAAAAGAATTGGCACCAGTCTCATCAGGAGCACAGTATCAGATACTGCAGGATGTAAAGAGGATTGGAGGAAAGAAAAGGCCAGAAGAAGTAAAAGAGAGGGGTTTATGATTTCCTCTTGTATAAAGAATGAATAGCCCATTGATCTGTTAAGCAAAAACTTTCATGATTTACGTGAAGAAACTGATCTCTAAGTAGGAATTAGGCCTTGGTTAGACATTAATTGGATTTCACCTACACCTCAGAAAGGAAAAGGACAGCTTTCAAGATCAGCTTGCTGCAGGGCTGCATGTTTGCCAATGCTGCAGAAGGCAGGTTACAGGAGTGCATAGCTGGAGTGGGAAAAAAGGATGAGGGCTCACGGCTTTCAGTAGCATTTAGACATTTTCTGGATGAAAGCACACATGAAATCATGATTTCAGTAGGCAAAGCCTCCTGTTTCATACTGCTACAGATGAGAGATGTGAATTTGTTGTTGCTTAAAACTTATGTTAAAGGTTGACACCTCCCTCAGCCCAACTTTTTTTCCTCCTCCTTCATCCATGATTCCCCAGGCCGTGGGAGTTCCATATGCATCAAGGGTAAAAGAGTAAAAGGAAAAAACACTCACTGAAAAAGAGCCTGAAAGTCTTTTGAACTCTATCCCACCTTCTAAGAACAAAAGAAGGCCATGTATGCTTGAAACTAAATGTACTACATTGCAACAAATCAGAAGAACAGTGAACATGGAGAGAAGTGCTCCAGAAATAAATGTTAAACAGGGTGTTAAACACATCAGTGTGCAGATAACCAAACAGTGCAATGATGCAAAAGGGACGACATGCCAACCCATCACCCTGCAACCCACTACTCCAGAAGAAGGGAAGGACCTGCTATTGCAAGGTGCCACAGAGCACTTTCACTCCTCATCTGTAGGCCTTGAGCAGGTATCAGTCAGTATGATCCTGCTTTATTATTCCCACCATTTCAATTCAAGGAGAGTCGAAAGCGTAAGAAAACAGGAGCCATGCACATTTTCATTAAAGGCTTAATTCTGATCTTCATTATGGGGATATAATTACTTGCACTGATGCAGTGGGTCTTCAGTCAGGGTAAGAAATCATTCAAGATGAAAATATTCTTTGCATAGCAAAATGTTTGACGAGACGTTTTACAAAAGGTTCTGTGTTTACCCTTTTAGGCACTGCAACACAGCACAAAAGACTACCCTATTAAAGAATAAATGATGCATAAAGTAATTTTAAAAATTATAACAGAAGAGGATATTTTATAGATGACCCTGTAATTTTTAAGTGACTGGTTATTTTCACTTCCAGAGCAAGGTACTTTTAGTAGGCCAAGTTGTTTGGAATTTCTGCTTTGTCATCAGCTCAATTTATAAAAATAAATAAAATGAAGAAAGTATCAACTAAAATAAAATGTGACAAGATGGTGGGGCATGTCCTATTTTTTCACATGTATATTGCTATGGACAACCATAAACTGAAGCAAATGACAGGACATGCGTCACCTATATTTAACCTTAGAAACTGAATATGTATTTTGATAGCAATAAAATTAGTGCATAAAACTAAAGATCAGTAAGTCTGCACAGTTTCCAGTTATTGAATTAATAGTTTATGGTCTGTCTGACAATTACTGGTAAAAAGCAATGGCATAGTTGGGAGTAAATATTCAATACAATAACAAGGTCTC
>JAWWLV010000088.1:52807200-52831473 GCA_035041135.1 Platyrinchus mystaceus | reverse complement strand
TATGGTCTGTCTGACAATTACTGGTAAAAAGCAATGGCATAGTTGGGAGTAAATATTCAATACAATAACAAGGTCTCTGTGTGCAGTGTTTAGCTGGATTGTAGGTTTTCTGCTGGCTGTTTCTACTCAAATGTGTTTCAGTATGCAGTATCAATTCCTGAAGGCTATGACAATATCGACAGCATCTACCATTTGTTTGTGAATAGGAAATGATGATTGTACAGTGCCCCTTCATCCGGAGCTCTTCTCCTAGCTTTAGGTGGAGGTGTCATGAAACGATGGGCTAAATTTATGTTGACACACTGCCTTGGCATTCAGCACCCCCATCCCGGGACTGGATCGGAACACAAACGGTCGATCCACACGGGATCTAGGCGCTGCTCTTCACCAGGCAGTATACGATCCCCACCCATCACGTCCAGCCTCTACCGCCGATCGCTGAGGGCCTTCCCCACCCACCGCCACCGGGTCCCTCCAGGGCTGCGAGTGTGTTTGGCGTCTTCTTTATTTTTCTTTTTTACTAGTATGTTTTCACTTGTGCCAGCTGGCTCGCCGTCAGCAGAGTGCTATCTCAGCCAGGCCAATATTACAGCCCGAGGGTGGGCCGAGGGGAGGAGATCACCTCCCTTCTCACCGGGGAGCTGCCGCCTCCCGCCGGCTGAGGGGCGGTCGCCGCCGCCTGCCCCCTCCCCGCCAGGCGGCAACCGAAGGCCGCCTCCCTGCCTCCCGCCGGGGCTGGCCGGATGAACGGGGCCCGGCGGCGGCTGCGGATGAGCCGGGCGAAGGAGCTGGTGGCGTACTGCCTGCTCCTGGGGCTGTCCGTGCCCCTCCTGCTGCTGCTGCCGCTCCTCTGAGATGCGCCGGGCGGCGGCTCGCCCCCGCCGCGGGGGGACGGGCGAGAGGAGCCGGCGGCAGCGCTGCTCCGCCGCTCGGCGTGCGGCCGGCGACAGCAGCAGCAGCAGCCGCAGCCCGAGGCACTGACGCCCCGGCGGGGGAGGATGAGGCGCTGGGGCGAGCTCTGCAGCGGTGCCACCCAGCCTGCGCGGGCGGGCGGGCTGCCTCTCCCCGCGGGGGGGCCCGGCCGTGGCCCCGGCCGCGCTCTGCCCCTCTACAGGCTGTGATGCCGCTGCGCTCGCCGCTCCCCCGCCCTGGCTGACGGGGACGCCGAGCAGAGCCGCGGCATCGCAGCTTCCCCCTTTTGCCTTCCCAAGTTGGGCTTCGGTGGCTCGGAGCCGGGGCCGGCGGCGCCTCTGGCCCGGGACAGCCCCAATGGTCCCGTGGGCACTGCCGCCCTCCCTGACCCAGCGCCGGACCCCGCCGGGCGGCGGCCGCAGCCAGGGGCAGCTGTAGCCGGGGGCGGCCGCGGCGCTCGCGTTGCTGCAAAGCCGCCGCTCCGCAGAGCGGAGTGTGTCCCAGCCGGCTCGCCGTGCGGGGAGGCGGGCCGGGGGCCGGCTGAGATGGGAGAGAGCATGTCCAAGAGACTGAAGCTGCAGCTGGGCGGCGAGGCGGAGATGGAGGAGCGGGCTTTTGCCAACCCCTACCCCGACTACCAGCCCCATGGAGCCGTGGCAGCCCCCAGTGCGGCGGACGCCCACCGGGACAGGGCGCTGCTGCCCCCGGCGGAGGAGGAGTCTCTCCCGTTCGGCGCCGATGGGAAGGTGAGTCCCGGCGGGCAGGCGGCGCGTCCCGGCCCCGGCCCGCCGAGCTCGGCCTGGCCCGCGGGGCGCTCCCTCTTGGCGGAGCGGCGGCCCAGGGTGCGGACGGCCATGGGCACTGCCCCGGGGCGGCCCCCGGCGGGTCCCGGGCCCGGCAGCGCAGGGGCGCTGCCGGTGGGACTGCCCGCGGCCTCTTCCGCCCGCCCGGCGAGCGCAGGGCGGCTCCATAGGAACAGGCGGTGGCTTCGGCGGCTCCCGCGGGGAGGGATCGGCGGGGTGAGCTGAGGGAAACAGCGGGAGCTCAGCCCGGCCGCACGGCTCGGAGCCGGCGGGAGCGACTGTTGTTCGAGCTGTTTATTTTGCCCCGGAACGGGAGTGAACGCGGTTCCTGATCTGTAGATAACAGAACAGCTGCGCTTACCGCCGTGGTTCTGTCGGACAGAACAAGTGGCCAGCAGAAGTAGCCCGAGTTCCACCAGCGAAAGCGCATAGGGAAGGGAAAAGATGAGCGCCCATCTAGAAAAGGAGAGTTTCTTCTCAGGTGACAGTGACACTGAGGCGTTGGGTGATGCTGGACTGTTCTCTGCCAGGCACGTGTTTACAGACGTAACACGCGTCTGTAGCTTCAGGTACACCTTGATAGGCACCTGGCAGTCGGTTCATGCCCGCAGAAGTTCTGTGTAGAGGCACTGGTCACACAGTGTTTGCAGTCCTCCAGCTCTGCTATTTTCTTGACACCACATGCTGCTGCTTGGGGAACTATGAGTGCCTTAGGTTTTAAGTACAGAAGCTGCCAGCCGGCTGGCTTAAGCTGCAGAAGAAATGGCTGAATATAGACCTGTAGTCATTTTAGCCCCTGAACAGCCTCATCCTTCGATACTGTGCTGCTTTGTCATCTTTTACATGTAAAACACTGCATGGTAACATTGCTAGAAGCACAAATGCGCCAGGGTGGGAAGCTAACTTCCTAACTTACTTTGACTATATGCTGGGGTGAATAAAGGAGAGACATTAATATCAGCTCTGTATTTTTCTAGTTGTGGAAATGAGGAATTAGCTTGACTTACTGATAGGGTGGTAGGTCATGGTGCTGAACAGTGAGAGGGGCTTTCTCTCTAAGCATCATAAGTATCAGCAGAACAGCATCAGCTCACCATCTGTCCAATGCAATGAAAGGTTTCACTAATTTGTTCTAACAGAGGTTTATGAAGTTGTATGTGACTAAGCAGAGTGCACAAAAGAGAACACTTTAAGGGTTCGGTGTCTTACTGCTGCAGCTAATTGCAGCTGTCAAAAGCAGAGTTTTTGAGAAGGTTTAAAAAGCAAGAGTCAGTTCAGAAGTGAAGTCTGCTTTGTTTTTTACAAAATTCCCTGGTAGTATACTCAGTGTTGGTAAGCCTTTTTTTTTGTGGAAGAGAACTGTGATTTCTTTTTTCTTTTGTATCTGGGTTAGTATATAAAAATCGTCCAAGTAAGATGAGTTCAGGTATGAAGGCAGAGAGGAGACAGCAGGACAGTTATGGGTTTGTATTGTTGTTAAATTGGTAAAAAACGTGCCCAGAACTTTCTTCTAAGGCCTTCTGCAGGCCAGTCATCCTTCTTATATACCTGCTTTAGATCCCACACTTCATGTCCCTATTTTAAAAGAGAAAATAAGCCTTCATTTACTGCTGATTTGGGTTGACTACAGATTTCTGAAGTGAGATACTTGGAAGAATAGTGAGATATCAGAAGAAGGTGAACATCCTTAAAAATTATTTTTTAGGTGAGTATGCTGTTTTACAGTGGGTGCAAATATTTTTTCCCAGAATCAGTGGTGGATGACATTCCTGTGATATGCCATGTGGCAGTCAGCAGCTATTTGTGCAGGTGTGTTCAGAAAACATGTCAGATCACCTGAGTAACTGTATTTGATAAAAGATGGTGTCTGGGCTTAGTTACATTCAGAAGAATGAAACTCCTCTGGAAAAAAAAGTCTTCTGTGCTGTCTTAAAGCCATGTAACTACAGCGATTTTCAGTGGTCTTTGAGTTCTTTCAACTCTGTGCATCTCATAGGAGAAGGCAGATGTGAATGTAAATTTTCTTTTGGTTTTGCATCTATAAAATCTGAGGAATCATCTTACGTATTTCTGGGCTAGAATATAGCTGTGAGTATATTTATGTGTATTTATATTCTTTGCAGCATTTGCATGTTGTTACTCCTAGTATTATCCTTTTATGAGACTTCATGATGGGTACTTTGGGGGGCTTTTGTTATTTATGATTTTTGATTTGTGGTTCAGTGTTTTATTTTTGCATTTAATAGGCTCCCATTCCATCAGAGAATTGTCTTTGCCTGCCTAAAGCCCCAGTGAAGACAGAAGGACTTTACATAGGCTAGGAAGTCTGTTCTGTAAACTGCTGTACACAAGAGCACAAGTTTCCTAAAAATGAGAGCAGCTTTCAGAAGCCCTCAGTGAACTGCATAATTTCTCCCTCCCATCTGCTGCTGAGTTGAGCGGCGTGCACTGCGTGACTCACGTAATGACAGCCTGAGGTGTGCGCAGCTCTGCTGTTGTCATGGAAGGCAATGCATTATTAATCCCTCCATTTGATTTCTTATGCTGTCATGATTGCCATCTAAAATTCATCCGGTTGATAAAAGGACAAGAAGCTCTTCAAGTCATCTGTAATGTGAGACAATTGGGACAAAGTGCTGCTTGTGAAAGTATGTGTTTGTATGCATAAGGTACAGTTTGAGAAGCTTGAAGGTATGGGAGCAGGAGAACAGAAAGCAAAATCAGAGGCTGCCTTCTTATAAATAGTCACAGTAAACACTACAGTTGTCTGTGTGGGCTCTGCTCATGTAGTTGAAATTCACTGTTTTCATAACTAGATTTCTTCACCATTAAAATATCAGAGACTTGAATAGTTCCTATAACTTGTCTGAGAATGCTGAGGTAATAATGCACCAAAGAGCATTAATTCTAGATTAAGAAGAAACATAATTTTAAATGTAGATCTTTGTTTAATAAATGATGAATCTTTCAATTAAATATATATCCTGTAGCCCTTTTCCTTTTGATGTGGGTACCATCGTGGTCCCTTAGCCTAAAAAAGTACCTATAGATATAATCTCAAAGTTGTCCACAAGTTTTCAAAATGGAAATCTAAATGATCAGGGGAGGCGGAGAAGTGAATAGACAGCTATAGACTCAGAACAAAGAATATTCCCTAGTTCTTAGTTCCCTAATGTGATAGAGAGCTACAAAGCTCTAATAAATTTCTTGGGAAGGGTGGAAAGCTTGCAGAAAAGAGATGGGGATGACTTGTTCGAGGACCTATCTCTGTGAGTGACCAACCAATATCAACCTCAGATTGTCTGCTGTCCTTGGAGCCACCACAGCTCTGTGGCTACGTATAGTCAGGTGTGATTTGGCATCTTCCTTCACACTGACTATGGGCCAATGACTTGGGAACTGAGGCAGGTTGATATTAATTTGTTCAGGCAGAGGAAGGTGGGAACCTGGGCAACCTGATGTGGATTTTCTGTGTGTGCAAAAAAAGCATCCTTGTCATCAAGAAATTAACACAATCTCAGCCCTCAATATAAGTTTGTCTGAATTTGTTGTGGAATCACAGGGCAGCACCGAAATTAGATTCAAACTTTATGGATACCCAAACCATAGCTTCTTTTTTAGGCCAGTTCTTTCTTGATAAATTTTTTTCTGACTTGCCATAATGTTTTAAGAGTATTAGTAAAAGGTGGTGCGTTCCGAAAAATGTATAGAATGTACTTCATAAAGTTTTGCAGGCAGCTCTTTACAGGGAAGATATTTTAAAGATAATGGTGCTCATTGGCAATTAATGGTGATACAGAATATTTACTTAGATTATAATTTGGGTGATTTAGTAGGTTTCTCAATCTTCTGTTATTTCCAATAATTCCTTTATGTGACTTTCAGTCTTCCTTCTCCTTTAAAATATATTTTAAAAATATGTTAAAAGTCCTGTTGTCATTGCCTTGCTCTTCTCCCTGTGGTATTTTCTTGTAATTTTTATCTCACTGGGCATTTTAGTTGTCTCACTGAGAGCAGTTAAGTTCTCTCTGTTCTGGAACTGACTCCTCAGTGACAACTTACACTAGTGGGAATTATACAACTCATTGCATTGGAGGCAAAATTGAAACTCTAGAGCCAGTAAATATTTCTTCCTATTTTGGTGGGGTTTTTTTTTTGTTTTTGTTTTTGGTTTTTTTTGCCAGAGATGTGGGATGGGGTAGCTGCATTTCTTGAGGTTGACACTTTTTTGACACTTTTCTGGCACCGCATCTGAGATGTGTGCTGTTTTGATAGAGGATCCTGAAACACACATGATTTGCAGTACTGTCCCTGTTTTGTTTGAGGGGAAGTTTGTTTTACTTTTTGTGAGTCTTGGTCACGATTAAGTCTGCAAATCAGTGTATTGTACTTCATTGTCCCTTACTAACTCATGGCAGCTACTGTGCCAACCTGAGAGGAAGAACTGCTGCTTCTTCCCTACAGTGCGGATCAGCACTGAATGCCGCTTAATGCTTTTCTGAGGGTCTTTATTGAAAGCCTCTCCTGCTATTCAAGACAGCATTTAAACTACATATTAACTACAGTTTGGTTTTAGTCAATGAGTTCTGAATGAAAATACTTTTACAATTCAATACCCAGGTTCTAATTAAATTGTCTTGCATCCATCTGCTCTTCGTCAGTTTCTAGTTTTACCTTGCAGACGTCCACCTTTAGGAGATGTTACTCTAGCTGATTGTGGTTGTGTGGCAAGTGCAATAACAGGTGCTTGTTTTTTGGTGAAAATAAATTTTATTATCTGCGTTGATCTGCTGTCAAGCTCAATATGTGCAATATGTCTGTTCTCAGTGCATCAAGATAATTTAGACAGCATTGGTAGAGGTTTTAGCTTTTTTTGCAACTTGAGGACCAATTAAAAATGTCACAGCTAGACCAGAGACTTCCATGTAGTGAGTGACTTTAAATCATAAAACAGACTTTTATTTTCTCAGCTTTCGAGAAGTAGCACACTGGTGTTAGGTGATTTTCAGTATTGCTCTTTATCAGCTTCCATTTTCCAAAACATAGGATAATGTTCCTCAGTATCTGTTAATCATGTTTATTTTTGTTACAAATAATGTGAAGCTTTTTGATGACTCTTTATGATGATCTAAATCTTTAAGCTTTGGGGTTTTGCCATCTTATCACCAGTGAGACAAATAGCTCCTTTTGCACAGAAGTGCATTAGAAGCACAGTCTCCATATTTCTTCCCTGCTTTAAACAAATCTTTTTTGTAACTTGAATGGTTTGCCTTTTAATGATTTTTTTTTTACGCCCTTATCCGCTCTGAGACAGGGTGTGATGACTGCATTTAAAGCCTATTCCTAAGCTGACATTTTTAGCAGTGTAGTAGTTTGCCTATAGCTGTTGATTTCTCTCTCTCTTTCCCCCTCTCCCCTTTTCTTTTTCCATTATTTTTTCCCCCCACTGTGACATGGATGGGACTAAGTGCTGGATCACTGAAAGACAGTGCAAAGTGTTCTATACACAGCAGTGTTTCAAAGCATTTATTAAGCATGTGGTTTTGCAGAACTGGCAATTGTTTCTGGAAGGACCTATCTGAGGAGCAGCAGAGAACTGTGTTTGACTGTTTCAAAGGCTGGGTGATAAGGTTTCTTAGTAGCTGGTATTTTCAGAGAAGAAAAAAAAGCTGCTCTTGGAGCTGTAAGAGTCTTTTGATTGAGGTAAAAATAGAGTAGAAGTTGGTTTTCTGTTCAAAAAGGTGGGTCACCTCCCAGCAGACCTTGCTAGATTCTGCATATGGGATCCTACTGCCATCCCTTCTGGTGTGCTTTTCCAGGAGCTCTGTGGAGGTGAGCATGAGACTTTGCCCTGCTTCATTAAACCCGTGCTCCAATGCATGGGTGTGAAACCTGGCTCCCTTACAGCCAGTGGCAGAGTTCCCAATGATTTCAGTACGGCCAGGATTTCTTGTTTCAGTAGAACTGTGAGCTGTCCCCTATGCTGGTCTTCCTCAACAGTGTATGTCATGTCCATTATGCAGTCTTTTATGCAAGTTTGGTTTTTGAATGAGTTCTTGCTGCAGTGCCAACTTGAGCTGTATTTTCTTCTCTGTGAAATGCACTTTGTCTGAAAGAAAACTCAGCACCACGTTATATGTCCTGTTTATAAAGTTTCTAAAGCCACCTTTCAACATTCATTTCTTCACATAATTAATTTATTTTAGTCCATGTAAGGATCTGTTATAAGCTTATAGGAGAATCTTATAAGACAAACAGTGACAGTGCTTGGCTGTTAAAGCTTTAGAGCAACCAAAAAAAAAAAAGAGGCAGTGGTGGAGGGGTAGATAACTGGGGAAAACTTAGTTGCCACTTAAAACTTTTTTATACTGACATATAAGCTTGGGAATAGCTTTGTTTGGGATGACAGATGATAATAATAATAATAATAATAATAAAAATATCCTTTCATCTGTGTTTTTCCAAGCACTGAACAAAGACAAGTAAGTTACAATTCCCATCTCAGAGAGGGATATGCCAGCCTGAGCTAAATTGTTTGAATGGGACTGAGGTTTCAAAGCAGAACCCAGGCACTGTGATGTCCTAGTATTCCCCTCCTGCCTCTAAGTAATTTAATCTGGTGTTTAATATAAAATATGCTGGTTTGGTAACAGCAGGTATATTGTCAGAACAAAAAGATAACCAGCCTGCTTGTGATGTGCAGTAGGTAAATAAACAGGGAGTCTGAAGCCTTAGTTCACTCTTGTCAGATAAGCTGAGCACTATGCCTCGATGCATCCGCATGAATATCCTCATGCTGTTTCACCATATGCCTTAGCATTGGCATAGCTGTCTTTTGAAGGAGAGAAGCCCTGCCCTTGGGAAAGGTTTTGCTTTGTGTTGAGACTTCACTGAACTAGTCAAAAGTGTGGGTGTGGGAGTGTTGTGTGTGTGTGGTACAGTTTCCTAACAAAAAGGTCCTTCACACCAGAATGAAGACTAAAAGACATTGGATGTCTGCTGTGGTTGGTTGCTATTTCCAGGGTTACTGGAGAAGGTTAAAGGGGTCTCTAGCTTGTTTCTAGGATGGTATGTGTGCAATGTGAGATATAACACACTTTCCTTCTCCCTTCCTATTTTACCACCATAAAATGGATTTGAACCATTGACCCTGGAGACTTCTGATGTGTCTGAAGCCTTGTGCAATTCCTATTTTTGCTCTGGTTTCTGAATCTGTTGGATGGTTGTTTGAAATCACCGATTTTATTTGAAGTTCTGCTCTAATGTTGTACATTCTGAGTAATCAATTGTATGGTGGCATCCAGGACCTCTCATTTATCTGAACCCTTAACTTTTGGGATCTGTTGCAATCAAGCATGAGGTTACCTTACTAGTGAGCCAATTTCTCTTTCTCCAGTGAAAAAAAATCATAAATGTAGATGTGTTTAACATCAAAGTCTTCTCCAATCTGATTTGTTCCAGCTGCTGTATGGGAGCAGGCTAGAGAAGCAAGAGGTGGAAGGTGATCAAGCACTGTTCAGAAAACAGTAGCTTATTCTCAGTGTAAGCTGAAAAGTAGCCAGATTGTGTAATGCCATTTTTCTGATGACTGCTGCATTGTGGCTCTTGGTTTGGGAGGTGGGGAAGCTCTGCTAACTTCCATCTTACTAGAGAGTTTCTCTTCTGGCTGTTCTTGGATTTATGTGTGGCAAGTGATGTATGCCTGGGACTTTCCCAGATGTGTAAATGATGGAAAACACATTCAGGAAATATTTTGGGGTGGCATAAGGTTTGTGCATATCACAATTTTTGTCAGAGTGATGCAGTTATCCAATAATGATAAAACTTTTCCTATAGCCCAGAAAGGGAGGATTTTTTTTTCTTCTCTAGCTCTGTAGTAGATAAATTGTGCTTTAAGTAGTAGAACTAGCCCTTAGGCTCCATTTTAATCTATAAAGTAGTTTTTAATAAATGTGCTAATAGGAAAAGTTGATCAATAGGTCATACTGTTGAATTTAAAAAAACCCCCAAACCTAACTGAAAAAACTCCCAAACAGGTATGATCACTGTCCCTGGTGTGCTCACTCAAATGTAGAGTTGTCCTGTGAAGGGACTTCATGAATACTCTTTTCTCATGCAAGTTAATAGGACAATAGATACAAGTTAATTAACTATTTCCACCTACCATAGGCTTAAAGGAGTAATCAGTTGTGTATCTTCCCCTAAAGTATGCATCATATGAGAGAAATGTTGGCAAGAGTGAAGTATCCTCTGTTATATTTCATATATATCATCTATATAAACTTTGTCAAAAGTAAAAGCAAGTAGTGCGTAAAATCAGAGTTGTTTCACCTTCACACATGAGCTGAAACTTACTCACTGTCTTTGTGTTTAGCTCTTTCGTAGTTGTGCGTTAATACATCACTGCGTTGAACAACCTCCTCATGATAAAGCATGTCAATCCCAATATTGTTTTGGATAGAAAAGAGCGCAAGAAGCAGGAGGAAGGACATTTAGGCAGCTTGACTTCTGTGTGGCAGTCACAAACTGTGACATCAAAAAAAGTTGGATTTAAGAAGAAAATGTGTCTACATCATAGATTATGTGATTGAGCACATCATTAAAAATGATGGCTTGACTTCGACTTGGATTGTCTCACGTATGAGCATTTATTTTCCATTAACTGTTTCCTGCTCTGTAGTGCCACAAAGGATGTGCAGGGACCTTGTTATGAGAGCAAGCACCTGTAACACAGGACTTGTGCTGTGTTTGTCCGTAATGTGGTCTTGGTGCCAAGACCCTGAATGGAGTACTGTCCCATGGAGTGGCAGCAGATGGTTGTCTTCTGTTTGCTTCTATTCAGCATTACTCAGTTCAAAGAAGCTTTCTTTACTGTATTAAGGGCCTGAGATAAGAGGCAGAGTAGAATTACATACTGTCACAGTGTCCATAGCTGCTCTTCGTGTGACTTTAAAGCATCCCCAGATAATTTTTGTCTCATGTAGATCCTTGTAACTTACTCTAATATGTAGTCAGAATGCATTTATGTGGGACACACTTAAGGTGAACCACCTTGAAGTTACTGATTGCTGTATGTAGGGTATTTATTCCCTAGTTCTTTTTTGTTTGGTTGGTTTGGGGTTTGGTTGGGTTTTTTTTCTCAAACACGAAAGTGGAGCAGACAGTTTAAATTCTTGGACTCTTTCCTTTTTTGATTCATTCCCTGTCTCCTGTTTCAGGTCAATGCTCGGTTCTCTAAACGGATCCAGGCAAAAATTAAAGACCTTCTGCAACAAATGGAGGAAGGGCTGAAGACGGCAGATCCACATGACTGCTCTGCCTATACTGGCTGGACTGGTGAGAAAGCTAGAATTTGATTGAAGGGTTGAATGATGCAATTGGGTTTACTCACAGGAGAAAAATCTAATGTTCTCACAGGAGTGGCAGAAATACTCTGATACAAGCATTTTTGTGAGTTGGTTTTTTGTTTAACTCTGGACCCTTGGTCACTACTGTCTGGAATGAATGATTTCCATTGACTTCAGCAGACAAGGTTACAGCGTGATAATTTACTTTTGTCTTGCAGAAGAAGTGGATTTTCTAAGGCTGCTCTTTCTTTCAGTTTACCTCTTGTTTAAGTTTGTTTTTGTGGGGTTTTTAAAAATAGTTATTTTTCACCTTTTTCTGTTCAACTGAGTATTATTAGTTAGCAGTTTTCTAATGATAACAGCATCTTCTGGGAGTTGGTGGGGGGAATGTGCCCAGGAGTTTGGAGCCTTAAAATCTGTAATATGGATACTTTGGCTGTGCTTGCTCTGTCTCTACAAGGATGGTAAAATGAACGTGTGAGGAGGGGGAGCGTAGAGGTGAGGTTGTGAGATTGTAAAGATCATGGAGATAGATAAGCATGTGCAGGTGCTGGTTATTGCTAGGGAACCATCATTCATTTAGCATTGCATCAGTGCTGTTCAGGTGTGAATGAGCCATTATGATTGCTGGGATTTAACCCCAGCTGGCAACTAAATATCACACAGCTGATACCCTGCCCCTTCAACACCCTCCGCCCACCTCCCCCCACCCTGCAGTGGGATAGGGAGGAGAATTGGAGAAAAAATTAATGGGCTAAGAATGGTTCAATAACTGAAATAAAGTAAAATATAACAACAATAATAATAACACCAACAGCAATAATAATAATTGTAATGAAAAGGAGGGAGAGAGAGAAGAATAAAACCCAAGAGAAACGAGTGATGCACAGTGCCGTTGCTCACCACCCACGTACCAGTGTCCAGCTAGTGCCTGAGCAGTGAGTGGTGGCTTCCTGCCATCTCCTCTCAGTTTGTGTACTGAGCATGACGTTCTGTGGTATGGAATATCCCTTTGGCCAGTTCAGGTCAGCTGTCCTGGTCATGCTGCCTCCTACCTTCTTGTGCACGTGGTCCGTGGCAGAGCATGGGAAACTGAAAAGTTCTTGACTTAGAGTAAGCATTGCTCAGCAGCAACTAAAACATCAGTGTATTATCAGTGTTATATTCATACTAAATCTTAAACACAGCACTGTATGAGCTACTAAGAAGAAAATTAACTGTATCCCAGCTGAAACCAGGACTCTGATCCTTTAGGGAGAGCCTACAGTTGTCAAGTCTGATGTGGCCACTCTTCTTTGAGTTGCCAAAATGCTTTTCAATCTAGGCCTCTTAAGTGTGACTTTGCTGGAATGAATGGCTTATTCTATTTCTGCTCTTCTAGCTCACGCTTCAGGCATACTCATGCTTTTAGCACAGCATGTTTGAAATGTGCCCTGAGGAGATCTATTCTTTTTTCTTTATGTTATGAGGGGGAGTAGCTTGGAAAAGCTCTCCAGCCTTTGCTCATCCTTAGGCTTAATTCTGGCAATGAAAGGGTAAAATTTCTTTGCTTTCTTCTTGATGTTTCAGTACAGATGGTGCTGTGGGTGGATGGGTGGGGAAGTTTTAGACAACTCAGGCTTAAAAGGTAGATGTATTTCGAGGTCTGAAAGCGAGTGGTGCTAAGTGAGTGCAGACGATCTCCAGTGGTGGGCTTTCTCGCGCTGACAGTACAAAATGGCTCCCGGGGAGCTGTGTTCTGACACTGTGATTGACAACTGAAATTATGGCTCATAAACCAGAGCATGCTGAAAATGAGTCATAAGGTAAAAGTAACACAGGCATCATTAGCTGAAGCAAGAATATAGATGAACAAGTAATGTTACCTCATGAGAGTGGGTTTTTTCCATCCTGTAGAAGGATCACTATCTACATCTATTCCAAGCTGTGAACGTTCAGGGCTCCTGTGGATATGGTTCTGAATAAAAATGTTTAAATTATCTGGCTTTAAAAAATACTTATTGAAAATACTTTCTCCCCAGACTTGCTCTTTGCAGCATTTTGCTAGTGTGCAAATCAGAAGGTAAAAGCAGTGTTCTAAACAACTGCCCTGCTTTTATGTACCAAGTCTAGGCAAATCTTAATGGCTGTGCAGTCCTGTGCACTGGCTTGTACTTTTTGAAACACCTTCAAAATCTTGGAACACATACTGTTGGCATGTAGCAATCTCAGGACCCATGTGTGAGTCCATCTTGCTTATACAAGTACTCTTTGTATGTGCCAGACCTCTTTAAGGGTGTTGCACTAAGAAACACTAGGAAGGTTTGGGTGAACTGAACTTTATGGCTACTTTTCTGATCATCCTTTGATCAAGCCCACATATCTACACATTTGTTGCAACATAAAAAAAGGATTCCACAAATCCTTGTAAATTGCCCACAGGTTCCTGTGACACTGAATTGGGCTTCCCAGCTCTGCAGCTTTCTTCTTGGACTCATCTAGAAAGACTTGTTCTGAACCAGGCCAGGGAACATCTGAGAATGTACCAGCACTCCTGTGGTGCTATTGTTCTTGTACTTTTCAGTTGCCTCTCTGTGAGCTACATGGGCCTTGTGTGTACTTGGCTTTAGTTGAGGATAGAGTTGAAATGGATTTGAGTTACAGTGTGGTCTGGAGGTGATTTACTTCTGCACATGCATGCTTGCAATTGGCCAATAGATGTCCACTTCGATGGGTTCACTTTCTTCAGTCTACATTGTTGCAATTTTTAAGGTTTTGGTTTGTTTTAATGGAAAACTATGTAATGAGTTTAATGGAGTGAAGCTTGATAGTACCTCCTGGCATTCTCCGAGCATTTATTTGCCTATTGGCTTTTACAAACCGGCTTGACTTGTACAAGCTTGTAGTCTTCTTGTGAAATACTTTTAAGGGTTATAAAGAATTTGGCAAGTTGAATCCAAAAACTCATGGAAAGATCATTTTACAAATCAAATGGGAAGTAAGTCACTTCTTGCATATAATAGATGAGTACTGTCCAGTTAGTGTACTCATACACATGCTTGTTAGCTCAAGTTTTTGAATCTTACAGTGATTTCTTTCCCAAGCATGGAGGCCTGTGTCATGATTTTTCTTCTTTTTCTGCAAATTGTGAGTCTACCATTGGGCTTCAGTCTGATAATTTTTTTATTTTTGCCACAATCCAGATCAAAATTTAATCAAAATAGATGACCTGATGCCTTCACCTTGCATAAGCCAAGACCCTTGACTGACGTGTTTTTGTTTCCCAAATACCTGTTCACATTTGAGTAACTGCTTCAGAGGCACCAAAGAGGGGAATATGATAGGCTTAGAAGGAAATGTAAGTGAAACTATCTCTTTTTCGTGTTGTTGTTTCAGGTATCGCCCTCCTATATCTGCAACTGTACCGTGTCACGAAAAACCAGAGCCATTTGCAGCGGTCTCTTGATTATGTGAAGAGAATCCTTCGCAACCTGAACGGCAGAAGAGTTACTTTCCTCTGTGGTGATGCGGGGCCATTGGCAGTGGGTGCAGTGGTTTACCATAAACTGAGAAACGACAGTGAATCTAAAGAATGTGTTGCCAAGTAAGTGGTGGATGATGGAAAAAGCCATGCCCTTTATTTGTAGACAGCATTGTTTCAGTAACTTTTGTAAGTGGAGTTTTAGAGGACAGGATTGAAAAATAGAGACACTTTCTACCATGATACATTTTCAGTAGAAGAATACAAAATAGGCTTTATCTTTATTAAAGCTGGCTTACATTTGATTCATGTTTAGCAGGTTATCTTGAACCCTCTATCACTGTTAGGACAGGATGTCCTGGGCATATCTGTAGTGCACACACGTTTTCATTTTGTCACACTGAAGTGACATTTGGCAAAAGCCACACGCTTGTCATCAGCAATATGTAGTGCTTGTGCAGTATGTGATGCTTCCTGTAAAGAGTAGGTTTTAATTTTAGTTTCATTACAAAACATGTACACAGCAGGATCTGAAAACAATCAGACCGAAACACATTACATCGAATTGATATGTAACCAAGATTTAATAAAGAGGAAGTATTTGCAAGAGCAAATTTGTAAAGGCAAGGGTTTTAATTAGGTCAGACCATATGAAGGTTACCTGAAAAAATTTCAGCACCTTCTCAGAGTAATCTAAATGTAAAAAATGTATCAAGATCCCATTTAGATGTAGCTTCATTACAGAACTGGCTGTTCTTTGCTGGTACAGAGCTGATCTCTGTCCCAGCTAGGCCTGGAAGCAGTGGAACCCTGTGGGATTTGCATTCGGCACCAGCAATCCACCTGCTAGTTGTCCAGCAACGTACCTTAGGCTGACAGAATTTGTGACTAGGCTTATGTCCTCATCTTCATTCTGGTTTATATTTGGAAATGTAATTGGTCTCTTTCTAACCTAGAATCCTACTGTGATTAATCTCTGCTGCTGTTCTTGAACGAATATTTCACTTTTGAGATGAGTGTTAGGTTTGGGGTTTTTTGCTTTTAGAACTGGCGGTAAACTTGGGCATGTCATTTTGGATGCAGCTTGGAAAGCAGTCTTGTTGTCAAGCATGAAGCATGAGTATAGCAAAATGAGATTAGCAGTAAATCTTTGTCTCGCCTCTCCTTGGAAAATAATTTTTAGGAGGAGTAGTGAAAAGTTTAGTTTGATTATGTGTGTATTTTATTCCTTTTTTGTTTACAAATATATTCATGACACCAGCTGAGTGGTGCATTATAGATGTTGAAATGTAATCTATGATTTCACTTCTAACTTTTTACCTTGTACCTGTCCAATTGTATGATTCAATAATAAAATTTAACAGTGGACAGTTTAGAAGAAAAGAACTTAATTCTAAGTCCAAAGCATAATTCCAAGAAAGCAATGATAATATAAAACCCTTTTTTTGTGAGTGGCTTTTCTGTGGTATTAAGCAGTGACAGCATAAACAAACAATTGAGCTCAGTGGTTTTGCTCTGGCGTGACATTAATGCTAACGTTTCTGACGAGAAATAGCAGCTGGGGGGATCTGGGAATTGAATTTGGTCTTAATCCAGATTGTCTTTCCCCCTCCCACAATTTAAAATGTGATCATTGCCATGGTTTCATCTAATTACCAATTTAATCACAAAAGATAGGAAGAGACAGGGAGGGAGTGGGCAGGAAAACAGATCTCTGATCCACCTCAGTGCTTATGCAGACTGGTGGAGTATTAGCAGAGAGTCTCTTTGGAGAAAATGAGAGTTGTGGTGTCCAGCCCAAGGGGTTTTTGGCTTTTTTTTTGTTGTTTTTTCATTGCTAAAAGCAAGCAAAACGCTAGTGCATAATAGCAGTGTCCTTTTCAAAACTGGGGTGCTAATTGTTTGAGACAATGTGTTGTCTTGGGAGAGGGAGTGCTGAGTGGTAGAATTGGATGTTTTTATGTGTTTGCTTTTTCCCCTCTTACACATCTACAATTAAGGGTTCCTCACTTTGGTGAAATTCCCAGAGACTCCAGGAGGTTTCTTTGTTGGAGTAGCTCTCCAGTCTCCTCCAACCCCTATCCTGCACTCATATATCTGTTTCTATCTGTACAAAAACTTGACAATTTTACTAATACTGACCTGGGTCTGGCTCAGTTTCCTGTCTCAGGGGTGGCAGAGCTTCTGTGTGTAAACCTGGCAGCCAGCTGAACCTGGGGTGACTGAAGGGAAGTGGTAGGGCTTCACGGCTTGTTCTGCTTCTGGTTTGATTGATGGCTTGTACAATGCCTCATCCTGTATGGTCTCCACAAGATACTCTCTTTCCCCACTTGCTTGTCTGATGCAGGTTGTTGCAACTCCAAAGGACAGTTATAAGCACAGAGGCTGAACTTCCAGACGAGCTGCTTTATGGCAGAGCAGGTTACCTGTATGCCTTGCTGTACCTGAATACTGAAATTGGTCCAGACACTGTCCCACAGTCTGCTATCAAAGAGGTAAGATACTTTTCTCTCTCTAGCATCACAGCATCAGGCAGGAGAGGGGTGCTGGAGAGGAGAGGAACCTAGAACTGGGAACCCAGTCTCAAATGTGCCTCCAATCTCTTCCCCCTTTCCCTTGCTGTCCAGGGAACATGCATGACTGTTTTGCAGACACCAGAACCAGAGAAGGCAGGCCTGGAAAAAAGTGATTAGTAAAATTTATATTTTCAATTTCTACTCTTTAAAATATAGGTGAGTCCGTCATAAAGGAAAAATACAATTTCTGCCTCAACACTCAAATCCAAATGAATTGAATATTGTTGTCCTAACACTGTTAATAGTGGTTTATTCTTTACTGTGGTTTTAGTCATGCCGAAGCAAAACCCTCTGAATCAAAGTGAGCAAGATTGATAGATGAGGTGTGTTTTTTTAGGTGATAGATGCTATTATTGAATCGGGGAAAAACTTTTCAAAGGAGGAGCGCAAAACAGACCGTTGCCCTCTGTTGTACCAGTGGCACAGGAAGCAGTACGTTGGAGCAGCCCATGGAGTGGCTGGGATCTATTACATGCTCATGCAGGTAAGAGCATCTTTTGTGGATGGTGGTGAAACAGCAGTGATTTCTTGTTTTGCATCAGAGGATATTTTCTTCAGCTTTTATGCATGTGCAGTGTTGTGCTGGGTTATGGTCTCACAATTTGGAATTAGACTGCAGCACAGAGCTGTGCAGAGATGCCACCTCAGGCTATGACAGCAGAAGAAAACTGTGACTAGGGTATCCACACATTAGAGTGAATTAACTCTCGAGTTGTGGTTCAGAGCACCAGCTTTCCAGGATCTGGTTTCTTGTTCTCAATGGAGACAGTGAGGTCATTTCTCTCATCTTCATAATTATTTCTTCTGGTTAGACCAGCTAAATATTCACTTACCATCCATCACTCTTCAATTTTTTGCTATTTTTAAATGAGTGCACCACTGGTGCTTCCAGTCCTCTATGCCCTCTCTCTCTTCTCTAGTGATTTTTTTTTCCCCTGTCTTGATTCTTTTGGAAGACTATCCTTAATCATACATTAGTCTTCAGAATGCTTTTATTATTTAGATGTTTTTCTTCTTTCTTATCTCTCTTATTTCTCACACAATTTGTCTGATGTTCCCTAGTGTATTTATGACCCCTGCTTTTCTGCTCTTTTCTTTCTGTTGTCCTGAGTGAGATTCCTCTCTTCTGTATACCTCCTCTTTCTCACTCTTAAATCAATTCCCCCCTGCCCTGAGATTCTCCAGTAGGATTATGATGTTTTTCTTATTTCAGTTCTATGATCTGGAAAAAGAGCCTTAAGTTTCATTATAGAAGATGGCCATAGAGCTGCAAAATTTGTGTAGCACCTGTTTCTGGTTTTCAAAGGTGCTGCCAGTTTGTGCATCTTTGTAAATGTCCATTTCCTTACCAGCACCTGCAGAATGACTTTCCCTCGGGTAAGTGAAAGGACTGTACATCCTCGCACCCTGAAACTGTGTGCAGACGTTCAGTGTAGAAGTGACTGAGCTGGTATTTGGTGTTGCCACTACTCAAACATTCTTCACTTGGAACAGATGCTGTGAGTTCTCCCCATCTGTTTCAAATTAGTTCATACCACTTCCACCACTAGTTCCAGTTAAAGCAGCTGACTTTGCTATGGAAGTAGCTACTGCTCTGCTACCTGGGGGTGTGTCTTAACCTCAATACAGACATTTTCTGCAGTAACCATCCCACTGGGGCCTCGGGTTGCTCTGATTTACTGCGCTCTTATCTTTACTTACCACTTTCTTCAGCAAGGCTGTCCAGCCTCTTCCGGCTCCCTCATCTTTCTGGCTTCCATTTTTCCTTCCCTGGCTCTTCTCGATTTTCCAAGAAACATCCAGTTCTTTAAAGAAGACTCTTTAAAAGGCTTTATCCTTCATTTACTTTTCATGGATTATAGCAGAAATAATTGCACAGTGCTTTTTGATATGAGTGGAAGCTACTGTGTCTACATGTTAAAATCATAACTATTTTTCCTTTACATTTAATTGCTGCTTTTAAGAATTACCAAAAAGCCATTGTTTATGCAGCATTAGATTACCATCTTTTCACTGTACATTAAATATTGTGAGTCATCCAAAATTGAGTCATCCACTGCAGAAGAAGATGGCATATCAGAGTTCCATGCTTTCCCCATCCCTCCCACACCAAATGGAGAGAATTTTGCTGTATTTTCAGCAAAGAATTCAGGAGATGGTTTGTTGAGTGGTTATTTGATAACAAAAAAAGGGTGTTTAACATAGCACCTGAGATGTGAAGGTCACTGATTGTAATTTCTGTACAACACCTATATGAGGAAATACATATTGCTGGAGTTATTCAAAGAAGATTACTGGAAGAATAAGAGCTTATCCATGTTAAATAACTCACCCAGGAGGTAGAGGAGAAATTCTGAAGTGCTTACTAGGGAGTCTCTACTCCAAGTCCCTTTCACTAACCCTGAAGCAAAAATGTCTGCATATCATTGCTCTTGGCCAGAGAGTCAGGACACATACCTGTAGGTTACTTTTTTGCTGTTTGAAGTAAGTGCTGGGAACCTCAGCAGCCTGGGGCAAAAAACTCACTTGTACTCAAATCTTCTTGGAAGCACAAGGCAAGGAAATTTGTAAAGAGCTCTGTTGTTCTTGGCTTTACCTCCCAAGAATGGTGGGCTGGTCTTGCTTCCCATAGCTCAAGACTGAAGGCGTTTATTGCTGGTGCCCATCCACTTTGCCTTCTGCTTCAGGAGTGCAGTGTGAAATCAAGAACCCCAAAACAAACCTTTCTACCAAGCCTCACTGCCTCACAGGTCAGTGTCTGAATGAGGGCTGATCAGCTTTGGGGTGTTCTTCATGACAAGCTGATCTGTATTCAGGTGTACTTCTGAGGATGAGCAGCATGAAGGTTTCTGTTCCACTCAGAAAAGTGCAGAGATGGAGTCATCTGCTTGAGGGACCTGATAGATGGAAGTGTGGCAAAGGTTTCCTTGCTGAGGTAAAGTAGATGCTTTTGATTTCTTCAGCTTACTCAAAATAGAGCTACTAGAAATTTTCCTTCATTTGGCTGTCAGACTTTCAGTTGTAGGACTGTGTTCACCTGTTGAATGCAAATGGGTTGAGGCTGGTGGGAAACAATGAAATTGGATCACATTGAATCAGCAATAAAGACAAGTTATTTAAAAAAATATGCTCAGTTAGTTGGCTTCTAAACCTTTAGTTACAAGGAGCATGTGTGTTGATGCATATATTCTGCATTTGGCAAGTATGTAAATTAAATAAAAAAAAAAAAAAGAAAATTCAGAAGAGCAATTGAAGGATGAGATTGTAATACAAACATGCTTAGGTACCTGGTGAGGTAGCTATTGCTTCTTAGGTTCAGGGAGTTTTGTTTATGATGGAAAACTTTAACCTTCATAAATCTTTGTCAGATATGCCGCTATATACACTTTTCTTCATTTGTTGGGAAATACAGCATTTAAGACAAAATATTTTGTCTTGAATAAAGTGCTTTGTTTCAAGTGTGTATTATAAGCACCATAGCTATAAAACCCATCTTTCTCCTCTAAGTGTTCTCCCTGTTATAAGGTATAAAGAGAGGCCTGGGAGTCTTGAAATCCATATTCTGTTCTCAGTTCTTCCATAGTCTTTCTGTGTCACATCCAGTAAGACAGGTAACAACTTGGTGCCCCAATTTCTTTGTCTCTGCAGTAACTATAAAAATGTTCTTCGCAAGGGTGTTATAAGCAGACATTAATTAAATCTGTATGAAGTGATTCACGGTATTTGGATCAAGGGCACATATGTAGGATACTTGAAAATAGATTGTAGAATTAAGTTTTGATACACAGTTTGTTAACTATGTCTGCTTATGGTTTTGGTGATCGTTTTTTTAATGTTTTCTTTAGCCAATTGCAAATGTGGACCAAGAGACCCTGGCAGAGCTGGTGAAGCCAAGCATTGACTATGTGCGTCATAAAAAATTCCGATCTGGGAATTACCCATCATCACTGAGCAACGAGACTGACAGACTGGTTCACTGGTGCCATGGTGCCCCCGGAGTCATCCACATGCTCATGCAAGCTTATAAGGTGAATCATTCTGTGTTCACAGATTTCACAGAATATTCTGAGTTGGAGGGGACCCACAAGGATCATCAAGTACAACTCTTAAGTGAATGGCCCATACAGGGATCAAACCCACGACCCTGGTATTATTAGCACCATGCTCTAATATATGCATATATATAGAGAGAGACCTCTATTTTTACAGAGAGACCTGTATGCAGGTCTGTTAGATTGTAAGGCTTTAATTTAATGTATTTTTAGATGTAGTCTTTTAAACTAGAACCTTAGGCTAGGCACCTAAAAATCTCAAACTACTTACATTGGTATGTTTATAAAGAGAAAATAAGTGGGTGAAATTGCTTCTCAGGGCACCAGTGGTTAGTAGGCTTTAGGCTTTTCTGGAAAAGGGCCATGTATTTAAACAATTTGGCATCGGTCATGGGTGTGAGAATGTTGACCTAAATTCTTTGAATCTTCATCCCGAGAGTTTTAACAATTATGTTGGTTTTCAAAAGTATAGGTTCATGTGCCTTGCCAAAGAATGTCTTCCATAAATTACTTCATTATTAAGATATATCTCTTGAAAACTTAATGTCGAAGCAAAGATCCCAGGCCCCTTCTATGGCATAAATATAACCACTGAGCTTCCACAAGCCTACTGTTTGCCCTTCTCCATTCTTAACTAGGTTTGCTACCTCTCTTGTGTTGTGTGCTTCTGATTTGCATGACATTTGAAAGTATCCTATTTAATTAAATTTATGCAAATTGATTCTTGTTTTTGACAGCCCTCCTTGACAGATTCCCTGGTCAGCCTCGGTGGGCTGATGGAAAGCAGGCTTGGTTTATAGAATAATTACTCTTTCTGCTACTTGAAATGTGAACTGTAAATCTTTTACTGTGTTGCTGCATGTTGCAGTAGTCACAGTTGCTTTTTCTTTGGACTATGGTAGGAGATTGATTTAACACTGCAGGCTTCCTCCCTGACTCCTTCTTCAATGTGATGCTTTCCCCAGCACAAAACATTTTGCAGGAGGTAGGAAGGATAGGACCAAGTTCTGTTTAGTAGTCTCTTCTTTTGCCTCTTTGTGTTTAAGGTGATGGAGCATATGTTTTTCTTTTACTCTTTGTATTCTGCTTTTTGAAGCAGTGAAAGACCAAATTGAAGTATGTTTTGCTGGCTATGCTTTCATACCAAGCACAGGGACTTGCAATAGCAGATAGCAGTGTTTGTCCTGGAAATCAAATGGTGTTGCCAGGCCTTAATTTGAAATGTTACAGTTAAGTAGCTGAGAAGCCCTCTGCAGAAAGAGGGACTTCTTTATCAAGCTTGTGGATTTAAGAATCTTGCATGTTAATTGCTTCTATTACCTTATTAAACAGTTTGATAGGGGATGCCATCTCCAAAGGACTAAGTCTACAGTAGTGCATCATGTTTGTTTTGTTGTGGTTTTCTTGTTGGTTTTTTTTTAGGGGGTGCGTTTCTTTGTTTTGTTTTGTTTGATTTAGGCAAAGGTGAGCAAAAAAAGTGGCTTTATAAAGGTGGAATTCTGGTAGTGTTCAGCTAAATTACTTGCTTTTTTTTGCTGCCTTCTGGATAGGCTCTCTGTGTCCAAAATGCACTTCAGTTGCAATAAATTTTGCAAAACTGGCCTTTTGCTCAAACTGGCTACTGCTTCTGAGCGTATACTAATACTAATAGAAGTACTCACCAAGGCAGTATAGTATTCCTACTTGTACTGTGACAGAGAAAAGAGTCCTGTGCTATGCGAGGAGACATTCTTGTGCATTTTTGACATGGAATTAAGGCAGTCAGTGAGTAACCAGGAAGAATTACTCAGGAAGACCAGGACCTAGCTCTTTCAGATTAGATTTGGTGTCCAGTGTTCTGTTTTACATTTCTCGGAGGCGGCAGAATTTCATTTCTGTGTTTTCAAATTCAGGTTTGGGAATGGAGGATGAAGAAAAAAGGACCACATACCCTTCAAATAGATTATAGGTTGTAGAACCAAAGGCCTTGAACTTGAGTTTTACCTTTGGAGTCCTGATTTCAGAAACAAAAACTTGAGAAGTTCTTTCTTTTTCCATGCAGAGAAAGAAGAAACTACTTAGTAAGAAAAGAAAAGCAAGTCTATGAGGAATGGATTATTAAAATTCAAAATAAATTTTATATGAAAAAACACCACACCGCAGCAAAACACCTCTCAGGTGCAGCTTCCTTTTGTTTTCATTAGTACTTCAATTTATGTGTGTTTATTCTCTGTTTTTATTGCACAGGTTTTTAAAGAGGATAAATACTTGAAAGATGCTATGGAGTGTAGCGATGTCATCTGGCAGAGAGGTTTATTGAGGAAAGGATATGGGATCTGCCATGGTACTGCTGGCAATGGCTACTCCTTCTTGTCTCTCTATAACCTAACTCAGGACAAAAAGTACCTCTACCGAGCTTGCAAGGTGAGCTCTGCAGCTTCCCAGCAAAATTACTGTTCCCTTTCACATCACAATGCCCGTGCAAGGGTGAAATGTGATGGGAGTAAGCAGTTGCGTCCTGGGGCTGGCTGTGGGGTTGGGTGGGACAACAGGGCCCTGTCATTTGCTCCCCTTTACTCATACTTTGACTGGACCACTTCAGCTCTGTGTGTGGGGCAACCACTGTCTTAATACACAGAGTGGAACACACAAATGTTCTGTAAGAGGGGAGGAACTAAACATGTATTCAGAAGAAAATAAGAGTCTGAAAATTAGCCTGCCTGAACAATAACAGACTGATGTTATGTGGTGCTAATTATTCCATTGAGATATACACTGTCATCCTTGGCTCCTTGAGCAGTACTGTTTGTAGTCTTTTGTAATTATTTGTTTTCAGACTAGTGCCTGTTTGGGGCTTTTAGAGCTCTGAGTTGCAGTTATTAAAGTGCTCATTTAGAGTTTTTTCATTAATCATCATCATGGCTAGGCTTCATGAACGAAGATTTGGGAAGGGTTCTACTCACGCTTGCTACAGGCACACTGATGGCTGAAAAGGCCAATGCGAGATAGACAGGTCCGGCCGCAAAAGGCACAGCAGAAAGACTCCCCAGGTGAGATCGACAAGACGCGATTCTTTCTGCGTTGTCTTTTCTCCTCGAGAGTGATCCTGCGTGAGTTCTCAAAAGAAGCAGCAGCGTTATAGAT
>JAWWLV010000088.1:52782106-52797391 GCA_035041135.1 Platyrinchus mystaceus | reverse complement strand
CACCCTCAAAACAAAAGAAGTCCTTACATTATCTTCTCCCAAAGTGACGAAACACAGGCCACATCAGAGCTATAGGCAACATGTACTAAGAGTCCCTCATAGTGCCTTTTCTTATAAAACAGTGTACTTGGAGATTTCATTGTAGCAGAAGAGGACTGAACCCCTTCTCATTCTCATTGCTGCCAGGGTCACAGCAGCAGAGAGAGATCTCAAGGGTTTCCTTACACACCAGCTCACTGCCTCCTCACAGGTACATCAGACACATTTTGAGGATGCACAACTGAAGAAAGGACTGCAAGAGGTTATTGCTTATGTTCCTGGCTCCTCACTCAGGTACAGTGGCTCCACTAAAGTATCTCCATTCTATATCTCCATATCAAGCCCCGTCAAGGCATTTACCTCCCTGCCCCCCTGTATCAAACACCTCTGAAAGAACCAAGAAATGGATTGCCGCAAGACGTTAAATCACATTCCTGATGTAGATGGGGCGATCTCGCAGGTAGGGAGTCAGCTGCATACGGGTGCAGTGCCTCTGGGAAGGGGCAGGAGAGTGCCCCACACATCCCTAAATCTCCCAGCCACCAGCACCAACCTTATTCTGCAGTTGAAATATCACCTTGTCTCATCAAGGAGGTACCAAATCTCTGTTGTGTTAGAGAGGACACAGTAGGTGCACCCAGAGAATTGCAACAGATAAAGCACCAAATCACCACAGTTCACATTAGCAAAGCTGCAGCAGCTGGCAGCTCCTAAGGCATCACTACTGCCAAGTAAAATCCTGTTGGAATTGTCGAGGCAACAAGAGAAAAGGCATGTAAACAATTTGCAAGTAATTCATATGGATGCCCACACAGGTGGTGTGTTTTCAAGAAGAGACCAAGCACCAAGCAATTTGCTAGCAGACAACTCCATGTGTTGTAAGAGGTAGTGTCATCCATCAACACTAGGAAATAAAACTACCCAGACTTCAGGAAAACTTCACCTGAAATTGAATTTCAATGTACAAAGGCTTCTATTCAATGCGTCCAGGACAATGCCAGCTGTCGTAGATACATTTCGTAATATAAAAGGACTTAACAACATCTATCTACTAACATGAGGTCTGTTGTCATTTCTATTGACAGAAAAAGGTTGGATTTGCTTTTAAAAAATCGTCTTTTACACACAACCATACTCAGTGACATACACAGCTTTACACTTCAAATGCACACTAATTTAGAAAATATATACAGTTATGGGGTGCAGATGGAAAATTTACCTTTTTGTTATCTTATGTGTCTGTCAAGCTTTGACTGCACACATGGAAGTACTTTGCTTTGTCCCTTATTATGATGCATAGTAAGGGAAAGCCTTAGTTACAATTTCACCCAAGTCAGGTATGCAGGAATGTACTCCTCCAAACCTAGCTCTGCTCCAGATGGCCACTAACTCCACCAGCAACTTTTAGGAACAGTGGCCCTTAGAAATTTTTCTGTTAAGACACTTACATTTGCAATAAAAGAGATGCTCTGCAAATTCAGTTTGACACCTAGAAACAAGTTCTCACAAACCACTTGCACTTAACAATGGCGCCATAAAGCTTTGGTTCCCTGTGCAAAACAGGTCTTCAGATTACTCCAAACCACCCTGGTGACCTCTGTGCCCTGCCTGGCATGACACAGGAGCAGTCTGTGTATTGGCAGTGAGTAAGTTTTTACTGGGTATCCAAAGGTTCACACTCGACTCCTAACTCTGTTTTTGCAGGTCCTTCAGCAGCAGGAGGCAATGGCATCTCTTTTTTTGTCACTCTTCAGTGGCATGACTCTGAATATGCACAAAGCGAGAGGGTCCCATCAGTACATAGTCATGTTTCAGAGCAGCTTCACATTTTTGCTAGACACAGATGGGTATAAGAGCCCTGACAGGTAAAAGGGCTCTGTATTTACTTGAAGGTTTACTTGAGTGACCTGTGATCACTCAGAGTTGGCCATGAGCACTCACAACAAAATGCATGAAGAGCTGAGCCACTGAAAGTCAAACCATCTATGCATCAGGTCAAAT
Organism: Platyrinchus mystaceus; assembly: GCA_035041135.1. Classification (NCBI taxonomy): domain Eukaryota; kingdom Metazoa; phylum Chordata; class Aves; order Passeriformes; family Tyrannidae; genus Platyrinchus; species Platyrinchus mystaceus. The sequence goes on along the minus strand of JAWWLV010000088.1, from coordinate 52,795,351 downwards.
AATGCTATTAAGTACCTGTCCCAAAAAAGTTATTATTCGCCTGAACCTAGAGAGGAGAGCAGGTTTACAGAGATGTCACCTGAAGATGACAGCTTCACTTGGTACTCTTTGTGTCAGCAGTAAGACTATAATGAAAGGTACTATGTCTCTGGGACTAAACTCCCATCAACATCAAAGGGAGTAAACCTGTACTTATGCTCCCATTTGTTCTTACTGTAAATATTTTCCAATTTAGGGAAGCAAACCTACGTATTTCAGTGTTTCTATCTGTTCTGTCAAGAGACACAAGTAGCTCTGAGGTTATAACACCTCCCACTCACCACAAACATTTATGTTATCTGTTTCATACAATCTCACTGCTGGGAAAACAAGGTGAGCCCGGATGCCAATCACACAGTCAGCGTCCAGGTGATGGACAAAAAACTCACGTTCCAGTCCTTCACTGTTTGGATGCATCATTTAAAGTAACAACTCCCTCTTTTCTAGGGCACTTGGCAGAGCCCCTGCCATGGTTCAGCCAACGCTGGTACTCTAGTCACAGCAACTTCTATTGCAGCATCTTTTTGTTATACATCAGAACCAGAGTGTACAAGAAAAAAATCATAAAAGAAAAATACGGCAGTCACAATTTCTGATAAAAGCATTGCCCTACCACTTCTACCCTCTTTCTCTGTCATTTCCCTTAGATGAGGGCATTTCTGCTGTGGGGTCTTAGGAGGGTGCTTCATAAAGAACTGCTATCAGTAACCTGCCACAATGCAATTAAAACCATGATTAAAATGAACAATAAATAAAGAGAAAGACATACAGGTTTTAAATATAGGTTTCCATTAAAAGCATTACAAAGACAACTTCTCTCATTTTGAAGACAAAGAAAAAATCCACTTCTACTAAAAACAAAAGAAAAAATTTAAAAACCACCCCCTTTGCAAATAACTTTAATGAGGAAAGGTGCAGGGAAGGGAGGGAGAGAAGACTTGGAGAACTAGCAAGTGTTCAAAAGGGCAGATGCCCTCCATCTTGGTCATTTTGCAATTGCATCTTCTTCTCACACAGTCAGGTTAGAGAGCCAGAGTTCTCACGTGGAGGATTTCACCACCTGCTCGTAGGGGGGAGGTGGTGTGTTGCAGTAGGAAGGTGGGGGTGGGTAAACCGGGTTTCCTTGTGGGGAACTGGGCTGGACGTGGAAAGCCATAGCCATGGGATTCATCACAGGTCCACCTGGATCTGTGTAATATGGCACTCCAGGTTGTTGTGACCCTGAAAGAAAGAAAAGGAGAGAAAAGGTATCAACAACAGCAGCGACATCAGGTTGTGCTCTCCCAGGGCCTGTGCTCTGCACACGTGGACAAATTCAAGTTTTTTCAAAGTGTTCATCAGAGTAAAGACAGGGAGCGATCTTTCTCCCTTCCGGAGAAAACTTTGAAAGGGAAAACAGCAATCCCTGTTCAGTTCCCCTGACAGAAAAGCTACTATGTCTGCAGAGAGGAGAGATGTAGGATCCCAGATGGACAAAGCAGTTTTTACTGTGGCCCTGACTCAGGTGTCAAGTCTTACAAAAGGACTTCATAGCTTATTTTGTGGTGTACTGGATCTGCTGATAAGCCAGAGTGCTTCTCAAATAGATAATTTCCCTTCTAGGCATGATATAGCTTGGAAGCAAGAGGCCAAGTTGAAGCCAGTTATGGTTGGCTAACACAATGGGACAAGATTGTTTTGCACAGATTAAATTTAGGAAATGACATCTGAGCCTGCAGGGACAAGGAAAGGAAATGTATGATCAAATGCAAAATTCCTTGGCTATGACACATGAGGAGTAACAGAGACTACTGCCATTAGGAACAAAGGTGGTGTGTAACCCTCCTCAGATATCACAGTGGGTGGTGAAGATGACCTAATGCAATTGAATTCACAGACTGTCTCTATCTCAAGATGTAAATTAGTTTTCTTCTCTTTCTCCCTATCTACTTAAATAAAGATGGACTGAGAAAAAAAGATCATGTCTGACCAACAGGTTTTCTTCTTTTGATGCTAGTCTGTGTTTCCTAAAATGACACAGCCTCTAAGGGATCTTCCCCTCAATCATTCCTTTCTGTGACCTTGAACTCAGTATTGCCACAGAAGGAATACAGGCTTCTTTAAGCATTCCTACAAACTTCAAGCATTCAGGAAGGAGTTACGTGCCAAACCCCAAAACATGTTATTACAATATTAAATCAAATAGGGAACATGGGTACAAACTGTCCCGAGCCTGGGGTGTCTGCCAAAGGAGGCTGTGTTTCGACACTCAGGAGAAAAGCGGATAGAAAGCAGATCAGGAATGAAGCTATTTCCTTCTTAACACAGTAATTTTTAAACACACCATCACAATATTTTTCCCTTTTGCCTGTGTGAGTGAAGAAAACTGCTCTGCAGCCTCCCTACTTTGCTGCAGTAATGAGAAGCCTGTGTTCTGCATCCATTTATAGCATCAGTTCATGGCTGCAGGAGAGCCAGCCTGGGCTCTTACCTCTCCAAAACCCAGGAGATGAGTCTTACCTCTCCAAAGTTTGGGCTATTAACCTCTTCTGTAGCCTTTTTCTTAAGCATTTTTTATTAAATGGACAGGTAAATCCTGCCCAGCATTGCATTTCTCATTTCCATCTCTGTGGGAAATTGGAGAGGTTGAGGTAGCTTTCTGCAGCTTGCTCTTTAGGAAAATAACCATTTGCATTAAAACTTCCATGTATTATTGAATCTGTGGGGGAGGGAAGTGTGGACACCAATCTTTCAGTTCATTAAAAGCAGAAGAAAGTAACCTCTGAATATCAATGTCCTTGTAGGATCAGCTGAGCAAGCATTTGGTAAGTGACTATAAAGGGACCTGACCATTGCCAGCACCTGAGTTTGGGGTTATGTAGGCCAGGACTGAATATCACCAGATACCACCAGATCTGCAAACTGCTTCTTGTGGGTGAGGTGTTCAATTTATTTTCCCAATCAGGCCCACAGAAAAAGCACTCCCAGCAGAAGATGCTGCTTCTATCATTGCAGAGAAGGAAGGAGACTGGCAACGAGCCATGTTTTAAAGGGCTCCATCGACCTCAACAGTGAATTGGTTACTGCTACCAAACCTGGAAGAGTAGCTGGTGGAAAATGGAAACTTGGTTGTCCACTAAGTTCCATTGCTTTGGCTGTTGAATATTCCTAGATTAGTAGAAAAACTAAAACTAAAAAATAAATAAAAAAAAAAGATGGGGTTAGCTCAGAGTCCAAAGCTTTTAAGTAACAGTAACAACAGTCTGGAAAGCAGGTGCCATAAGCAGGTCATCAAAGAGCTTGTGCTTGTTTTATATTTGTCCACGATTTGTGTTCCATGAAGCATTATGAAAAAGTAAAACTGTGCTCTAAATTTAAATCCAGTGTTTACCAATCCAGCTAAAGACACTCCCTGTTCACATAATCTCAAGGCTATTTTTCAGGCTTAAAAATATCAGTTTAGTTAGACTGGCTCCCCCCACAGCTCAAAAATACTCTCTGTTCAGTCAAGGAGAAAAACAGATGCAGAATGGAAGCCCCCCCAAAAAACTCTTAAATAATAACTCCTTAAATAAGGAGGGTGAATAAAGTGTCTGTAACACTTTAACCATTTAGACAGGAGAGAAGGTGGGGGAATACAGTATGAGTTCATGCTTAAGGACAAAGAAAGAGCATTTCCAAAGCCTACACAAGGCACATGGATGTGTAATAGCTGGCACTGGAACAGTGAGAGCCCAAATGCTGCATTTCTGCACAACACTCATACTCACAGCAAGCTGGGGGGGGGGGGGGTTAGGACACTTTTCTAAGGAGGCTGTCTTGATGCAGCCACAGTATTGCACAGAGATATAATAGTTCAGAAGAAGATTTTTGATAGAGAAGTTTTAGGCACCGTATTTTCAGAGAGGTCCTTCTTCTCATTACAAAATATACAGTTTTATTTCCATGACAGTCTGGGAGGAAAAGTGCCAGTATCCCAAGCATGCCTGCATGTGTGTGTGTGTGTACTTTCACTGGCACACTTTAGCAATGTGGAGAGCAGTTAAATATGTCTCAGTTCAGCCCTGCTGAGGCAGGGAGAAAGAAAGCACCAGGGTGTGCACTCAGATAAAATCTCAGCATTGTAGAAGGTCATTCAACTAGGGAGAGCTGCATTTAAAAGCTTCTGCTTACAGGTGAGTCACATTTTGCAGGATTCTCCCAACTGAAACTATTTAACAGAGGGAAAGAAATTACAAACCTAGAAAGTGGTAGATCCTTCTGATGCTCACAGCCAGTACTGACCAGACAGAGAGCAAGCAGACTAACAACAGGAGAAGGACCACTTTGCCAGAGAAAAACTGTAGCACAGAGCATTGAGGGCAAATAAAAAAGACTTGCAAGACAGCCAGATTGTGGAAGAAAATGCTAGGCTTTCCTTCGCCTCTGCCGGGTGTTATCAGTTGTATTTAAGCTCTTTCTTCATAGTAATGTTGATTTTGGATACCTATCATTTTGTCTACACTGCAAAGGAGGAGCTTTGCATGGACCTCCTTCTATGCAAAGACACAGTTGTAAAGGCATTAGGAACCAAAACAGAGGGGAACTGAAAGTCCGGTGATCTTGGGTTTCAAAACCACTTCTGTACACTGCAGCTGAATAACTCTGTTTGAAAGGCTGAAGACATCACTCATCACAGGAGGTGGCTGCATGGTTTAATCCAGTGTCGGAATCCCACAGTTTCCAAAACCCAAAAAACCAAAAGCTCAAAGCCCACCCTTTTAAAATACCTTGGCAAATGTAAGAAACTAGTGAAAATGAGCAGTATAATGAGCAGTCTCTGACCTGATGCAGTGTTGACTGGTTGTCTGGTGTAAGACACATTAAAAGTAGGTTCTTCTACTAATGGAGGAGGGTACATCCGTCTTCGGATAAAAAAACCAGCTCCGCAACAGAACAAAACTCCCATCATCAAAAGGAACCTGGGGGGGAGGGTGGAAAGAGAGAGGTCAATACCCACCTGCATTCAGGCAGTTCTCAAACCCAAACTGTTCACTGAAAACACTCTACATCAGCCTATGACTTTTATCAGGGCTTCTTAAATAGGTTGTCTCTTGAGAGCAAGTCTGTCATTTCAGGCAGCACTCATGGGGCACTTATGGATGCATTATGGACATCTGTAGTGATTTGTACTATTGTCAATGTCAAAATACAAATGTGAAACAAAGACACCCTTGACCTTTTCAAAAGTTCATACCTGACTGCTGCCACCAGGATGCTGAACTGAAATACCAGGTCAGTACAGTTTCAAACTGTGCATCTTGGATGCAAGGCCTCAGGCTTACAGCACCTAGGCAGGCCAGGAGGTTTGTGGGACACAAAGAGGAATACTATTCTGCAGTTGCCATTAAAAGAAGACTCTTAGATGATCTTAAATTACCCAACACTGTAATTCTATCTCCCATGGGAAATATGGTAGCTGGCATTTAAGCTCAAGCCAGAAGACTGAAGCATTCAGCACTGATAATGACAGGCTTTGCTCTTTGCTTCCTAGATGGGTCATTACATTCTGAATGACATGATTTTGCCTCAGTTCTCCTCCTCTCAGCTGCTTTTTTGACCTAACTAAACTGTCCTCATCATTCCCTTGCCCTGGTGCTGTGGAAGCAGGAACATGCAGTGAGGGCACATGAGATTTTGTTTTTCTGACAGTGGCTTTCAGTGTGTTTTCTTGAGGAGTTATCAGACATGCCAATGACTCATGCAAGCTCTTGTAAATACACACGGTTCTTCTGCCAGTAATTGTCTTGTCATTTGGTGGCCCTTTACTGGAAGACAATGACAACTGTGCTTTTTTGGAAGGGAAGGAAGTTGGCCAGAGGCAAGCCTACACACCGAGCTTATCTCCTCTGGAGAATTCCCAGATGCCTGAGAGGAATAGTGTGGCACAGCATGGTAGCAAGAGCAATTTCACGCAAAGGGTCAAACTCTGTTCTTGTTCCTACATTAGAAATGAGAGCAGAAGGAAGTCCTGTTTCCCTGAGCCAATATTAATACATTCCCCTTTCCCCTTTGGCAGTACTCCTGCAAAGGATTTGTTCTGAACAGAAAAACAGAGATTTACGACGTCACCCCAGGGATTGAGATAGAGAGCTCTTCAGTTACACCAGTAAGGATTGTACACTGAAATCCTACAGTCAGCTTTGGGAAATCTCTGTATTATAATATATATCAGGCTTCTTGTTTTCAGTGTTTATTTGTTTCAATTTTTAAGGCTTTTTTTTTTAAATCAAACTTCAAATTCTACATAAAAATGCCTGAAATCAGGTTTTCTAGGAGACTATTTGCTTTCTCTCTACTGCAACAAGACAATTAGAAGGTTTTATTCAGGTGCTTTCTTAAATTCCACTCCAAAAAGAATTTACTTTATTTTTTCATCACGCATATAACAGTGATTAGTTTAAGCTTTATCCAGATTACTGAGCTACTGGTTTCACAAGCTCAAATCTTTCTGCCTTCTTTTCCCTTGCTGTCATCTCCAGTAAAATCCTCAGTCATAAATGTACTTCCCTTCCTTTTTAATTGAAGCCTCAATTCAGCTGGCAAGGATATATTAAACCCTGCCTAAAAGCACAATCCTCCTCATACAATCCTCTTTTAAAACTGAGTGCCCAACAAAACCGGATGAATGCTGCTGCTTGGTAGTAGCTAGGACAGGCATAAAGAATTCAGCAATTTTGGATAAAAATGGGACCACTGCCTGTACAAACCCACAGGATGCAGAAGCAGGAAAGGTCAACCTGACACGAGTAACCTTCTCCAGTGTTTTCTCACTACATTAGGAGAATTTTATAAGCAAAAACCCAAAATCATTGCATTTCTATGTACATGTATACTTTACTGCATACTTGTACTACTGTACTTTAAAATGCTAGGGCTGGCAATACCCTGATTTAAGTCCAACAAACAAGACAAGATGAGGACAAACATAAAATTCCCAAATGCCCTGACTTACCAAAAATACCATAGTCGCTGGATAGAGAGAGCTCTTACACAGCATCTTGAACCACAGCAATCCTCATAGGAGCGACATCTGCAGAGAAATAAAGAGATAGGAGCATAAGGGGAGTGGTTGTCACTCAGCTTAAAATGGCATTCCCAACCCTGACACCATTCACACCCCTGACCAAAGCATTATTTATGACACTGCCATGAGCCTAGGAGGCAAAGCCTCCCAAAAGTGTTCAAGGCCAAGTTGGATGGGGCTTTGAGTATACTGGTCTAGTGTGGAAGGTTCCCTGCCACTAGAGGGGCAAGTAGGAGAGTGTGACTAGATGATCTTCAGAGGTCCCTTCCAACCCAAATCTTTCTCTGAGCCTATGAATAAGAACAGATCACCTTTGGCTGGATAAAGTTGGCAATCACATATGTGGCAGAGCTCCCTAACTATTCAGGAAATTTTTGAGTGTTACCGAAACTACCTTCCTATATACCAAATCTCAAACCACCTCCAAAAGACTGAATGCAGTGTTCAGTTCTATATAAAAAAAGGACATGTTACAAAGAAAAGCAGTATTACTGTGTTTTCTTTCACAATAAATGAACACGGGAGACCTCAAACAGACATTTGGGATTTATTCACTGCAACAGACAAGAACTGCCAGGAAAAAACTGAAGATCACCCATTCTTTGCAAGTCAGCAGCTTCCAAGCACAGAAACTGCTCAGTGCAAAGAAACACCAAGCATACCATTATTTGCAAGTTTAACACCCTTTTTTGCTTTTCAGAAGTTGCACTGGACTGCAACTGCCAACAACTCTAATTACTAACGTAGGCTTTCCTCTAAAACCCCCCATATTTCAAATTAATATTTCATATGAAATAGAACCATTTTTAAAGGTATTACGACACCAACAACTGGAAGCACAAGGTACCACTTCACTAAAAGCCAGAACATACATTAACAGCAACCTCTGAACAATTTCGATAGTAATTGCCATTTCACATACATTTTATAGGGAAAAGAACCAAGGTAACACAGAAACTATAGTGCCAGACTCTGATGAAAATATGCAGATTAGCATATCCACATTCCAAAAGAAAAGAGGAGGTGACCACAGCTGGATGGATCTCTGTAAGGGTGTTCACATCTGTTTGTTTAATGCACATATTTAAGCATCTGATCTGCTTAAAAAAACCTGCTCAACTGCATGACTGTGCTCTCCTATTTGTAAGCAAACTAAAAATCTTCAGTTGAATAATTGTACAGTCAATTACACATTTACATGATCAATTAACAAGCCTTCACTCACAAAATACATTGTCACATAGGCTTCAGCCTCTAACTGGGACCGGAGGAGGATGCTCTATGGATACATAATCAGCTGTTTTGCAAGTGAAAACAGTTATATACTCTTCTGATGACAAATAAGTAGGATTTATTTAAGCAAGCTGGAGGCTCTGACATGATCACTATGGCAAGGTTCATTGATAGACTCAGGCATCCTGTTTGAGACTCAGGCAAAGGAAATGGCTCATATCAAAAGAGAAAACACCCACTTTGCTGTCACTGAACCTGAGAGAAACCCATCTCCAACTTTTGTTCTTTAAAGCTTGCCAGGATCCTAACAACTGCTCATACTCAAAGCTACCAGACCTCACAAAACTACTAACAAGACTTAGCAAGTCAGCATTAACTTCAGTCCTATCAGGACCAAGAAATTAAGCATCCCTCCATTCTCCCACAGTGGATCAACACACCAGGGGATTACAAGATATATGTTAAATGCATGAACAGATTCAGGTCCCTTACAAAATGGGCTGGGAGCTGCTGACTTCTGTTAAACCAGTGGTCTACCGTGACCCTTTTGCTCTTCAACATGCTTTTGGTTGGAGCACTTCAGCCACATTGATGGGCACCTGCCCCCTTGGCTGATGCTGCACACCAAGGACTTTGTTGGGCCAGAAAAGCAAAGAAGAAACAGAACCCATAAATCTAGAAGCCCTTCTTGAGGCCATTAAGGCAAAAATAAAAAAAGGATTTTAGGGATGTGAGCAGTCTTCATCTCTGCCTCCACACACTGGCTCTGTTAGTTCAGACACCTGCACCCGACCATACACAGGATGGGGAGTGGATGCACCATTTCCCAGAGCCCCAAGAGCTTCACTTGTAATAAAATTTAAAACAGAGAGGGCACAGAAGCTGCATGTACTCCTCTCCTATGCCGAACCCTTACATTGCTTATTTTTCATCTGTTTTCTCAAGAGCCAGAAGAGAAACAGCTATTTTAAAATGTATAATTATGGTCATTTAAACGACCAAAATTAAAGGAGCATCTGTATGAGAAGTATAGTACCTGAATTTACTTTTTATTTTTAAATTATCTAGGCTTATGAGATCAGCACCATTTTAAAAGTCTCAATGGCTTAGCTTTTATTCCGGCAAAAGAGGGCTAAAGTACCAGCTAGAAGTCAGAAAGGCTACACTGCTGCATGTTTATGAAGCTCCTGAGACCATTGATTGGCAAACAAATAAGCCATCAAAGAGAAGTTTTGTCTTCCACACAGGTGACTGCACTTCCCAATGGTTGAAAACAATGATATAAAGGACGGAGGAGTCTCTCCTTGTGCCTATGTTTAGAGAAGCTCCAATTTCTGATAATCCAAATTCTGAGCCAACTCATCCCAGGCTAAGCACTGTACTTGCTGGGTGGATCTATGAAGGTAAACCTGTAATATCAGAGGCAAATCCCTTTGAGATACAACACTAGTAACTTTTTCACTTTTTACCCATAAAACCACACAGGGGCTTTATTTTGTGTGCCTGTGAGAACGGACACATGGACCCATATGTAGGAGCCTGGAATCAAGGACAATGCCGTGATAACAACCTGCTGTTTGTATTCCCCAGCACCTGATCGCAGCACCAAAGAAGACTGGAAGAACAAACAGCCCATTTGCTGACACTGCCATCAGGCTACAGTAAAAGCTCTGCTGATCTCTTGTTCTTGATTTAATGCGCTATGAAAATACAACACAGCTTCTGACAATATTGATTCAAATTACACAACAATTAACTTACTTACTTAAAAAAGCCAGATTTATTACCAGGCAAAAAACAACAATAAAATCAGTTTATTAATGGAGTAACATACAAGCTTAAGTATAATCATTCTTTGATGTACCATCTCTTACTGCCTGACAGCAAATCTCAGCAAAATTAAGGTCCTGGCTCATTAAAAAAAAACACCAAAAAGACAAAACATGATTAAGCACAAAAAAATATATTTATTGAATTGGTCTGCATTTTCTTTAAATTACACTCATGTTTTGGTTCGGCTTTACAGAGAAGGACTGTTGTGCCCAATACCAGTGGAAGAATAACCATACTATCAACCCGAACTGGCCCGAGCCCGTCTCCTACATGAGACTTTCCTAAAGCCTATTTCCCTCTTTCACACATCATGATCCCAAGAACCGCATTTCTCTAGGGCAATGCTTGTTTCATTGATCAAAAGTTAGCCCATGACATAGGATAAGACATAATCCATTAGTTGCTCTACTAATCTACAACTTCTCCAAGCATACGGTCTCTCTTTTGAAAACTGTCTGCAATATGATGTATGATTTAGAAGGTACATCTTTTCATAATTCAGTAGAGTGAAAGGACTGTATCTGCATGTCTAAAAACTTGTAGAGGAGCTTAATGCTACAAGCACCCTAGAGAGGTTATCCCAAAGAACTCATTTTGCTACACATGCCCACTGAAAATGGAAATCAAAACTGAGTTTAACTCTGCACTCAGAAGTCCCACCTAAGTAACTATTTCTGAGTCCCAAAATGGCTTAATCTCCCTCCAGAAAGATGTTGCAACACAAAGGCCACATTCTTCCACTAGCATTCACTTAAGCACTTGAGGAGCAGTAAGACAAGCAAGGCCCTTGACTGGTGGAGCAGAGTGATAGGCAACATCTGCTTTCCAGCCTTGGTCTTAGAGCTGGTTGTGTCTCCTCAGCATGGCTTAATTTTCAGCAGAGACACAACTCCACTCCAGTCACCTGCAGTTACAGATTCTCAGCACCCAAAAGCATTTCTTTTCTTATACATAGCAAAGGTGATCTCAGTGCATGCAAGAACAGTGCCTTGTAAAATGTAGGTCTGATTCTGATGAATGATAAGCAGATCATAATAAATAACTGCTTCATAGATGAATGCAACTGTGACCTCAGTGGCACATCTGTACTAGAGAGTAAAAACACTGCTGCTGGTACCCAGGAGAGCACTCGAGATATAGTTACACAGATACTTGATAAATGATCCAGCCCTTAAGTACGTAAGAAAATGTAAGGAGGAAAAGGTCTGTCAGGTAATTCTTTTTCTAGGGAATAGATGCAACAGAAACAATATTTGCTCAGGTTAGAATCCTGTCTGCTTTGACACAATTAAAATCTCCAACGAGGCAAGATACTTGGCTCCCATCCTTCACACAGACATGAAAAATGAGCAGGAAACACCTGAAAAAGGGCTTATTTCTCAGTTACTCTTTAGGTGAAGAGTCTATAAACACTGCCTCTGTGCAAGAATTCAGCAGAAAATGGCAAATCCTCCTGCACTTCTGATGGGATGAGAAGTATTTGCTCAGGTGCTCCTATCAAATCAGCCCTTCTTACAATCTGCTGCTACCCAACAGCTTGCCATAAACCCAACCATAACCCCTTCTCAGACCCCAAGAGGAAAGCCACCCTACAGGGGGTTTGCTGTCTGTAAAGGCAGCAAGCCTCACCACACGGCTTTCCGGCCAGCACATATCCACCTAGAAATTTTTTCTGCTCCCCTTGTGGCAGAACCTAGCAAGAATTTCTGTGGTTTGGGCTTTACCCACTGGTATACAGAAATTTAATTAGCCATTATTCAACGTAGGCTGCAGGCTTTTCTTTCATAGAAAAAAGCAAAGAAACCGCATAGCTTAAGGCTCTCACAAAAGTAAGCCACAGACAATGTGTATGACAAGTTTGAATTTTCTGGAGGTGGAACTGTAAATTTCTCATATCAACAGGAATGAGGACTTCTAGTTAATCATCAGTCCCCTTATTAAACAGACAATTAGTTCTTCATATCTCAAGCTGCTCCCAGTGGGCAAGCAGTCCTACTGCATCTCACCCCTGCTCTGGGAAATGATAAGCAGTCTGCTGGCAGGGGGTGATTGGTACCCAGGAATTTGCTGTCTGCCTCAGTTTAATATACTAATGCAGAGTAAACCTTTTTTTTTTTCCTTCACCAAACCACCGCTTTAATTCAGGGCCTCCCTATCTAGAAAGGGTTAGAAACTTCAAGATGACTTTGTTGTCAGATGCATCTTGATGCTGTTCACCTGCTGTCAGGAAGCCAGAAGAAATTCATTCTCACCCTCTCATTAGGGTTCTTGCCTGGGACACAGAAGAAATAATGATCTGTTGAGTACTTCAAAGAGCCTCCACAGGAAAAACTGAGGCTCACTCATGATAAGTCAAAACTGTGGTTATCACATCCTCTGGAAATGAGAAGGGGATGGGACCGGGTTCTCTACTCCACCTCAGCCAGAGGAGGGTCTGATCTCACAGGAGTACTCCACTAGATGACAGAGACAGCCCTCTTTTTCTTCATCTTTCTCAGAATAAGCTGCCTATGCCTCATCAGCCCCCAACTCCAAAGTCATTCATAGCTTTAAATCTCAAATTAGGTCGGTCATCTGCTTGATGGCCTGTGAAGGCTGTGATATTAAATCCCCCTCACCTTCCCAGGACTCGATCCTAGTAAATTGAGTTGGGTGTTAATTTGGTAGCCTAATTCTCCCCAGATTGTGCTTTAGACAGCTGATCCATTGAATGAAATTCAAGTGCCTGGCAAGGCATCTACCTGTTGGGTGATTACAGCAAGTCAGGACTACAACCTCAATAACTGCGTCAACAGCAAAGGGAATCTAGTCCCTTATTTGAAGCAAGGAACAGGCCACCTTAAGGGCACTGACTACTGAAGCTACTTGTGATGTCTTCTATTGTTATTTTTTAAGGCCACACAGGACCGAGCAATGGTGGTGGGTTTCTGTTGCCAGATGGTCTGATAACTACTGCTGTCTTCCTTCACCATACAAACTGTGCACTTAGTTATTGCATCAAACTACATATGCAAACAGGCCTTCCCTGTGACTGCTCGCTGCTAAATTGGTGGCCCTGGCCTGAATCCAGGTCTCTGTTTCTGTACAGTGCCAGA
>JAWWLV010000088.1:52753001-52769876 GCA_035041135.1 Platyrinchus mystaceus | reverse complement strand
GGGCTGCCCAGGGAAGTGGTGGATTCTCTGTCCCTGGAGGTTTTTAAGATGAGACTGGATGTGGCACTGAGTGCCATAATCTAGTAACCATAGTGGTAGTGGGTCAAGGGTTGGACTTGATGATGGTCCTTTCCAACCCAGCTTTAAAAAAAAAAAAACACAAAAAACCCAAAAAACAACAACAACAACAAAAAAAACCCCCAAACAAACAAAAAAAAGAACCCACTCTTACTAAAACACAAGATTATGTTAAGGTATTTTTATGTACTGAGGTAATAAGAAACAGAAGGATGCCCTTGTATAAAAGGATGCCTATCCTCCACCAAGCTTTCCCTCCCATGTAACAATAAAAAGAACAAATATTTTTCATTTATACACCTGTTTCATCAACACCAAGACTACAAAGTCATATAACTCACAGTATAAGGAATGATTTTCATATATTTCATAAGGACTTGGTTTTGGTTAGACTTTTTGGCTACTCTCTAAGAAAGAAGGGAATATTTCTCATACAGGATTTTTAAAAGAAACAACTTTTCCACCTTGAATTAATCAGTGTGCATTTTGCAACAGTAAAAGATTCCAGCCCAAGCAGCTAATTCTTCTTATTTCTTGTGCTGCTCAGTGCATATGCATTAATCATCATATTTTTATTTAGAATTAATTAGATAGCTTCCCATCACAAAGCATTATTTCACATTTACATCTATTAACCTTTCCTGCAAAAGGAATACAAATATCCCTTGTGTGCAATTTCACTTTAGGAACCCGACTCATTTATTTCGTTAATTTTTTTTTTTTTTTTTTGCCATTATGCAGCAAATTGAAAATGCACTTCAGTCCTAAAACAATCCATTTTCAGTAGAATAAAATTCTTTCATCCGTATCCAAAGGAGGAAAAAAGGAAGAAATAAAAGGCAAAGCAAGAGATCCTTACTTTTAAGAGCCCACGGAGGGTGCGGGGTCAGCACCCCTCCGGTCTCCGCCGCGCCCTCAGCACCGCGGACAGCACCCTCCGTACCGCCCCGCCCGGCTGTACCGCGCTCCCGTGGGATAAATCGTCTGTATAAAACCTCACCCACATCACCTCACTCACTTCTCGGTTCTCTTTCAATTCTCAGCAGGCGCACCTACTAATTTTCTCTTCACATGTGTGAGCACTAATATGAGAAATTAATAAGCACAACTATCATAGAATCACAGAATATCTCAACATGGAAGGGCTCTATAAGGATCATTCAGTGCAAGTCCCTGTTTCTTACAGGACCATCTAACTCTAAATCATATGGCTAAGAGCATCATCCAGATGCTCCTTGAACTCTGTCAGGCTTGGCATCATGACCACTCCCTGAGGAGGTTGCTCCAGTGATCAGCGACCCTCTCAGTGAACAACCTTTTTCTGCTGTCCAATTTGAACTTCCCCCGTTGCAGCTTCATGCCATCTCCTCATGTCTTACTGCTGGTCACAAGAGAGAGATCAGCATCTGCCCATCCACTATTCTTCAGGAAATTATAGACTTCAACGTGATCACCCCTCAGCCTTCTGTTCTCCAGTCTCAACAAACCAATTGACCTCAGCCACTCCTTATAAGTTTTGCCCTCAAGGCTTTTCACCATCTCAGTCACCCTTCTCTTGACACACTCTAGTAATTTTATGTCCTTCTTATACTGTGGTGCCCCAAACTGCACACAGGACTCAAGGTGGAGCCACACTATTGCAGAGCAGAGCGGGACAATAACCTCCCTGGACCGTTTGGTGAGGCTGTGTTTGATGCACTCAAAGGCACGGCTGGCCCTCCTGGCTTCCAGGGCACACTGCTGACTCATATTCAACTTGCTATCAACCCAAACCACCACTGACTGCCTTGGATGGAAAAACTGTACTCAGTCTTTTTCAAACTGTTTGGAAAACGTACTTATGCTAGTTGTCATAGCTATGTGAAATATCCAGCTTAGATCTTCATCAGAATGTCAAGCCACATGCTTATGAAGCGCCAAGAGATCCCTCAGTACCAGAGAAGGTTAGGAGTTGCTTTACCTTCTTATTTCAGCACTCATGAACTCAGCAATATTTGCACAAACATACAAGCTGGGCGAGTGGAGGGGTAGTTAAATCTTCCTGGTGGAATTGACCTTACACTGAAAGTTCTACTATTAGACCTGCAAGAAAGTATGAGGCATGTCATATATTGAATGCATTTTCCCCCAAGAAAAGCAAAAAAGACTCAATATTCCACTGCAGTTTCAAGGGGGTAAGTGGCAGACTTTTTTGTTCCAACTACAAGGAAACAGATGTAACATTTTCCCAACTCCACTAGAAGCAGTTGATCTCTTCCAAATCATACTGGGCAGGTTCCACAGCTCCAAAACTGAATTTAGCTTCTGCAATTGTTTCCTTTTATATATGCATGAAAAATAAAACCAAGGTTACTATTATTTACATTCTTTAACTACAGAGCAAGTCATAAGTCACCCAGTAAAACAACCTATAAATTAGGGTGCATATGGGGAAGGGATCATTTATCAGGAATTGAAAGGAAGACCATGCCAAGAGTGAGGACATTCGCTATTTCCACCTTCAATCTCCTTAAAAGTGAAACAAAACTAATCTTAATTTTTTTAGATAAAATTACTTGGTGATACAATGGTTTTAATTTTAAGCCTCTAACGAACATTAATAAACTTTCAATGTCACTATTAACACAGACACCAAACTTGCTTTCCTTTGACTAAGAACTGAAAGCTTTGTTCATCTCCAGCCTCAACCCTGGGTGGAACTCACAGGAACTGATGCTATCTATTAAGCGCAACATCTAGATTTGGGTTTCCCACATTTTTATCTAATCCCATGCCAGCATTCATTCCCACATGTTGAACTGGAAAATTTTCCAGTTCTACATGCATTTCATTCTTCTGCTTTACCATCCCAAGAACAAAAACAGCCTTTCAATTACCTAGTACTTAAATCCTCAGGGGCTGTCTTTCAACTCCCATAATAATAAAAGCAAAGCAAAGAAAGACTGAGAAAAAGAAGAATTCAGAACTCAATTTTCTTAGTCATTTGCAGCGCAGACAAGATCAAGGCACTTAACAGCATTGTGCTACAGATGCCAGTTAGTTAAGCTATGACAGCCCATCAAAGGCTGCAGGAAAATAGATTTCTTTGATGGTCACCAGGACACAGGGCAATTGCTTCAGGAGTTCCCAGGCTTTGTTCTGCTGATGTTATGCATCCCCCACATGCTCGTTTGTTCCACAGAGAGAGAGCACAAACTGATAGGACAGAGCACAGCTGCATAATCACAGCAACTCTTGCTCCCCTCCCTAATACCCTTATTTTTCATTCTTGACATTTAATCCAGGGATGCACACCTTCCTCAGATTCTTCTTATGAGAAGATATTGGAAAACAAAATATTTTTTATTCAACTAAGACTTTTCCCTTTTCTGTTTTCCGAGATATTTATTCCAAAACTGCAAATACTGGATCAAAATCCTTTGTGCTTAGAAGTCCTGAAAACGTCTGTTACACTGAAGGTAGTCTCAAAAAAAACTTAGTCTCAAAAAAACTACTCAAAAAACTACTCAAAAAACTACTTAGTCTCAAAAAAAAAAAAAAAAAAAAGCAGAATCCATGACCAATCACACACCCAGTGCAGGGAACAAAAGAAATCGATAATAACGAAATATCATCTAAGTGCTGTTCCCCTGGAAAGTATGAAAGGCCAAGGCAAGTTCTCAACTTGAAGAGGTTATTCTAGAAACCCATCACATTTAGTGTTAGATTGTTTTTAGGAGCATCTGTTAATTTTAAATCAGATTACACACATCATGTGTATATTAAATTAGTAAGCATCTGAACACAGTGCAGATTAAAGAGGTTACCTTGGAAATATTCTGATATTTGAAAACCAGTTTCTAAAAAACCCTGCTAAGTCAGAATCCAGGTACTTCTTTGAGCAGAAGCATCTACTTGAATGCTCTGCTGGGAGAAGCTTCATTCTTGGTCAACTCTCACCTGCTTAACAGTGAAGTTAATGCTTACCTTCGGATACTTCCATTATCAACCATCATTATTGTGTCCTCCACATCCTCACAAGGCAAACCAGCTTCTCAAGGGAAAAACATAGATGTATAACTTATGGTACAGGCCCAGTCTGATTTAATGACCAAGCTGGGACTGGAGAAACTGTTCTAATGGAAACTTTAGTTCATTTGATTCAGCTACATTAGACTAACCACCTTGAAGTAAACACTGAAACTTTGATAGTAACACAGCAAAGGTGAGCATGGTCTGGTCTGCAAGCCTAGCTCATTGAACGGGACTGTGATACAACCATCTCCACATGGGAGTCCAGAAAAGCATTTGCTCTGGGACACAATTACTGGAACACTGGGAGGAGTTCATGGGTTTGGGTTCATCCAGATTAATTTTTCTATTCTTGCAGTCTATTAAAGTTTCTGCTGATTGGCAGCAAACACTTCTCTTTCTCAGGCCAAAATTATCCTCAGAAACAGCAGAAGAGCTGACTGACTGTAATTTGTATTTGTTTAACAAGTCAATTCAAGCTTTCAGGGAGATGCTCTATTGTGGTCTTCAGGTAGACTGAAACATCAATGCCTTTTAATTTCAACTAAGAACCTAAATTGACTCCTAATCAGACAGTCCAATACACTGCCACAGCAATAGCATATGATTATTAAATTCCAGTGAAACAAATTCAACATCTGTACCTCACAACTACTTATTTGAGCAGGAAGAAATACTAAGCATTTGTCCTTGGAGTATTTCCTGTTAAAGGACTACAATAGCAAATAAATAGACAACATTTTCAGCCAAGTAACAATGCCTACTAATTTTCCAAATGAAGTAATTTCCTACATGAAACCTTAACATTTGCTTTTCTTCTATTAGGAACTTGAAACAATAATCTACAATGTTCCAGATTGTCCAATTTCAACATAAACCACTAAGAATGTGACAAATCTCTTCATTTAAATCAAAAGCATATGAGTTTTGGCATTTTTCTAAAAGGATCATTTCCTTGGTTTGAGTTATCACCTGAGTTTCTTCACATTCAAAATAGCTTCCTGGAAGGAGAAAAAATAAAAAAAAAAAAGGCTTCAAAAGTTGACCATCTAGATAGAGATACAAGACACATAAGCAGACAAATTCACATAACCTCTTTGTTTAGGTATAGAGGCCATGACTTGGCTCACATTCACTTTTATCCCTCAAACCCCTCACTTCACGACTTGATGAAGGCCATGCTGCATGTGGGTAGTTTTTTCCATTTCCTCCTCTCCCGTGAATCAGTGCATGCCCCTTGCTCAAACACCTCTCCATATACATGGATTTGTTGGGACCCCATCAAGCTTTCAGCTGTGTCCTAGTTACCACTGTTGGTCCTCTAGCTAGCACTTTTGTGATCTGAGCTTTGTTACGTTCTTTATTTCAGGCTGCAGATGACAGATCATATTCATGTGTTCCTGAAAAAAAATTCAGGATGGTGCAATGAACTCTGCTCTTCTCTTCGATAGAGACTGCACAGACATCAAAAATCTCTTTACTAAGGTTATTTCCTCACAAAGAATATCTGAGGTTACCTCAGGGACGTTCAGCAACTGAGAAGTGCAAGAGTAAGATGAGGCATAAATGAAACATTCACTCTTCTTTAACACATGGTCTACACTCCAAAAAAGCTCAAGATCCCTGCCTGGAGGTATTGCTATGGGCAGATAATAGCAGGACATATGGACATAAATGTTTAAGTTATAAACCTAGCAGCTAGAAAATTATTCAACTAGATTGAAAGCACTGATGATTTTAATAGTGCCTGCCCACACCAAAAGATGAAAATAGAACCAACAGCTCAGAGACAAGCACAGACACACTTGTATATTTTGGTCAGTGTTGATAATGTTGCATAAACTGAACTTTCGGAGAAAATTTAATCTCTGTGAATGCAGTGGGCAACTCCACAAATTTCAAGGGCATTGCTTCTGCTTTCACAGGATATGGCTTGGCTTGCTGCCCTTCTCTTCACAAGTCTGCCAGCTGCTTTTCCAAAAGCCAGGTTCATCTCAGAGGGGAAACAGCACTACAAAGGCACTACAGCAATACAAAGGCACTAAAGCAGCATCACCATTCCTACATTTTTCCAGGGCAGTTCTGAGCAGGCAAAGGACACTCTAGACTGTAACCACAAATGTAAACTCACATATGGGAGAAAGAAATAGAATAGGAGCAGCAGAGCAGAGAAGCAAGGAAATCAGTGACATGCCCAAGACAACCAGCAAAATGAGAAGTGGAATAAAACCTGAGGCTTACTGGAATAAATGGCAGTGACACTGAGCAACAGTCAAGGCTTCTTCACAGCACATTTCCAAACAAGCTTCAGAGGTCAGAAACCAAGAGAGTGGCAGCCAAAGAAATCAGAGGTAGTCTCTGAATGACAGGCCACCATATAGGAATGACAGTATCTTGTATAGGGTATTGATGACAGGACAGCTCCACTGGCTTTATCACTTTTATACTGCAGACAGATGGTGCATGTCCCCTCCATGCAAGGCAGTAGTTAAAATTTTTCACCTGTAACCAATTTTCAAACCAGGAGCCCTTTCTGACACAGAAGCATGACACCATGAATTAGCTACATCTCCTCATGCCAGTGCAGGGCAGAAATCTTGTTATCATCTTCCCACAGTACAAGGCAAAAAAATGAACCCTTTGTTTTGTAGTGTGCTTAGCCTCTAATTCAGGAAAGCAAAAGCCTAGCACCTCACCCCTGAGAGGTTGCTTGCCTTTGGCACACACTTGCTATTGCTCTTTTTCAATGAACAGATGAAGACTTCTAATAGCTTAACTGTAATGGTGCTAACCCATGTGAATAAAACTATGCTTCTCTAATGCAGAAGAAATCTTTAATCCATTTTAGAGACTCTCAAATCAGACACTAGATATCGAATAGTCTTAGTCCTTCAACTATGTGAATAGGACTCCATATACAAAGAAGACTATTACTATTCACAGCAGCGAAGGTAAGCACATGCACAAATGTTAGGGGCAACAGGTCTAGCTTTGCCCTTAAAGTTTTAGGTCACTGGGTACAAACAGCAAATCATCTCCTTTATTTCCACTCAAATCCAGAAATATACCAACCCATATTCAATGTTTTTGAAGGAATGGCTATGAAATCCTACAGTGGTATGCATTTTTCTAAAATTATGTCCAGCCTAAGGAATGGATGTCTAGCCATGACTTGGGTCACATAAAAAGACAAAATAACTGGACCACCTCTCTTTTCAGTTAAAGGGGGAAAAAAAAAAATTCTTGCTAAACTGCTTTTCAAATAAACAAACTTATGCCTGGTTCTTACAGTTGTTCAATGGCAAGACTTCTAAGGAGCATCTTCTTGAACTTTCAGAACGGATAATGCTTCAGCGTGGGTTTCTTCTCGTTTTTGCATTCACCAAGTGTTTAGTCAGAATATTAAAAAGCCCACAGAACAACTGAAAATTTCATTTTTTCCCCTCAGTGACCCTTCTAGCTGCTGTTTCTCGCTACATTTCATACTTCAAGACAACATCCTAACTCCATGTGAGGGATATTAATTCCAGGTGCTCAAAAAGCACCAAGCAACACTGCGATATTCGTTCTTCCCCAGCATTATCTCTCCATCTCCCCTCTGCAGCCACAGACCTGCCTGACACTGTGGGGCAAGGAGCAGGAAAGGAGCCTGAACCCCTTTGGCCAATTCATAGATCCACACTGACCTTTCTTTTTAGAGTGGGGGCTCTGCCTTGTCATTCCTGACACATGATCATGTGACTTTTGGGAAGAAATTCAAGTCACTGGACTATTAACTGATACTTAAGAAATCCTGTTTTACAACCATCCACTACAGCTTCCCGAGTTTGATTTTAGAGTCTCACCCAAATACCACTGAACTGGCTGCCATGGATTTAGGCTTATGTTTCTGGCTAAGAGCATAAAACAAATTGTTTGCCACCAGCAATCTTTACAAAAGGCTAAGACAGATGCTCTTAATGGCAGGACTTCTAAAGGAGAGGGCTGACTGTAGAAAGCACCAGTTACCTCACTATGTGCCGAGGTGCCACTAAAATCCCCAGAAAGTCATATCAGCAACCAGACTAAAGGCCCGAATAAACTGCTGTGCGACCCTCGGTACTATATGTTTTATGGATGCCTTTGTTACGCAGGGCCTTTTTTTAATTAAAAACAAAAAGTGAGCCTCTTGGGGGATCTATTTTCCTTTCCTTTTCTGACTTCAGCACAAACACACTAGAAAAATTATAGCCCCAGTACAAATAAAAATAGCTGAAGAACTTGCAGCTGTTGTTAATTTCCCAAGTATTCAATGTTGCCCATTTAATGATGGAACAATATGCTCCAGTTTCAGTCCTGGCACAAGGCTATATCTGAGCAGGAGGCATATATTTTAGCTCATGTGAATGCCAAAGGCAAGTCAACAACTACAGCAAGCAGAGAAAGGGAAGGAGGACAACATGATGTAGACCATTGGGTGTCCACATCAAACATTTTCTCCTGCTTTTTGTTTCTCATTTAACGTTATTAGTCAACTTCCCAGCTGGCTCTATCAGGCTCGCAAGACTTACTAGCATGTTTAGCAGGAAAAAAACGTGCTTAATAAAAACTCACAAAGTGGAAAACATTTTTACAGCTGAAGAGCTGATTTTTCCTTCTATTTTAAGTATAGGGTGTTTCTAGTGTGAAACACAGGGAGGTTTCTCTTGCTTATCTCGCTGAATAAACCAACTTGTCTGTAGCCTGGATGAGTGGATTTCCCAAGCTTCATACAGAACAAAGTAATAAAGTACTTGGTGTTTGTAGGAAACAGAAATGAAACAAAACATGCCTCTTAAGCTTGGCAAGGAGAATATAAAAGCTAAAACCACATCTAAATACTAAAACCACTTTTGAAACACTGAAGTCAGATGCAGTAGAAATCCTTTCTTAGCTACTCCTCTTGAGGCTCTGCCTGCAGTTGCTAAGCATCTTCTTATGCGTACCCAGTTACAAACTAGACTGAGCAGAATAAGCAAGGAGACAGTGCTTATAAATTCACACACAACAGACATGAGGAGCAATGAAGTGCAAAAGAAAAATTAAGATTTATGTACAGGAGTAAAACTCAAAGGCTTAGAAGTGACAGGGCAATTTGGAAACTGTTGATTATAATTGGAAATACAAAGCTTCTATCTTTTTTGGGCTTCATTTGCCTCATTCCTGTGCATGAAGACACAGTTAGAGGTCATAAAGCCAGAGCATTTAGGAGGTAATAGCTAGTGAAAAAAAAAAAATCTGTTCTCCACTTGTTAAGGCCCAATGACGGAGCAAAATTTAAAACATGGTAAGTTTTAAAGAGGAGGAAAAAAGAAATTTTAAAACAAGTGAAAGCTTGTAACATTGCCAAGACCCCTCTATTATGCTCAGATAGGTTTTTTCCCTCCCTTGAGTAGACTAAAAAGGCCCCAACAATCCAGCCTTGGCCCAACAATTACTGCTGGCCAAGGCAAGCAGTGCTATCCTTTTTTCCAAAACAAAGGCTCAGTCCAACACTCAATAGATCAGAGACTCTGGTTCAGATTGCTCTAAATAAACTGCCAGGCGAATGTAACTGAGGTGGGGAAGAAAATGGGGCAGTTGTGTTGAAAAGCAGACATAAATAGTAGTTTCACACGTGGCCCCATGCCTTCCTGCAGGTAAAGAACAGGATTTGTTTAAACCAAAGGTGACCAATGACACAGATGCGGAGAATCCTATCCCTACTGAGCGCCTAAAGGCAGGCAGAGCAGACTGGCAGTGCCAACAGCACTGTGTCCCTGCCCTCAGCCTGAGGGTGGAGAAGAGCAATCATCAGATCTGGCAGAATCTTCTGCAAAGGGACAAAGTATCAATGGGAGTTGAGGAAAGCCTGTTGAAGACAGCTCGGTGTCCAGCTGTTCCTCAGGCTTTTGGGCTCTCCCTGACTTCATCCTGCACATAGAAGGTGTCTTGGGTCCTTCCTGCTCCCTTTCTCCTGCTGTTTAACAGAGCAAAGCCATATCCCTCTGCTGTCTACAGAGACAGTAGTAATACAGCTGAACTCATTATTCATATTAGATAATTGTTCTGGCTGTTCACAGCTCAGTCCCTGCATGCTTGTCCACTCCCATGACAAGAAGATCCTCGTACATATTAGGTCACATCACAGGACAGTAAATATACTGAGGCATACAGGCACCTATCCAGCCAGGACAAGACCTATAGCTTATAGTCCCTAGTGCTAAAAGACAGTCTTCACTGTTTGAAGCAGACATGGCTACTACTCAGCACTCTCAGACAGGGGCCTATATTCTCTGACAAGACACCAGCTTCCAAACACATTTCGTTTTTTCTACAAAGAAAGAAACTAGATCCCAGAAGTGATTTTATTCAGCTTTTAAATTTAGTATTAGAGCTACCAATAAAGTGTGCAACCACTAGGGCCACAGAGCAATCACAGAACTAGGTGAAACTCATAAAACCTCCAGAAACAGAATCACACACCTGGCATCACAGCAATGCCTGTGCACACAGTGCAACATGAAGGTGATGCATGGAATGGGTGAAACAAAGCCCCAGTCATCTGGGGCTCACCTTGGGTAGTCATCTCCAACTACCCACTAAATACCGAGGTTTTGGAAAGAGTACTTAGCTGGTATTACACCAGTATGAACAGATCCTATACATGCACAAGCAGTGCTTGCTTGTATAAAACAGTTTGGAAACTTCTGCACACTCCAAGCCTTGTCTAGCCAGAAGCTTTCAGTGAGACTTCAGGGCTTGCAATTACACTCCCAGGTAATGCTACCAAAGGTCTAACTATGTTTTTTTTTTTTTGAGTAGTGGGGGCAGGAGGGGAACAGAAAAGAAAATATGCCGTACAGTATATTTTGCAGGGGAAAAACCAAAATGAAGCCCTGCATCCAGAATGACTACATCTGTGAGTTGACTCAATTACTTGTTCCAGGCACATCCACATGGACTGCTCTTGGAATAGTGTAATGTTCATTTAAATAAAAAGAAAGGAAAGAAAGCATTATCAGGAGAAACCCTTCACGCTGAAACTGAAATTAGCACGGCTTTGCAGTGGTACAGTGTCAAAATTCTTTATGTATTTTTGTGTTGACTTTTATAATTCTGTTCAAAGAGAATGAAATATCAAACTTTCTTGTCTGCAGCTATCAGACTACAAAGCTCCCTGCTCAGTCTTTAAAGTAATCATAACCCCTTGACTCTAGCAGCTGATCTTGGCAGTGGAGAGGAAGATCACCAATGTGAGACTGACAACTAAACAGGAAAGATTACTAAAAATAACAAATCCACAATGCACCAAGAGTCTAAGGATGATCACCTGGCAATTCATGTCCTATTTCAGATCAGCTCTGCAAATTTAAAAGTCTAGCTATCATAGTAAAGGCATTCTTAATAGGTTAGAAACATCTGCTTTATACCAGAACAGATATCAGGAGACTAAAAACAATAGGAGAAGCATCCTTCAAAGGTTCACAACTACAAAGATCAGTCAAAAGAAGCAAGAAGAGAAGCACATGGTGCCAGCAAACCAGACCATGAACTTTCAGATTGCTGTCAATGACACTGAAGAACACAAATAAATCACAGAATAATCTAAATTTAAAAAATGTATATATGCAACCACATCCACCTAGATGGTTGGCAGATGTTTTGCAGGGATAGCGAAACAATATCTGGACAATGGGAAAAGTGATGATGGTGTGCTGTTCACCAACTTCTGCAAAAGCTAAGAGATGGAAAGGAAAAGTCCATACAAAGTTATTAAAGTTCCTCTTCCAGGTTATAGGGGCACAGAAAGAAGTCTCAGTTCCCTTATTCATACCTAATGGATAACTACCAGAATATAGCACAGAGAGTGATATATATTCTTTCCCCAAACTCTGTTTTAGGAAATTTCATCCTTTCCCGTATCCTCACTGTCCCTGAGGTCATCTACATCTCCAAGCATCTGCCTTGTTCTAGCTGCTATTACATTTTAAAAGTGCTTAGGTTGACCAGGTTTTTTTGAGACCCCCTTACTCAATCTTAGAACAGTTTGAAATGCTGAAAGTTTTCCAGGAAAAGAAGGATCATGACACACCTTTAAATTCAGAAAGTGAAATCAAAAAGGTGTTTGGGGTTTTTTCAGCTTGAAAGAAGGAAAACAAAGGAAAAGACAGGGAAGAAGGGACCAAAGCTCTCAGAATCACGTATTGCCCTTGCAGAGGGTTCACCCTAAGAAAAGACGTCAGCAGAGCAGAGGCCCTTCTGACCTGCCCAGGTGGGAGGTCCACCATTCAAGAGAAAGCACCAGGGTGCAGCCACCCTCACAGGTTGCCATGACTGATAACAGACCACTGTCTGTCCATGAAAGTACCGAACTTTGAGTAGTGGTTTTGTTTATCAAACACAGCAAAACACTAGGGGATAATATATAAGCAGATGGTACTAGTTTAGATCTGGCTGGGGTTAGTAGGTAGCTTTACATTTTCTGTATATTTGAAATACACTACACCAATTGTATAGGCATCCTTCAGGGTACACTCAACAAACCTTAGGTAAACAGAAGGCTCGGAGGATTTTGTTGTTGCTCAGTACAGAAGGTTCCGTGTGCTGGATCCCATGAGATGGTGATGTTTTGTCTCCCACACCCTCCCCCCCCCCCAACCAATGAGGTAACCCGCAGAGAGCCTTCTAGCAGAGACATTTTGGAGCTCCTTTTGGCCTTGTGGGGAGACTCTGCTCTTCAGAGCCAACACACTTTACCTGGCATGTGGGGTAAAATGTTGCAAATACATTAGGCACCAGTATTGCAGTGGGAGAGCACAGGAGGCAGCCAGATGAGCCAGGCTCGTGCATAGACTGCAAAACCTGTCAGATCTCCTGCAAGTTAACTGGAAAAGCTCCGCTGGTGCCTAGGCAGTTGCCAGCATTGCTGGAAACACTGCAAAGGATATTTACAGAAGACAAAGCCAGAATGTAAAACAAATTATGAGAAAGTGCTGACTTCTCAGCCTCAAACAAAGAGCTCACAGCAGCCAGCATGCATACGAGTGGGCCTCTGGATTCACTGGCACTTGGTTGACTTCAGAGCAAATTCTTGGATTTGTTGCTGCTGTTTTCCTTTGTCAAGAGCCAGTAATATTGTTTTGCTAATGGTTTATGCAGGAGTACTAGAGCCAGCAGCTTGCACACTGGTTGCTTTTATTGGTCTATTAAAATGAAATGAAGCTGGTGCTAAAGCTTTTATAATCATTTAGGTTACTTCATTATGAGTTCAGGGCCGAAAAGCAACCAGTGGTGTGTTATATAACTGAGCAGGCAAAATGCATCTGCCTCTCAGTCTAAGGAGAAATCCATATGGACTGAAGGAAAAATCAACAGAGGAGAGTCAGTGGGAGAGTCAGTTCTCCAGAGTTTCTGCTGGTAGAAGCAGCTGTTCGCTGTACTTAGCACCACAGGAAAAAAAAAATCAAACAGAAATAAATTCTCCAGAAGTAGAGTTTGATAGAAAGTTTGATACCAGGATCACTGATATTGCACATTTATCATTGGTTGAATCTAGAAGCCCTAACTGGGAACCAGGACATGGCTGCACAATCACTTCACAAAAAAGCAGTAAGGATTGTCAAAGTATACTACAAAAGACACAACAGAAAGCAAGACGCAAATAGAGGGGAAAAGGAAACAATGAAGCACTATTCCCTGTCATGACAGCAAATGGTCTCAGATCCTGCTGCTCAGCTGCTGTCACGTTTTGCATTCAATGGCATGGAGCCCATGCTAGGACCTATAGAAAAGCAAGGGAGGAAATTGAAGGGGCTTATTGAAAGCCCTTCCCAGTGTTTGGAGAAAAGGCAGCAAAAACTTCACAAATTTATTTGAAGGTTAGAGTGGATTTGGAAGAAAACACTAGGGCAATAGGACAGGGATGCAAAAAGTCTTATTCTGACTATCTATTTAGGTTTTCAACCAAGCAGCACCAAAGCAAGAACATTTTGCAGCATTAGGAACGTCAAGGAATCTCATACCAGTTTCTTTTGCAAACATCCAAACTGCTCATGTCCCTGTGTTTCTGCAAGTCTTTCTTGAAGTGAAGTTTGCTACCTGATTTTTGCTACCTGTTTACCCATGTAAACAAATAGACAGGACTTTATTCTAGTGTTAGGCTGTCAATTTTTTTTTAAGCTCTATCAAGTCACATTCTTGAATTTGTCAAACATTCTTGAAGAGACCTAGGAACTATGAAGAGGATTGGTGGTATAATACTATTTCAAATTCATCACAAAACAAGCAGAATAAGTGTATCAAAGTCTCAGAAAAATTTAGAGCTGGGATTGAACCAAGACTTCTGTGCTTGAATTTACATGTCATTCATTCCACTAGCTCAGGTCTAAAGCACACCATTAAACCACTCTTCATCTACATGACATAGAAACCACAGGTCACTGATCAGATGTGCTTAAAACTGTCCTTCTCAAAAAAAAAATCATGACTACCCATGCATTCAGCAAATGTAGGTAAACTAAAATCTACTAAGACCTATGTGAACTGGACTGGACACATTTGAATTGAAAAGAACAGGCAGATGGGAGAAACAGCATGTCTCTGAGAAAGTGGCAACCAAGTTCTTGTGGTTTTCTACAA
This sequence comes from Platyrinchus mystaceus, assembly GCA_035041135.1. Taxonomy (NCBI): domain Eukaryota; kingdom Metazoa; phylum Chordata; class Aves; order Passeriformes; family Tyrannidae; genus Platyrinchus; species Platyrinchus mystaceus. The sequence goes on along the minus strand of JAWWLV010000088.1, from coordinate 52,755,149 downwards.
GGAACATTAAAATTAGAGGCATATGATTTATTAAAAAACCCTCCATATTGATGAACAAACTTACAGTTACTGTAGGCCCACACCTGGAGTTCATCTGAAAACAAAAAACAACCAACCCACCATGTAAGATCCCTAGCAGCTAAACTTTGATTTGCAGTATTTATTGTAAGACACACTCAAGCTTCAGTTAATAACAGCCCAACTATGTAATCTGACTGACACAATACAAATCAAAGCACATAATCCAGTTCTTTTGCCAGCAGTTTGTGCATAGATAACCAAATTAGGGTTCAAAAGGATCAATTTTCTTTATTTACGGTAATAGTGAAATGGGTAAAAATGACATGGATACAAATGCTAACACACCTGAAGATGACTTTCAGTTCCCCCTGCATCTCACCACTGTGACCACTGTGATGACAGAGTTAGATAAGGAAGGCAAAATGCAGAGTAAAATGTGTTTTGAGGACTTTGCACTAATCTCTGACTCTCCATATACATCCATAAGTGGTCAAATTTGCCTACAGTTTCAAAGGTAGAGCACAGTTAACAGACCCCAACAGCCTGGAAGTCCCACTTCATCTTGTGGCCTGTGTCTTGGTATGGGTGCCTTTGCCATCTCTCAGTTCAACTATGGTACTAACAGATGTTTGTGATATACCATAAAGGCATTAGTGCCTCAGAAGGTCTAATAGGCACCAAGCATCAAAGTGTAATCTCTCAACAACACAGGCTACAAAATAGAAAAGAAAAAAAATACCTACAGCTCCACCCCTACTCCTGCCCAAAAAAATCCCCAATGAAAACTCACCACAAACATAACAAAACAAATTCTACTTTCTCTCTACTGTCTACAACAAGGGCTGTCAAACTTTTTAGACAGAGGGCTGGTTTCACTGTCCCCAAATTGGTCGGGGGCTGGTTTGTAGCTGAGAGGTGCCCCCTGGAGGCAGGTGGAGAACGAGGTGCGGATTAAGTCATTGCGGCGGGGAAGGCGGGCGCGGGCCAGGTTTGGCAGCTTCGGGGGCCGGTTCTGGCCCCCGGGCCGTAGTTTGACGATGCCTGGTCTACAACAAAGTTTCATACCACATAAAACTGAGCCTCTCACCTGAAAAATGCCTCAGCTCACTAAAAGATGATCCAGAACAGATGTTAGCCATGCTGTTCAGTACACCACTGGAAGACACCATGGCAGTGGTGGTGGGACAGCTGTATGAAACAAAATTCAATCCTAAACAATAGTGTGAACTACAAATCACATAATAAAACTTCCATTTCTGTAGTACAGCTCTTAAGAGTCAGTCATGATGATAAGCAGCCTTTATGCTCATGCTGAGAGAACTGAGCATTTGCTGCAGAAGCAGTACATATATTCCAACCATCTTCTGACAGCTACACTTGTCCACAGTCCGTCAGGCTAAAATCTGTCCATCTCTTCCTACAAGTACACTCAACCAAGCCTCCAAGCATTGAAGTTTGAAAATTAAACTATAATAGTTTCCCTCACAGGATGTGAACACATACTAATTTACCCCTTGTCCAGCCCCACCAAAAGTAATGAAGCTCCACAAGGCATGAGTCAATACAAGCTTTTCAGGTAGGTTTCATGGTCTTTACCCCTCTGTGTTGAAAAGTCCCTTGCTCCACTAATAACCCCTTGAAGAGTAAGTACAACTAAAAGTCAGTAAAAGTACTGAAACCCAGCTGTGGTGGTGGAAAACAGTTTTCCCCCTGAAGTTGAGAAAAATGGTAACCTCCAGGGGGTGGTGACCCTTGGGATTAACGCAATCAGAGCTCCTGCAAAATATAAACATATCACCCAGACTGGAAAAAGAAGGGTAATAGTAGTTGTAGTTTGTTGTGGAGAGGTAGCCATGTTTTAGAGCAAGGGTCATCAAACTACGGCCCGCGGGCCGGGACCAGCCCATGGCTGCCCCTAATCCGGCCCGCCCCGCCCCCTGCCGGGGGTTGGGGGTGGAAACCAAGCAGCCCCGTCCTCCTCCTCCTCCTCCTCTGCAATGCACGGCGGGCGAGAGGCGGGGGCGTCTCCTCTGCCGGGCAAACAGTGTCGGCAGCCTTTCAACTCGGGCAAATCGCTGGAGCCCCTGTGGCAAAGTCCCTTCAGTCCCTTCTGGCCCCCCCTCCGGA
>JAWWLV010000088.1:52717074-52743462 GCA_035041135.1 Platyrinchus mystaceus | reverse complement strand
ACTCCAGCTGAACTCCAGGGTTCCTGTCACAAACTAGAAACCCACATTGTCAAAGCCTGCATCTGGAGGTCCCAGAACACAGAAGATAATACTCCTACTAAAATGAATCAGATTATATATGCTCTATGTGGCATTGGCAAGGCAGACAAAAGTAAAGCAAAACCTTGTACCTTGTCTCTGCACCAGATCTAAAAATTGTCTTCATATCATATGTAATAAAATTGTCTTTTATATCATACTTACATACCTTGAGCCCTCCTATCGAAATGAAACTAAGAATTAATATTTTTCTTTCATCCTAGGCAGGAGTTTACAGACATACGTCTATTGATGTAAATGAGATACCATTTCAGCTTCGCTGGTTTAAAAAGTTACAGTAAATGAATTTTGGCTTCCTCCTCTTTTCACTACTTCACACTTGCCTATCAGTCTGGATAAAATTATTCTTAATGTATCTGCACAGTTGCAAATTAAAAAGTTTTCAGATCACAGAAGCTCCCACAACAGCTCTCACACCTCCTTACATGCTTTTGCACAAAACCTCTCAACTTCACTGACATCTTTTTCTAGATGTGTAGTTTGAGACTGAAAAGTCCATTAAGCATCTGAGAATTTACATGGTGTCATAATAATTCCATGTTATCCACAGTCTGTGCCTGTCCTTGTCCTTTACAGTTCACAGAGAGCTGCACATGCAGTCTCCTCTGCCTATTTTCCACCTACATTATGCAACAACCATATGTTTATTAAAAACATTCCCACAACATTCCTTTGCCCTGACAGCAACAGCACTGCATTCCAGGGTTGATACCCTACTAAAAGGAGGAGGCATAAATACAAAGGAGAAAGGGTCTGTACAAAAGGCAACCCTCTGTAATGAGGGGTCACCCATTCTGCAACAGAAATTCTTGGGTGAAGCAGCAAGCTGAACCCTCAAACCTCTAGCCTAACATCCAAAAAAGGAGAAAAAGCATGCAAGGAAACAGATTTTCAGGCAAAAGGACAGGATGAAAATCTGTATCTCTTTCAAGTTAAAATGACTTTAAATTATATTTTTTAACCTGTGTCCAACACATAATTGCAATACATGAGAAATGGATTTATAAGACACTTTTAAGTGCAGATGCTATAGCCTTTCCTTCTGCAAGTAGGGTAAAGAAAAGAAATGATGGAAGAGGCAAAACCCATGTGGGAAGTGGATGTGCCAGGGCTGAATCACAGATGGAACTTAAGAAAGCCTAGAAAAGAAATAAAAGAGGAAAGTACAGAAAAAGCACTTTAAAAAGAGAACAGGGACTCAGCAGCCAAGGAAACGGAAACTATTGCAAATCATGAAATCAATAACACAGAAAAGAGAGAAGAAAGCCATCCTAAGCCAAGAAGGGTGGAACGACAGTCCAGAGCAAGGCCAGGAGGAGGAGGAGGAGGAAACCAGGTCAGACCTGTAGGTGGAGTGAGGATTATGTGGCAGCTTGAACTTAAGGTTAAACAGCTTGAGCTTCAGGCAGCAAGAGATGAGGAGCTGATAAAGCAATTCACGGTAGAGAGGACATTGTAGCTGTAGCAACAAGAAAAGGTGGCAAACTATCTTCAGGACAGTGAATGGTACGGCAAACACAAAATCACACAAAAGGGGGAAAAAAAAAAACAAAACATCAAAAAACAGCAGCTACTCAGACTCCAGCAGCTGAGCAGAGAACTGCTGGAACATTTTCAGAGCCAGGACTGATATTCCCAAATGAACCACTGGCATTCACAGAGTTTCTTTTGCTCACCTCCTCTCTCTGCCACAACCTCACGGAGCTTCCTGCCTTCTCCCAAGCTATCCCTAGCTCACCCCTGCACCTTCCTAGGGCTAAAAGACTACAAGGAACAGCACCCATCTCCTCCCCAGTTTCTCTCTGAAGACTTCAATTAGCACTGCAGAGCTCTCACTGGCTTTGGCTGCATCTGATTTTTGCATGAGTCACCTTCCCTTCTGTAAGTGAGGAAAAAACCCACGAGCAAGTAGGAGCTGGGCTGAAGCACACATGGTCTTCTCAGTTGTCTCAAACCAGCCTGGGAGGCTCCTTGCTCCTCACCAGGGTCCTGGAAATTGTCAAGCCCCGAAAATTGTCCAGCCCCTCACAGACACTTGGGGGTGACAGGGTGGTACTGGCAACTTAAGCATGAAAAACAGATAGTCTGGAAAAGTAACATGTGTTCCCACCTCCATCATCTGCTCTGCCTATGCCTTGCATGTCCTCATCAGGATGCCATGAACAGCTAGCACAGGCTCATCAAGAGCAGTTTTATGCCTTCACCATACCTGCAGATCAGGTCACACCACACTGTGGGGCCAGGGGAACAGGAGCTAATGTGTCTCACCAGAGCAGCACAGGAGCGGCAGAGCTGGGGAGCCTCAGTGCAAACACACACACAGCAGGCACAAGTATTTCACCCTGTGCCACTGCCCAGCACCCACTGTTTCCAGCACTTAATCACTGTGGATGGCTATCACAGAAATAAATGCATATTCACAAGCTATTCTTAGCGTTCACCAGAGAGGCGATTACCAAATTATCCAGTTACATAATCTTTTATATAATCACTACAATGCTTTTCTCCTTATGCAACGTGGACAGTGACCGCAACCAGCTGAAGTAGCTGCTTCCCCAAGGAGAGCTCCACCAGCAGCACCACGGGTGGATTGTGCCGGCTACTGCAGGTGCATGGGTAAGCGACAGCAAGAGCTGCCTCAAGGCAACCAGACTTTTCAGAACCAGTGATGTATAAATATGTGCCTTCAGCCCAGAGGAGACACCACCATCCCTGCCCACAGTGCTCCAGAAGCTACATGGAGCAAAGATCACCTGCACCTCAGGCTGGTTGAGATGCCAAAATCAAGGGCACCCAGTGCCCTCTGGGCAGACTGTCCCAGCACCCAGTAGAAGCAAGTGGGATGTCTCCACTGACTTTTAGTGGCCTCTGGATGGAGGCCAGGATTAGGGCTTTAATAAAAATAGGAAGTCAAGATTGCTACAGAATTAAAACAAGTTTAATCCTAATCCCCCTGGCTTTGTGACACAGCCATGCCTGTATTTCATCCACAGGGAAAGCCAGGTGAAGCTGCAACCTAAACGTGTTCCCACATGGTGCCTCGTGACAGGCACACACAAAGCTGGCAGCGTGGGTCAGCATAGCCCCTCTGGGAAGTTTCACCAGCCAGGTTTTGGACATACTCCAGTGTGTCTCCTACAGCATATTCAGGATCCTGTTCAATGCCTTCTAGGAACACTGCAGATACCAACACAGACGATTGCCACACAGAGGGTGTAGCCAGACCCAACTTCCTGACGTTCACCCAGGGTTTTAAGATGTCAGCATCAAAAACACTACCTACAGCAAGTGAGAAGACAAAATTTAAGTCCTGGACTTTGGAAAATAGAAGCTCCAAGATCCACAGATCACCTGCAGATCCTGAAACAGTTTTCCATTACCATGCTGCAGGTTTGGCATTAAATTCTGCTGGCTGCACAGTGCTGGCATTATGGGAAAGCCCCAAACTGTGAAGCTTCTCAAGAACAAGGTATTAACACCCCTGAAAACCGAAGACATAGTTCTGTAAATACCAAAGGAACAGAAGACAGAAAAGACTAACAACTTTGATCTTAATTTGCCACCTCCAACTGACACTCAAACCCAAAGGCATCTGCCTTAACTTTTTCTCAAGATTATGCAACTTGTAGTATCTGGCCATTATTAGGTACTTACACCTCCTCTGCTCCCTAACTTCCTTAGATATATAGGTCATCCTAAGAAATATGCAGGCAAACCCCCAGCCTTAGTGTAACACAATATGCTTTATGCAGGGACACACAGCACACAAGTTGGGAGACAAAGACCGCTATTGTTTCAGCCACAGAAAAAAAAATGAAACAGCTTAATGTTATCTTACACTGTCTCAAACTACAGGATGACCCAGTTCTGAAGAGGTTTAACCCAATCTCATATGCTATTATTATTTCTGTATCACAGCCAGGAGATGTGAGTTGCTTCAGTCAAGAAGCAGATCAGAGCAGAATCAGGGTCCCTGACACAAAACTCCATTGCCCATCTTAGTACCCATTGTGACAGCACTGCTTGACAGCTCAGGATCAGCAGGCATCCTCAACACCTTTGCTGCTCAACCACTGAAAATCATGATTATCATTAGGGATATATGCTTGGGATAGGCAAGAGAACACTCAAGATGAGAGCAGTTTATGTCAGCCTGAAAAAGAAAAGCAAATCATGTAAAAGTAGATCTAAAACATCTTACTTCTTCCTCTTCCCCTCCTTTTTTTTTAGGCTAGACAACTGTCTGACCATTTGAAAGCCTCATATTTAGAGAGCATGTATCCTTCTCTGGTTTGGACTGAAATCCTGCCAAACTTAATGACAGTTGAACAAATGAAGGTGAACTTTTATACCCAATACCCTTCCTATACTGGGTTAAACCCCCCGGCTCCAAATGCAGCAGGGAAGTAGAGCCCTGAGCCGGGAACTCACACTGTAAGAGAGCCAGCAGTGAATTCCCAGATCTCACACCAGTATTGAGATAATTATCTGTAGCAATAAGCAATGCATTTTTGTCCCCCAGGAGCAGAAATGAAAGAAAACACTTGCTTGACTCATCCTTGCCTGGTTCTTGCATCAAAAGCTGATGCATACTTACAGTCACCCACCACAGTGAGAAATGCCTGCTCCGATTTGCCACATTTACAGATATAACATGAGGAAAGCAGAAAGGAATTCACTAAGTCTACAGGTTTTCTATCCACTTCAGTGAAGAGATTTAATGAAATCGGGAGAAACAAAATACCAAGTTAAACCTGAGCAATTCCCCAGGTACAGACCCTTTACACTGTCTGTTGTCATACCTAAATGGGACTGCACAGTTGAATATCAATCTGTTGTGTTGACACTAAAGGGACTGTAATAAAACCAGCAAAGTATAAACACCCAGACTTCTCTGGTTAGACAAGAAGAGTCTCCTGTCCAAAAAAACTCAGACCAGGACACACAAAATAACTTTGTTGGTCTACCTACATCCACAGACATGCAAGCAGAAAGACACAACTGTGCCACCCAAAAAAAAACAACAACCAAACCACAAGTTTTCAGCAACTCAAAAGAAGCCTGTCTTTGCTATTACAATCATTGGCTTTTTTTTCTTTGCTACTATATATTCCCTGACAGAGCTCCTAATTTATTGATGACTAAACCTTCTAGATCATGGGCACAACTACCTGGTCTTAACCATAAAATGGCACAAGCCTGTCACTGCAACTACACTGCTGGCAAGACCAGGCTAAGCAGAGTAGGTCTACAAAAACATGATCTTCCCTTGAGTGGTAGAGCCATTGAGCCCCAAGAGGACGAACATGTGCAATGAAACACCCCTCAGGTATGACACACACTGCCCATGGTCTTCAGTCTGCTATCAGTGAGATTCTGCCACCTTCCCACATGCCCACATTCCTCTCATATTAATTTCATTTCAAGGTTCTCCAGTTCTTCGTCCTCTAAGAGAAGATCCGAATGGACTGGAATGCACGTAACTAGAAAGGCATAAAGAAAACATTAAACGTAATTGCCTTAGAAAGACAGATTTGTTGAGGTATTGGCTACATACTTGGGGTCCATGATCCTCACTTCTAATTACACCAGCACAAGACCTAAGAATGAAGGATCCATCCTCAAAACTATTGCCAGCTATTTAGTTGCATGATGCCTATCAATTTCAGAGGTGGGAGATCAAGCCAACTGGCATACCATCATCCCTACTCCAGCTGCAAAGGATGAGCTGCTTACAGAGGGCTCAAGCGCAGGCAGGGCTGGAGTATGGGCACACTCCCACCACCCTGCTTCATCAGCCTTCGCAAATGGCTATTTCCCACAGCCACTGAAATTTGAAATGAAGGCCCAGATCACTTCACAGTCACTTCCAATGAAAGGACAAGGTTTTTTCTTTCACACCTCCAAATGAGAGAGACGGAGTGAAGTGTACAGCAGAAGACTGCTGTGTTTGCAGTTTCCCAATGGCTGGACTCGAGCATAATAGTCCCTCCCATGCTGCAACTGATGCTGGACCTTCTCCAGAAGGGCAGTCTCCAGCTGTGACCCCGTCCCACCCCACAGATGGGAAAGGCTGGGGAAGTCATTAGCTCCTGGTTGAGCACTTCTGCTCTGAGAGACACTTGGCAAGCAATTTGGGAAAATGATAGGACATCCTCTGGAGAAGTTAGTCTCATCTAATGGCATCTTTCAGGGCAAAAAAAAAAAAAAATCAGACTCTGCTAGTTTTCCCTTCTAGCAGAGTATGGAAAAGGTCTGCATAATTGCCTTTGTATTGTCTTAGGGATACAGTTTAGCAGTGGATGTGGCTGTGTTAAATTTACCACTGGAATCGATGATCTTAAAGGTCTTTTCTAACCAAGAGGATTTTATGATTTCTATTAGGAAACACCTAGTGTATTGAAACAAGAAGTGTGCTATCAAAATGAGCAGTCCAGCTCCAAGCCATACATTCCCCCTCCTCCCTTGCAGCTAGTTCCATGCAGCAATCAATGGAATGCTGAACCAATGGAAAACTATTGCCTCATGCTTTCCCCCCCCACCATCCTCTTTTTGGTGGCTTAGTCATTCACAGCATCAGTGGGTTGATACGATCCTTGATCCTTTTGTGGCTGCGTGGTCACTAGACCTGGGGAAATCGTAAAACAATGGATTAGAAACCACCCTAGCCAGCAATAATCTGCGTCTTCACTGGATGATATACAGATTAGAAACCACTTCTTGTCAAATCCTTTCCTTTTAAAAATTTACCAGACTGAAAGCTGAGTCACTGAGGAAGAGGAAGAGATTTTTTAGCTGAGCTATTTAAAACACAGGTTTAGTTAACAACTATTTAGCACAAAGTTGAAGACACACTTGAGAAGAAAGCCATTTTTAACTCACCAGTGAAAACTCTTTGACTTAATATGTGAGACACCTGTCAAGATACACCGTTCTCAAAAAGAAAAAAAAAAAGCATTCAACAAACCCAGACTCCCTTCTCATGCCCTCCTGAAATACCAGGCATGGCATTCCATCTCATATATTACTGTACTGATATCGGGAAAGTGATAATGTCCACTATTTAAGACCTTAGCTCTCCCTTGTCCTGAAAGTGCTATTTAATGCCCAAGATCCCAGGCTATGTCGCCAGACTTCAGACAGACCTCGGATTCATTTTCCAAAAAGCACTATTCAGGCAAAGAAAACTCGATTGTTTTAAAAAGGCTTTGCCTCCTGCTAGTCCAAAGAGAGTTTATATTTGCCATAACAAACTAACAGGACTTCAACAAAAACTTCAGCAAAACAAACTCTGGAAACAGCTGCATTGCTGAGGATATGAGGCAACATAGCATCTTCCAAAATTAGACCCAAAAAGTAAAATATGCTAGCTTTCTGTATTGATTTTTCATATGGATTTTACTTTATATCACAACAAATTTGAAGTCCCAGCAAGATACAACTTTTTATTTTAAATCCTGTAGCATATGCTCAAGCATTAATCTGTTCCTGCCTGTAAACTCGGCCTAGACAGACGACCAGAGCAAGCATACTCATATGGGCATACTCATTGCAGTATTCCTAAGCCTCTTCCTAGAGGAGTAAACAAAAATAAATTTGTATTAAACCAAAGACTTTCCATTGAGCCATTTTTCACTGATTTTAGCTAAACCCATTTTAAACGAGCACCTGAAACCTAAAGGCTTATTTTGGTCAAGTTTAACACATCCTTTCAGTCACCTTCATTAGCTGAGTGGAAAGTACCAAGAGAAAAGAGAGTCAGAAGACTTCCCTTTTACGGAGGTAGCATAACGGAAAGTGCTAAATATGAATTTGTCTCCTCCTCAGCAGAAGCAAAGTGAGAAAAGTGTGCAAGCTCAGTCCTCCCGCCTGGAAATCACAGCCCATCTCCCTGCTGTCAAGAGACAGGGAAGACTTGCCAGCACCAGTTGGATCCTCAAACTATAAATCATAAGTAAGCTCTTTCCTGCCTTCACTCAGCAATGCAGGAGCTACTTTGCAACCAGCTACAGGAAGGTAAGGAAAAAAAAACCACCAAAAATTGTTTAGGCTGCTATTATGTACCTAAAACCAAAAAGCAGGAGAGAGTTAGAGGACACATCTACATCAACAACTCCCTTGCAGAATTTTTGGGACAGACTTTTCCCCTTATTCTTCCCAACCCCCACTTACACAACCATCCACAATAGAACAGTATCAGTGGGCTTCCACAGAGAAGGACATCATAGAGACAACAACCGCAGTGTGCACGCACATTCATACATTCAAGGGTACATACATTCTTATAACACATATATATATAAAGGAAAACCTGACCACTAATGGATAGAAAACATACCAGAAACAGGAGATGGGGTGGGCAGGGTGGTCCCCATAATCCTCACAACTTCTTCAACTCTGCCTGTGCCTACTGAGATCTTTTCCTTAAGAATGGTAGGTTTGCTCATCTTAATGTTCTTTTTCCTACAAGGATTTGTAAAAAACAAACAACAAACAAAACCACAAACAAACCTAACACAAACTTCTTCAGAAAGGACAGAAATTTTAGGTTTCTCTGATTTGATAAAATCTGTCCTACTGAAGTCCACTTATAAAAATAATACTAAAAAACTCAACACAGCAGTTACCCAACTGAGAAGCACCAGCCAACTTTGCTTTTATTTAAACAAATCTTGTGTGACAGACTGTCGGGAGTATTTGAATTTTCCTTCAAGATAACACACTTTGTTGTTCCTATGACATGTCCATTCTCTTATTCTTTTAAAAAAGGCACTTGGCCCTTATGCATTATCTTTCATCTGACAAATTAACAAGAAAAGGACTAATTTGATCACTTTTTTCAACCATCCAATTATCAGTTTCTATCAGCATCCACACTATAATTCTCAGTAATGAGAAACTCAATGTGTAGAAATATCAATGCCCCTATATCCAAAAGTGATATTCTCAATTTTGGATAGCCAGGTGGAAACCTCTGTGGATAGATTCTCACCCACATCTCACACCACCTACAGTGACTACTGTAGGCATCAGCTTATCTTAATCGAGAGCACTAAAAACCTTGACTTAAATATTCAGACAGTTGCACTTGCTTCTAGATTCCCCTGGACACAACATATGGGCCAACTGGAGGCTTAGATACTTAAAATTATTTTGGAAGTTGAGGCTACCCAGCAAGCTACTCTGCAGCAGTAACAATAAAACACCTTTATTACCACTGCAGCACAGACAGGGTCCTCTGTTGGGTTGAAACAGCTCTGTTCAGCTTCCACATCCTTGAGCTGAGTCTCAGCCACTGAGCTCTCCTCCATCCAGCACTTCTGCAGCTGGTAGGAGAGAAAGCCAGCACTCAGTCTGAGAAGTAAGCCCCACAGAGACACTCTGATGCCCTCAGATTGAAAATAAGATCACTTCATCATCAAGGGGGTGGGGGACTGCCTGCTTAGTTTTATTTTTTCCTATTCCAAAGATATCACCATTCATTAAAGTCACATTTAAACTCAGACAGCCAAAGCCCTTGGGATCACTGATAAAACAGAAGCAGAAAATCTTGAGATTTATACCCAAAACAGACATCACTTTAAAGACCTCCTCAAACCTTTCCATAAAACAGAGCCAACTGAGACAAAACACAGTCCTGTTGATGGAACCACAAGCCATGCTAGCAAGACCACTGGTTATTTGTGAATGCTGAAATCGCATAACCTGGTACCACGGGTATACCAGACATCCAGGCTCCGTGTGGAAAAGGGCATTTCAAGCAACTGCAGTTAATAACACACTGCTACCTCCAAGTAGCTAAATTATTTTGAAAACGACAGATAAAGATTCAACAGTCTTCATTTCTTCCTGCAGGAACCAAAATTACCTGTCAAGTTATCCACCTCATTTTGGCTTACTTGTTAGACTGTTCAACTGCAATTACATTGTGAGCAAAGCCCATGGCATCTTTGGCTTCTCTCCCCTAACAAGGTCTTCTCAGAGCAGTTTCTTGGGACCTGGGGCTGGAGATTTTTCTTCCATCATGGTCTTTGTGGTTACAGTGAAAAACCCTCATCAAACTAGAAAACTCAAAATTAATTACCCTCTCCTACCACCACAGTGCTCTGAGTGTTTCTGTAATTAGTGTGTCTCAACCTCTTCTAGTGAAAGGACTGGCACCCTACCATCAAGAGCCAGCAACTTCTTACGCGTAAATCCTGCTTTGATAGCAATGCCATGCCTTTAGTCATGCCTTTAGCAATGCCTTTGTGAAATGACCCACCAGGACATGGCAAGTGCCTTCCCCTGCCCCTCAGTCCTTCTTTCGAATCTTCCGCCTTTACACCAGGAACAGCAAACCATCACTTCCTCGTGGGAGAGTGGCACAGTCAGCTACCGACTAGGCTTCAACTTGAAAGACACAAGCACACATGCTCCACACATGCAAACTCACACCCACCATGAATTTGGTGTGTACTTACTTGTGAAGCAGTTTATTCCTTTTATCAGTAACCGGTAACAGTGTTTTTGCATGCATATGAACAGACAATACATGAACATCTTGCAACATGTATTTTGTATAATTAACCAACGAAAACCTGGTTAGAATCAGTAAACTTGCAACTTGCTCTGAAGGACTAAATGGCTTCCTCCTCATGGTATTTGGCTAACAGTCAGAGCCTTTTGCAAAATGATGAATGAAAAACATATTGCTCAGCTCATGCTTTGTTCAATAATAACTAAGATCATACTGAAGCTGCAAATATATTTAAAACTATTGCAGCAATGTTATTTCTGGTAATATCCAGTAAGGAATTTTGTGCAGAAGACAGTAAAGTTTCATATATCAAAAACCTTCAAAACAACCAGATGTCTCCGTTTAAGTTACCTAAACCCCCAGCACTCTCTTTCTGGGCCTTTTTTCCTCTAGAATACAACCTTAGTTACATAGCATCTCATTTTAATAGGCATCCTAAGCATTTCCAACAACAAAAAAATTCACAAAACCAGATGGCAAAACAAACATTTTAGATTAAAAGGAAAAAAACCCACCACAATTAAAACCTGTACAAAAGCTTAAATAACAGCAACATTGGCTACCTCCAAAGAGGATTTATGTAAATTACTTTTTTCGGGCACTAAGGATCTTTTTCAGCAGCATACACATTAAGAGACCAGAGACATCTAATCAAACGGATTCTGGAGGGGTGAAACCTTTCACAGTCCTAGATGAACAGAATCCCTCAGGGAAATGGTAGTGCTCATTTCATTTAATTGACATTTTGCTATTCCTGCTTTCTGAAGAGCTTCTGCAGAGTCAAGAGCAATTGTGGGCCAGAATCAGAGCCAGGTTCACAGCCAGAGTAACAAGATGCAGACCAATTAACTTGTAAAGAGTTACATTTATTTACATTAAGTGGTGATTTTGATCTGAGTGTTTTAATGGGATGATGCTGGATGACACAGTGGGCAACACACCAGAAATCGTTCATCTACGTAGGTGGCATAAACATGTAGTAAACATAATTTTCATGAATTATATCCATTAATGAAAGCAGTAATTACACAGCCAGCACTCTGGTTTCCATGTATGGGTTTGGTTGTATGCTGTTTCTTAAAAAGAAATATTTCATTTTCTGTCTAAACTGCTCCATCATAGAGGCAATACAGCTCTCCACGTCTCTGACGTTTTCAGCTACACCGCCTCTGGGCTTTATAAATTTAGAGATGTACCTAAGACAAGCCCACTGGTGTTTCCGAAGTCACCTCAGCACACTGCCACCGCACACGTCTTGGCGATGACTCCAGCACGCTGCCAAACCTGTCACCGGGAGCTGCACATGGCAGCGTGCCTGCCGTGAACCTGTCACAGGGTGGCCCCCCAGCCTGACCCGGGTCTCAAGGTTAAACCAAAGATCAAGTGATAGCTCACCACCAGAAAACATTTTTGGATCTGCCTGCTGAAAAAAAGAGCTGTTTTTCACAACCCCGTGATCTAGTGAGTGGCATCACTGCCCATGGTAGGGAAGTTGAAACTAAAAGATCTTTGTCTCTTCCAACCCAAACTATTCTATGATTCTGTAACTGCGTGGGACAAATACCTACTCCAGTTAATGAAAGCTCCTAATTCCTTGTTTGTTTGCTTGTTTGTTTGCTGTAACTACGACAGCTGTGCTACTCAGGCTTTCCCAGAAGTTTAACCACGCTGCTCGGTGCCGCCACGGCTCTTCCTGAGCTGATGCCGCCGCACCTCTATCTACCCCTCAATAGACACTTTGCCCACGAAAGGACACTTAAAATGAAAACAAGAGATGCACTTTCCTCTAAACCCTTAGAGAGTCAGCCAGCATGTTGGGAAACGGGCAGGTTCCAGCAGCCTATGCCCCTACCTACGGTTCCCGTGCTACTCTGCTCCATCACACCGCGGATAATCTTCCTCTGATCCCGCAATAAGACACTGGACAGGAGGCGAGCCCGGCCGCCGCTAAGCCCGTAAACCAGCGCACCGCATCCCCCGCGGATAGCGCAGCCCCGCTGGGTCTCGCCCAGTCCGGCCCGCATCTCCCCGCCGTTCCCACGCACTCCTGCCCGCACACTGCCCGGGAGCCCGTGGAGCCACCCCTCTCTGGCAAAGGCATTAACCCCAAAATAAATCAGCTCCCCCGCACACCCCCCAGCTGCGTGCGGGCTGCAGCCTCACCCCGCTGGCCGCTCAGCTCCAGGTAGAGACCGACAGCGGATCCCCCCGGGGTGAACCCAGGGCTGCCGCAGGGCAGCGCCCCCTCCCCCGCCCATCTCACCTCCCACAGCAGCGAGAGCAGCAGCGCGACCCCAGGCTGGAAGCGCTTCATCTCTCCTCCTCCTCCTCCTCCTTCTCCTCCTCCTCCTCCTCCTCCCCCCACAGCGGCGGCGGGCTCGCCGCTCGGGCTCAGGCGCGCACGGGCGCTGCCAGCCCCGCCATCCCCGACGGCGGGGGAGGTCCGGGCAGCGGCGCTCACGAAGGGATGACGGGCAGCCCGGGGGACGGGGCGGCGAGCAGCCCACGCCGGGGTCAGAGTGACGAGGCAAGCTAAAGCGCCCGGCGGGGCGGGGAGGGAGGCGGGGAAGCCCCGCAGCAGGGCGAGGACGGGCTGACACGCCGGTCCCCGCCGGCAGCCGGAGCCGAGCAGGGTCGAAGCGAGCCCGGGAGGACGGCGCGATGCCGGGGCGGGAGGCACAAAGAGGCCGGACCCCACCGCGGCTGAGGGCGGGGAGCGGGGCCGACCCGCCCCGGCCCCGCCCCGCGCCCTACCAGGCCCGGAGGGGGCGGTGGCGGCGGGGTGAGCGCCCCGCACCCGACCCCGCCCCTGTGCCCTGGGGACGGTAACGCGCTCCGCGGGGGCGATGCCCCTCCGCGGGAGAGCGACCTGCTGGAGGGAGTCCAGAGGAGGCCACAAAGATTCTCAGAGTGCTGGAGCGCCTCTCCTACAGGCGGGGTTGTTCAGCCTGGAGAAGAGAAAGCTCTTGGGGAGACCTTCCAGCAACCTTCCAAATACCGAAAGGTGGCTTGTAAGAAATATGAGGATAGATTTTTTACCTGTAGTGATAGACCAACGGGCAATGGTTTTAAACTGAAAGAGAGTAGATTTAGATTGTACATATAGAAGAAATTTTTTACAATGAGGATGGTAAGACTCTGGAACAGGTTGCCCAGAAAGTTTGGGATGCCCCATCCCTGGAAGTGTTCAAGGCCAGGTTGGCTGGGGATTTGAGCAATTGGATGTAGTGAAAAATGTCCCTGCTGATGGTGGAGGGGGGGGTTGATCTTTGAGGGTCCCTTCCAACCCAAATTATCCTGTGGTTCTGTGATTCTATGAGATGCTGCGTCTGCCAGCCTGGTGAGGGGGAACAGGAGGTGTGTGTCTAGGCTTAGCTCTAAAATACATTTCAGTTAATTCTTAACACACACATCACTACCAAGTTTAGCTTGAGAACAAATAAAGCATTAGAATTTTTTTTTTTCCTCAGCTAAGGCAAGAAAAGCTGGGAGAAAGTACTGGTGTTTTTAACCAGTAGACATATGAGCAACAATGACATTGAAGCAATGGGCTGGAGGAAGTGGAAGCCACACAGTCTGGAAGTATATGCATCCTAGTGCATAGTTTACTATCTAGTCTAGATAAGGGTGTGGATATCCCATGCTATAAAATTCTTTCCAGGCCAAGATAAGCTGAAAAAGGAAAACCATCTCCTGACCTAGGAATAAACAGTTGTGTATTTCATTTCAGTCATATCTCAGCTCCCCTAAGTGATGTCTTCTTTCATTTCCACCCAGCTTCAAGGAACCATCTTCATCCCCTGGCAAAGCCCATTAGCTTCAATGGAGTTTGAGTACAAATGAACTTAGCCCAGCATGTGGCATTTTCTCAGCAAAAGTGCAAGTTGCAGCAGAGCCCCTTAGAGCTTGTCTAGGCGATAAATGAACACTTTCCATCCACCGTACTGCAGCTTGATGGCAAGGCAGGCAGGGCACATGCCCCATGCCATGGTGACACAGCAGAGAAATAAGATAAGGCTTTTGTTGGAGGCAAGGTTCCTAGGTAAAAACAGCCCCTTCCTTCACATCCTGATTCCAGTCTCTCTTCAGAGCTTACAAATCCAGAGCTCCCAGAATCTGTGCATGGAAACAAATATATATATTTAAAATTAAAATAAAATAAAAGAGTTTCAGGAGCAGTAGGAGTAATGAAGCTTTATTTTATCTGATCAAGGCTTGCACTGTAGCAGAAATATTCATAATATCCTTCTTCTCTGTGGAATTTTGGGTATTTCTCAATAATATTCTCATCTTTCTCTCAGTAGAGGTGCCAATATTAACATATTCCTTTTACTTGGCCACCTCTCTTTTCTGAAGCATAAAGCATACATAATTTTTGAGACTGCCACTTCTCTGTCAATTTTTGTTTTTCAAATTGAGTAACAGTTATAAAAATTCCTAGGGGGCACCCACAGTGCATATAGATGCATGTATTCTGTAGACATTATTTATTTTGAACCAAGACTGGTGAATATTTTTATGGATTTTGTTGAACACTTTCTTGTGTATGTTGAAACAGTTGTTTCTAATAGTATTGAGAAATAGTTAATTCCACAAGGTCTGTGTGTGAAGCAGGTAACAACTTTATTATGAACAAAGAAGTATAATATTTTCATTTGCTTCCCCATGTGAACTGTAAATAATTATGTATGTCTACAATTTTGTATTTATTAAAATATTCCATTAAATTCTTCACAGGTGCTATTAAAAATAAGCCAAATTCATAGTTTTTCTTTTCCAAACTCTGTATTTTAAAAGAGTAGGATCACCTCAAATATATTTTGAGAATTTTTCTTTATAATTACGTAAATGGTACTAACCTTTGTCAGTAAGTAAAAGCCCTTTTAAAATACATAAAATACTCAGTAAATGTCTAAAGCCTTTCAAAATCATAATTGGTATCTGTTGAGAAACCACACTATTATTAAAAACAGGTAGGAAAAATATTCATGAATGCAGCAATAACCAGCCAAGAAAACATAATGTTATATTTCTGTAGCTTCCGTATCTTGTTAAAAGCTATTTGTTTTTCCAGAATGTATTTTAAAAAAAGAAAGTTTTAACAACCTACTCCGATTTCAGTAGCATATTAACACCAATTATTGAGGAGGTTTAGAGGGACGATCCAGACATAGTAGCTGTATGTCTAATAGTAATGTAAAAGTTTATACCTCCTACAACTTAATTTTTGTATGAAAGGATGTTATTGAGCTGAGAGGCAGTGATCAAAAAGATGTACCAAATTTGTCTTTTAGTATTCTAATACATCCATCAATGTCCATTACTATCTGAAAAGTGCATGAGGAAGTCATTTTTCCATAACTAGTGACATTAAGTAAAACTCACTGAACTGAATAGGATGACTGCTTACTGGACTGTACTTTGAGACTTCCAAATGAGAGTCCAAGGTAACTGTACTCACCATATACTACCACACTGGAAATCTGTGGCCACTTGAAATACCATTTACAAGAAAGTATAATGTGTTTAACAGATATGCTAAGAAACAAAGGATGGAGTAATTATCTAGAAGCTACCCTACCTGGGCTCCCAAAGAACAGCCCCACTGTTCACACTCTGGGACTTTCAGGCTTTCTTGATGGAGTCAGATATTTGCCCATCATATTAAACTAATAATTCCATAGCAAACGGCATTTTGAGAAGTAGCGACTACAGGATTAGCATTAGTATTCCAAAGGACAAAGTTTATTGATTAAACATACTACCCAATTCAACCAGAATAGCTGTGTCAATCAGATCAAATGCTTTTTTGTTCAGTTTTATCAATCAAGACTGAAGTTTTATCCCCTCAGCAAAGGTACTAATGCTTTGTGTTAGAGAACTCAGGAGCTCAGAGAGATTATTTTTTTCTCTGCAAGATGGATCACTTGTAAATGCAAACTCTTTGTTTGCAGTCCGTGGTGAAAGGACAAACTTTGGCTTGCTGGAAGGATTAAGGAAGGTTAAGTTCATTCAGAGTACTGTTATAGGAACAAAGCTCATCGCCAAAGAAACATTTAGGCTTTGAATTCCTATTTGGGCTCCTGTTATTGATTTCAGTGTACAGGTAAAAGTCTAAACACATGCTATTGAAGCTAGATGTAGTCTGTGCTGCCTCAGACCTGAGCACGGTAAGCACAAAACACCATCAAATTAGAGCAGTGACATTCTAAACTGCCTGCAAATGGTTTGTAAGAAGACAGAAGGAAAAGGTCTGGGCAGATGATAGAATCTGCCAGGGGAGGAGGACAGGGCTGAATTGCACATGTAAGAAACGGGTAGATCAGATGAAGCAAACTATTTTTTGCCAGGCAGAATCAGAGACAGAAAACAAGTAAGATTTTGTCAGGACCATCTGAAAGCCACAGAAGGGTGAGACGGAGTAGGGTGAGACTCTGAAGAGAAATACATGGTGCAACAGAGCACGGTGGACATAAGCAATATGGTGCACAAAGGTGGAAATGGACTGAAATAGAGACTGCTAGTGGTGATATGTGTACCTCTGATGGCCTCCAAGCCATAGAGTGGTAGTGGTGTCAGGCAGATCAGTGTAGTTTGTGTCCTTTGGGAAAGCGAAAGCCTGCTCCAGAGGAATGGTAGGGAAAGAGGAGGAGAGAGTGCTTTTCCCATTATGGCCAAGCACAGAACCAAGATCTGCTGCCTGCTATCACCGAGGTCGAGCGAGCCACCTGTAATTTATATATAGATATGTAATATCTAAGATTGTGCTCTATGGTGAACTTGCCACTGGCTGCCACAAGAGAGGAGCCCCGAAGAGGAGATAAAAGGACTCCCTGAAACAATCTCTCAGCCTTGGCCATGTTGATCATCACCACTGGTCTACTCTGGCCTCTAATCCGGAGGCCTGGAGACACACCATCTATAACACTGCTGCTTCTTTTGAGAACACACGCAGGATCACTCTCGAGGAGAAAAGACAATGCAGAAAGAATCGCGTCTTGTCGATCTCACCCAGGGAGCCTTTCTGCTGTGCATTTTGCAAACCGATGTGTCTATCTCACATCGGCCTTTTCAGCCATCCACGCGCTTGTAGCAAGTGTGGGTAGAGTCCTTCCCAAATCTTCGTTTGTGAAGCTCAGCCATGATGATGATGATGTAATATGCCAAACTGCTTTTTGCTCCAAAGTCTTTATTAGGCTGCACAGTAAACTGCAAATGGAAAAAAAGATGGTCTAGCTGAATGTCTGTGTGTTCCTGTCACTGCTTGGTTGCTATCTGCTTTGCTCACCATTAATTTCTTCCACAGAGAAACCACTTGAATTAAAAACATTGCTATTCTCCCTATGTGTTAAAATAAAAGGGATATGAGGAGAGTAAAGGGATGCTGGCAGAGACTAAAAACTAATACTTATCACTATCAGGAGTATGTTGTGCATCTGGGCACTGTCAGTGAGCTCTCTTAGCACTCCAGAGAAAAAACCTGGAAAATGCAGTGCCAAGAACATGGTGTCTTAATGGAAATGCAAAGCAATCCCCTGTGGCCTGTGAGGAAAAGCCCCCTGGAATGAAATAGACTGAAAGCACTTTACTTTTGCTTTGTCTTATCTCATTTTCCTGTTTGTGCAATGAACAACCTCTCCACCTTTACAGCATCTTCCTAGCAATAGAATTAAAAGCTCTACCAAGTCATTGGTTACAATCTCAAATAATGAGACCTCAGTGATCCAGTTTTTCTCATACCAGTGTACATTAGGACTAATTCCACTGAAGTCAATGGGACAAATATAAAACGAGTGCTAGTGAAGAATCGGGTTTTAGATTTCATCTTTAACTCAAACAAAAAAAGATGAAGTTGCCTAATAGGGATTTTCTGTCTTCATTTAAAATAGCAAGCATTTCCTCTTTTTTTTCTTCAGTATGTATTTATCTGTAGCATTTCTCCAACACTATAGATTGAATATTTCAATGTGAGAAATAACATCCCATTAAGTAAAGATGGAAAAACGCATCAATAGTCTGGGAATTACAGGCAATGGTTTTATTAACTAATGTTCCTCAAGCAATCTCAATTTTCTCATATTGTAATGAGACAGGAAGAGGATTAAGCTGTTGCTGGACTGAAAAAAAATCAGCACTAGATATGTTCTAGAAATCACAAGGGATAAAATGCAACTGGTATCAGAATGAAAAGAAATCATAATAATACTAATAGGGCATCTGATCTGTAAAACAAACTATTTTCAATTTTGGAAAATATCCAGGGCCGCTAGAAGAAGTGTGCAATGATGTTGTTCACACAGTCTATTGTAGCAACCTTAGAGACTCTCATGGGGTCCATTATGGAAAGGAAAATTATTTAACCTTTAATCAACCTTCTTTGAGATATGCTGTCTCCATCTACAGTCACACACACACAACACCGTTAGTCAGGCAATATTTTTCCTGATGGTACCGCCATAGGTGGCATCTCCATCCACCTCTTCTCTCTTGTGTTTTACTACTGCTACTACTATCACCTCTACTACCACAGCTGCATACAAAATGATGGGATCAAGCGTATCTCCTGGCTTCCTGAAAATTCCTCAGGGACTAAAAGAGAGAGGAGAAATTTAGTGATGGTAGATGAATAACCTTCCCTTCTCACCTGAGTGATGATTCTCAAGCTTGTCCAGTGAGTGACCCTAAGCCCTTCAATGATACAAAGTTTAACTACAAACCAAAGTTGTGAAGCAGTATTGACGGCATGATTACACAGCTTAGATAAAAATATAGGGCAGATAGGTCTGCAAATCTGTCTGGCATAGGCAGCAGGAGGTATAGCAGAGTCACGTCTCATGTTCTTTAAACGCCGTACAGGGTTGTCCACCGTACGCTCATGTGACGTAATGAACTGAGAGGCAAGGAAATTTTCAGGAGAGATGATGAGTCCAGGAAGGCAAATGAGGAATATAGGAGGTTGAATGTAGGTTTTGTCCCTTGGGCAGGGTTTTCAAGCACTCGTCTCAGAGTTAAGTTTCAGAGTGCTAAACCATTCAACCACAAAATGCAGTACTAATATGAGTGCTGGCATATGAATAGGTTTCGCTGTCTAAATGAATCTTGAGAGGCTGTGGACAAGGAATATTTAGGCTTGCTGGAATATAAACACTGTTGTAATTTCTATGTCAAGAATGAAGAAAGAAGCCCAAATGAGTATAAACTCAATAGGTATAGCGTCTCTTCAGTGGAGATACTAGATAGTGGGATTTTTTCACCCTCAGAAGGAATAAATGACTCCAACCATCTGCTATACGTTCTTCAGGAAACTTTAGGACCAGAGCCAGGAATTTCTCCCTGGCAATAGTGCATGCAAGCACTGAAGCATGTAAGGCCCTGCATGAGGAAATACCTTGCTTTTCTTTAAGTGTGCATACTGCTTATAACATAAATCAAGCTAAGTCCTTCAGCTGAGGAGGACCAGCTCACTAAATCAAGGTGCATTCTGGCACTCCAGTTCACTGTGTAAATCTAAAAGTAAGGTCTTAGTAAAGACTGTTGAAGTCAGTAATTTATTTTTCACTACGCCTTAACAAGCTGCTAATGCTATTCAGTGCAGACAAACATCTCACACCTACCTAAACTCCACTAGAGCATTTATTATCTGAGACACTCCTACCTGGCTGTTCTGAACCACTGCAGTGTGCAGTGCATTGTTAAATAATTTTCAAGCTGTTCTATTTTCAACTATGCTACATTTTTCACCAGCACAACTTGCCCTGTGTTAGCACACATTTTTTTTCTCCCATGCCCATTTCTTGTAATGCCTCCTCTTCCAGCTAGCTCAGCCTTGAGAAACCCCTCTATGAGTATGCTTCAGGGTGTCTATATGTTTTAGGAAAGAAGACTTGGATTTTCTAGGCGTGCTGATATTAAAGAGGCAGTGTGTGCCCAGCTGTAGAAATAAAGCTGTTTCTGGAGCATAGGGGGAAAAATGTAGCGAGGGTAAATAACACTGCTCAGAAGCAAGGATGGAAAAAAAATGGTCCTACTGAAAGCCAAGGGAAGCTGATAATCTTACTAGGCACACTATAGCAACCACTGCTACACAATGCTGGATGCTATCAAGGGCAAGTGTCTCATTAATGCTTCTCTCTGAAGGACTACATGACATTAACATAGAGATGTCCCAGCAGCGTAAACTGGTGAGACATTTGAGGTAGAAATCCAAGATTATGTAAACATCATGGAGAAGCAGAAACTTTCTGTTGCAGCCACACAGAAATGGTACAAACACAGGACAGGTTCCTCTAAAAGAAGAAGTGAGAAAAATGTTCCCCTGTTCATTGTCCCAAGTCTTTCCATCTTCACTTATCTCATTCCTTTTTCCCTCTTCTAATTTCAAAATAGCAAGTGACTATACAAAAGGATGGAATAAAATAATGGATCTGAATTTTCCCAATACATTTAAGATGACAGCCATAAAGCAGCCATAGCTGCAAAAATAACAAAACCGTTCTAAAATCAATGCAAAAACCATTCCCAGGTGTATTTTTTAACAGATAGGATGAATTCTTAGTAACAAAAAACAAAGCATGCAAAAAAAGCAGAAAATAGGTTTAAAACAAAAACAGTTTCCTCATTGAAAATAAGATCCAAAAGAGAGTCTCTTTGGGCTGCAGCACTGTTAAAAATTGGGTTGATAAGGAAGAGTTATGGTCTGATACAGAGTCGTGGGGAATTTCTCCCACATATTGTGGAAGTGTTGGTAACCTGCAGTTCAGCATAACAATCTTTACACACATATTCATTAGATACTGGAATGAAAAACAGCTTGATATCAACAAGCCAACAAGAAGTGCAACTTTTACCAGTGGAGCCAGCCATTCAGCTTACCATGCACACAGCAGAGTCATACATAGCATCAAATAGTAATGTCAACACCAATTATTTATTAATTATTTTCTACACATTATTGTTAATAGACCTTGCTTTGACATTTGCAGGGATTCTGCCTGCAGACTGATGCAGTTCGCAACGTGAAGTGCTTCTGAGCTCTATTCAGGATGAATATCCATTATACTCTTGTCCTCTTTCAGTAGTGATGAGAGGTATTTACAGGAACAATAGAACTGACAGGAGACAGAATATCATTCTTAAGGAAATATTAGTCTGCTTTTCACTGTACAAAAAACCCTACAGGTTTAAGGGCAAGCATAAGGAGACTGAGACAGCTGGTAGTAGTTCAGCTTCAAAGTATTTGCACTGTGCCTGTAAAGAGTCAGACTTAACATGTTTTTTGTAGATGAGGTTGGTAACATTAATCTCCATTCCTATGTCTGCTGTATCCATAGCTCATGAATAAGAGACCTCGGGCCTGTGCTAAGATATGGTGAGCAAGTTATCCAGTTCTTGCAATGTCCATATTTTGGGAAATTTTTGTTTTATCTTGAGTTTGAGAGTTCACAGTATAGATGGTATTAAGAAGATAGAAATATCCTCACTGTCAGTAAGTCATATTACTTTATTACTAACAATATTCATATGCATTTCAAATGAAATGTGAAATCTCATAGCTAAAAATAAAGTGGAATTATTATAATTCTAGTTGAAATAACTGATCACTCAGTCTTGCATTCTAATAGGATACCATCAGACCTGCAATTAAAACAGTGTAAACCAAGTATCTCTGATAGCGGTCTTTTCACCAAGCCATTCTTACTTACAGAAATAAAGATAAACACAGCATGTTACAGTGCTTTTTCAGTCCACCAGATCAACCTAATCTAATTTATGCTGGCAAACTTTAATTTTAACTAGGTCAATTCACTCTGTGAAACCATGGAGAAAACTATCCTGACAATGAAAAAATTATAAAATACTGAAAATGATATGAGTCTGAAATTGTAAGTCAGAGAACAGCAGTGTGCAAATGAAGGTAACCACAATGGAAAATATTCTGTGAAGCTGCTACAGGAAAAAGAAACTCACTCTAGAAAAGAAAAGAAAAGGGAATTACTTGCATTGGGTGAGATCCAGCAAGCTATTGAACGCAGCAGGGGATCTCTGTCTTAGTTTCAGCGGGCTTTGGCTGGGAGCCATTGTTTCTTGAAGTTCAGAGAATCAATTTGCTTCTTTGACTCTCAAGACTTAATTGAATGAGTAATATTTATTTAGATAATCTGGAAACACTGCTTGACTAATTCAAGGATGTTTTGAACAACTGTGTGCATGACACTTTTTTAACTGGCTTTGCTGATCATTAACTGAGTTGGGATCCCAGGAACTCCTTGCACTGTCTGCTACCCCCTGCTCTCTGAAAAGCACCATGCACAGAGGGGTAAGGTACCAGGTGCTGCTACTTTCAGAGACCTTCTAAAGCTAGTGCACATTTCAATATTCTTAATTCACATTTTGATTAAATCTAATGTCAATGGAATCATATTATTTTCTGCTGGTTAGATTTTAATGGTGTTTTAAATTGATCCTTCACTTTAATGAAATAATTATATAACGCAGGGATGTGTGCTACTATTCATCTAAATTAATAACGTGATCACTTTTTGTGCTCTCATTTGCTGCTGAGGAGGAAGAATATCAAGCAGCTTTTTCAGTCTGTGGTTAAATGTGGCAGAATTCTTCCTGTTTGTGTTTACTAATACAAAGTACATGCTCTCCCTTACAGTCCATGTCTTACAGTGTGACTATTCTCCTTCACATATCTTACACCCAAAACTCACGGTATCTGTTCTGTTTCTGGTAGAAGAAGCCAAGTTAGCATTGTCAGGGCAGATGACCATTGCCTGGCTGCTTGAAGCAGTGTAAACAGAGTACAAGAAAGCTTACTCAGTTACAAGGAAAGAAGCATTAAAGCTTTCTGTTGCAGGCAGTCAAAAAAAATGAAGTTCAAGAAGCTTAGTTAATTAAGAGATTTGATTAGGATAAAAAGCTATTTAAAGGAAGTGGGCATTTAATGCTGAGATGAAAGGACAGGTCAATCGAAAAGGAGAAGGAGATGGCAGCAATATTTGACCTGGTGGCATTTTTCGAGGGCCTCTGTACTTCATTTAGGCTTTCATCCTTTTTTTCCTATAACTATCCTGCATGCAGTGAAGTAATTAGAAAGATGTTTGGTGCTCTGGTGAGCCTTCATAAGCTGCTCAGTTCCTGCAATAGTACTGTCTTTGCAAGGGGAACAGACTCTTCAGAGAAATAATACAAAAACTCTGGGGGGCATACCCCAGGGAAAATTCCTCTCTGTCCTGGAAGACACTCACAGTATATGTAACACTTTTTAGATTTTCATCTCTAAAAAGAAACAAAGTTATCAAAAAAAGAGACAGTTTTGCACTCTAGGTACACATGGAAAACACTGTTTCCTCATTTCAGCTGAATTTGGTTAGCCACTCAGTAAGGGTCTCACAGGGATGTACCAGAAAGGTAAGATTTCTACATGACACCAAGCAGAAGAATTCTCAATCTAGTCTCATTATAACGCTGTACACAATGCTTGGTTTCCTGAGCAAAGCAGAAGAAAATGCCTTCTTTACTGTGCTCAGTCTCACAACTGCTTATCACTCTATCAGTGCTGAGGCCAGAAAACTTTCTCTAGTCCTCAAGGTCATGTCTGCTTAATGCTGCTTCAGTTGTCTGCTTTAAGCCTATGTCCTCCCAGCCCTTACTGTTTTCACTGCAAAAAGGGGCTTGTTTGACCTGAAAGAGAAAGCATTTGGCCTCTGGATCTAAGGTCTCCCATTGACATCTCTACATGGAACACCCCACATTAACCCCAAAGGAGGGAGATCATAGGATCGTAGAATCAGCCGGGTTGATCCACTACCACCGTGGTTACTAGATTACAGCACTAAGTGAAGCTCCACTAATGAAGATGCAGCTCCTACACTTTAAACATCTGCAGACCAAATGGCAGTACTTAAAGGTTTTCACGCAGCATCATCCACCCAAATAAAGGAGTTTTCAGGACTACTCCCTATCAAGTTTAATATGGCTTAATACATCAGCCAGAAGTAATTTATCCATAGCTTACCAGTATGTATGGGCTATATCCATTAACCTAAAAAGGATCTCCTGAGTCATCAAGCCTAGTTTCCTGTTATCTCAAGAATCTCACTCAATTCAACCATAAATTTACCAAAAGACATTTTTCCTCCAACCGAATTTTGTTGAAAAACAGGGAAACAATTATATTTTTAAAACCCTGTAGAAATTCATTACTCAATGTTTCTCTGTTAGGAAAGTTACATCAAATCTTAGCTATCTTTCAAGAAATATCCTCCACCTTTTTGCCATTTTACCAGCCTGTGTTTCAGACAAGTGGCCTAGCGGTTAAGACACTGGTCTCTCAGTGCCAAGACCGCAGGTTCGAATCCCGTGTCCTCCGGGCAGATGGAGCTCGTCAGCCCTTAAGGCCATCCATCTAAGAGAAGGTCACTCGAAACAAACCTACATCCTGAGGACCTCACTGCCATTGTCCAAGCCTGCTTGGCCCGGCAGATGAACCTTAGGATTAAAGGGTGGGCTCAGTTCAGCGCAGGCTGTGTCTCACCTAAAAAATCCACTGCGCAGGCTTGAAGGGTAAAAACACCTTTCCCAGATCTTCATTCGCGAAGACTGGCCACTTTTTTTCTTTTCAGTCCACAGTTCAGCATATTATTAGCACTACCCAGTATGCTACAGTAATACAACAGTTATGTGTAACCTTGCTTAGACAACTGAGAGAAAGTGCCTTTCTAGGGTTCTTCATATATATTCACTATTTTCATTGTTTCTTTTGGGGTTCAGTGAAAGAATTCTTTATTAACCTGCCACCTTTCAACCTGAGCTGCCATAACTGCATTATCAGTTTTCACTTGCGGGAGGCGGGAACATTTTCATTTCCCTGGAAGTGTTTGTGCTCTCACCTTGAGATTTTGCACAATCTGTTAAGTACTTTTTTTTCCCTAAGATCTTCACCCAGAAGTTTGAAATATGAGTAAGTTAAAATGGAAAATTTCTCCAGAAGTTTTTTTTCACTTCAGTAAATTCTGAGTTCCCCCTTTTAATAATCCCTCACAAAGTTTTTTGCAATATTGGTAAAGATCCTGTGATAAGACCTGAGCTTTTTGTGTATCTGCTGTGAGTATCTGAGGAGTTAGCCCAGTTTGTGCACGTTTACATTTCTTTCAGTTGGTGGAAAGTCTCTCTTTACTGATAGGCAACTGTCAGTTTACTGTCGCAACTCACATCTCTGATCTCATTTTTAGAACACATTTACTTTTTTTCACCATTTTTAAATATATCTCTTCCTGCTCCCAACTGTAGCACGTGCTATGATACCAACAGAAAAAAAGATTCTTGCTTTTGCTGTGAAGCTGTAGGCAATGTACCCTTAAGGACCATTCTTGGGTTTTTGGAAGACCACCCAAATGCTGAGCTTGGAAAGAAGAACCCAAATCTTTCCTGGATGCTTGAAGGAGGAAGCGACACAAGCAAAATATCAAAGCATGGGTGAATCAGGGGAAAGAAGTTGAGAAACTTGAAAATGTTTCCTTGGAGGATGAAGGAAAGTATATGAGCAATCAAGTATGAGGAGGCCAGGTTCCAGAAAGCCAAGAGTCTCCCTTGTAAGTGCATTTTGATGGTCCATATTGTATGATTCCATGTGCATATAACCATCAAACTATTGTAGCAGAGGGGACCCCTGGTGGTCTAGTGGTTAAGATGCGGCGCTCTCACCACCGCGACCCAGGTTTGATTCCCGAACCTGCTCCAGGGACACTCCCCCGGGCAGATGG
>JAWWLV010000088.1:52689718-52702782 GCA_035041135.1 Platyrinchus mystaceus | reverse complement strand
TGCCCGACACAAATCCAACATCCCTTTCACACAATGGGCAGGGGGAAGGGAAAAATTCCTACTTAGTTTTAACTTAAACCATAACAGGGGGTTCTGTGGGCTGGGTCGACGGACGCTGGGGGGCTGTATCCGGCCCGCGGGCCGTACTTTGAGGACCTCTGTTTTAGACCTTCATCCAAAAGCGACTGTGTTGGCAGCTCATAGTTGCTGCTGCTTCAGCTGATTTTACAGGACAGCTTTCTAGTCATTCCTGGCCAGAACAATAACCAACACCCACCACCCGGAACAATTGCTTATTCTTCCCTTCTTCTATCCACACACACTATATTTTCCTGGGGTGAGACAGAATGCAGAAATTCCATCTCAGTTTTATAAATGTCTGAATGCTTTTTTACTTTTTAGTCCTATGCCATAAAACTGGAAGCAGAAATATTTATCCTGGAAGTCATGAATTCACTACCCTCAGGTATATGCAAATATACTGACTATGCTACAGGGTAATTGCTCATATTGAAATAATCTCTCATGTACCTTCACTGTTAGAAATGTATTCAGCTCTAGTTTCAGTAGTCACTCTCAAGACACACAAAGTGAGCATAGTTCAGTAAGCTCTGCCCAGCCACCATGTTCTGAAAATGAAATAATTTAGAAAGAAGATATTGATTTTTTTTCAGCTGGGATTTAGAGTAATTTTATTGCACCCACATTTCCTTTAGCTGTCATCTTTTTTTGGAGTACCTGCAATCATTGCAGCCCTTTTCATAAACTCCACAGTAGAAACGATGCTTTACTTTTACAATTTATTCAAGTGCTTTTTGTCAGGCTTTTGCAGACATACATTAGAGAAATTCAGAAATTAGTTTATTAGTATATGACTACTAAATTCAGCTCAGCTATTTTCTTTTCTATTCAAGGTTCCTCATGCCCAGCCTGTTTTTTTGGATCCTGATTTCTACCTAACTACTGTTACCTTAAAATACTTCTGCACAAATTACCCTAAAAAGAAGGCAACTTCAGCTTTGCTTTTTGCTGTGATGTTGTAAAATCACACTAATTTACAGTAAGCTTGACCTAGGCATTTGTCCACTGCCTCCTAGATGCTTGAAAGCTGAGAGTTTTGCACATACATATACATTTTCAATACCATACTCTGAATCCTTGTGTTAATGATGTATAAGCATATTATCTCTCTTCATACACATATAGATCCAGGGAGCAATGCTCTCTGCCTTTTTAACAAGAAACACTCTTCTGCCAAGCATATCTATTTTTGAATCTTGGCTGGGTGGAAAACAGGGTCACCCCAAACCTGGGCCAGCTACTCTACACTGCAGCTTTTCCTACAAGTGCTATAAAACCTCCAAAGTGCTAAGATCTAACTCTTAAATAACATGGCTTAACCCATTGTGGGCCCCTAGAATATACCAACCAAATTTTTTATTTTATTTCGAAGCCTCTTGCTGACCCCTTCATGAAGCCAGTGATATTTCAGTGTTAGAGCCTTCTGTAGATGGCCTCACTCAGAGCTGTCTCTCAACCTCCTGCCAGCAACAGCTCCTTTTTCTATACAGGACACTTAATTGCATTACAATTCCAAGCATTTTAACCCACAATCCAAATGTCACCTGCCTTTAAAAAAAAATAGAAAAACCTGGCTGGTGGAAGGTAGTTGGTAAGTTCATTAGAACTAATTCCTCTGTTAAAAGCTGTAGAGGGGTACTGAATAAATCTGTTCTGGAGATTGTGATAGAAAGCATACAACAAAGGAGGTACCCGTAAAGTATTGAGAGGCAAAAATAGAGGAAGAGAAGGGTCAATGAAAATGGGTAAGACAGAGGTAAAAACATATTCACAACCACCTGAGTTGTAGTTCAATTGAAAATGGAAGCATAAGGGTTTCTGTTAAAGTCTTCATACTGCAAGTAGGGTGCCCTGTTTTTTAATATATGCCAGCTGAGCAGATGTAAGTAGAATATCCTGAATCATTTCCTATTACTAGTTCCCCACTAGTGAGGTTCTCTCTGCCATTAATGAGATGCACTCTCAGTGGCTTGAGTGTGGTTGCACAGAGGCACATACCTCCCCTCTCGAGCACAAATTTAGCTCAAGTCTGAACAGTTTTTTTTCAAGGTTAGGACAAAATTTTAAAGAGGGTTGTTTTTGAGGAAAAAATTCTGATTAATGCAATAGCTACATAGCATGCATAGTGAAAAGTATTTTCAACAACATCAAAGTTTTCATTTGTTTGCAAACATGGTAGACACTCTTCAACATTAGACATCAAAAATAGTGTACTGAATTAGATCTTCAGGATATTGATTACTATATATATTGTTCCCTTCTTCATTAAAATTTTCAGAGCACTATTTTCCAAAGTGATATTAAAGATTTAGCTGTCATGCTTACATTATATATAATCCCATAATTTGCCTGTCATATATGTGACTCACAGTTATTTTGCCCAACGGAGAGGTTTAGGAAACATTTTTCCCAGCACAGGGATTTATTGCCTGGCAGAAGTCAGGCCTAAGCTGATGTTTCCCCATTTATGAACATTTAACACTGACTTCCCCTTTCAGCACTAACAAAGCTCAAAGTCCATGTTTTCATCTCCACCTCCACCGTCACTTCAACCTTGGGAGCGGCATAGATATGCAGTTTCCTCCTGATTGCTGGGAAGACGTAGGATTTATTCCCAAACCGGAAAGCCCGTGTAGTGACTGCTAAATAGATTTCCTTTTATTCTAACTTTAAGAGAAATGTTTGGATTTCTGAATCCTCTAAACTGATCTTTTTTACCTGCCTCATATTGCTGACTGCCTTTTATTTTCCAGCCAGTCAATGCACCTAAAACTTCTTCTCAGCTCTCCTCCAACAGAAAGTGTTGTAGAGGTTGATCCTAAAAGTCCGAGGAGACTCTTGCTTATAAAATGCACTATCAATTTAAAAAAGTGTTTTCTGCTTCGGTCAAGTTATATGAAGACCACAGCCTTCTGTCTCAACCCCTTACACTGGATTTCTCCTTTGACTTAAAAGGATTTCACTGTATATCAGTGGCATATAACTGATGTAGCCAAATTTTCTTTTCCTGCATCCAGGTACCAGGCTGCTAGAGAAGGACTGCAGGACTGCATCAGGCTGCTAATTTCCAATCTCAGCTACCTAATTCAGAGCTGGATCTTAAACCACAGACAAAATTTCTCCTGCTCCAAAATCTACAGCTGGTCCTCATGCTTGAGGCCACAGAAAGGACCCATAGGCAAAAGTATTCTTCCTCCTTGTAAAGCCACTTATTTCTACATGGATTCTCGTTGTCATCAACATCAGCAGGTTTCAGGATGCTACGCAGCCCTTGTACTATATCATTTTCCTGTAGAATAAGAAATTACGATGAGATGCTGCAACGGATGAGAGGAGGAAGAAAATTGTTATGCTACAGTCTTTTCCTCACTATACCTATTAGCAATGGGCCTTGTCCTCATGGACTGTTCTGTACCATCAGGTATATTTTCTAGATGGTACATCAACCATTCTCCTTAACTGCCTACAGCTGTGGCAAAATCTCCTGAGAAAACTGATGCAGAGTAAGTCAGGCCTCAGCAAGTCTGCTGCTCTCTCAAACTTCGTGTTGTCTCAACAGAGATGTCCTTAGGTGTTCTTCAAAGATTAATGCAGTAGATCTATTCCTTTAGTCTAAATCATTTATGATACGCATTATACATACCTTTGCCACCTCTAAGGTCATGTCGTTTTCCTGCAGAGCCCTGAATAACAGAGAGTAAGGGCTATCCTGCTGATAGATACAAGACTACTTCATTTAAACGCTGCTAAAATACACCC
Source organism: Platyrinchus mystaceus (assembly GCA_035041135.1). Lineage (NCBI taxonomy): Eukaryota > Metazoa > Chordata > Aves > Passeriformes > Tyrannidae > Platyrinchus > Platyrinchus mystaceus. The sequence goes on along the minus strand of JAWWLV010000088.1, from coordinate 52,698,942 downwards.
GTCACCACTGTAAATGGTCCAGGATCACCTGAATTTATACCAGTAAATGGCACAGGCTGACACACAGAGGCATATCTCCAGCTTTACCGAATAATGAAGGCTTCACATGCTGATACAATATTTTCCAAATAACAGCTTACTCAACACAGAGTTGAAGTTTTGAGCTTTGGCTGTCTCACACTACCCTGCCTGGAATCTTTGGAGTTGCACAGAAGGCTATGTACCCTGCCTACCATTGCTTTGAATTCAGGGTAGTGTTCTAAAACAGTGGAACACCGGGAGACAGGCCTATATGTGTGTGCAAGGTTAGGACACATATGGTCTTTATTTGTTTGAGTGATTTTACCATCTTCTGTTAAATTCTTTTTCCAGACCCTACAAAACTTTTGGTGCTGTTCCTGCCACTTCTAATCCTCCTTTCATTCCTTTAAAGAATCACAAAATCTGTCCACTAGAAACAAGCAACAGTAGTGTCGGTATCTCCAGACGGTACAGGTACAGAACCAAGAAGGCTAAATCTGACAATGAAGGATCATTCACTGGCATGGCAGAGGACAGAGAGGATACTCTCATCAGCCAAGAACTAGCCTCAGAGATTTCATTGACCACTGCTGATTTTAAAGTTGTTTGCTTCACTTTGAAACAGAGCATCATGTAGGTGAAAGCACAGAAATACCTCTCTGAGGAAAAGGTGCGTTATTAAATAAGCACCACCATATGAATCTCTGCCCTGCTTCCATCTCTTAAGCCACTACAAAACTCCAGAGTTTTCAGAAGAATAACACAAAATAGAAAAGAAGAGCAGCCTCGCATTTATTTCTCAGAGCCATAAAACCAGGAAGAACAGTTAAGCTCATGCTGCCAGGATAAAAAACATACACTGAATGGTACACGGTAAATTTGCCTTGGTTGCTTCATTAATAGCTGCTAGTGTACAAACAGACCTTACTGAGCATTGGTTAGATTTTTGACTGACCAGGTCATATTTATTCCATAAATGGATGAACTACCAAAGAGCCAAAAAGAATACCTGCCTCTCCCAATAGAGCAAAAAGGTTATCTTGAGGCACTTTCTCCCTTTGGAACGTGTGAGGCCGGCAGCATGGAGAAGACCCAAGACTGATAAAGCCTCAGTAGGTAAATTTCTCCCCAGACACTCTCCCAGCACCTTTCTCTAACACTCTAATAATGCAGTGAGGTGTAGAGGTTGCAGTTAAGGGACAGGAGAGTGATAAGAGATAGTAAATATGTACCAGCACCCTGAACTTATTTGTATGTAAAACAGCCAGATGCAACTTGAGGAAAAACTTTTAGAGAATAAACTATTCTTTTGCAGAGCTGTAGGTTGCTATTTCAAGCACAGGAATTAGCTTTTTGACTGCTAACTTCTTGACTACCCAGAAATTCTATATATAAAAAACCCTACTTTATTAAATCCACCATTTCTCTTATTTTTCTGCTCTATTTTTGCAACGAAAAATTTTTGTTAGTTCCCAACAGTCTTCAACTAACTCTCCAAATGTTCCTCCTGAGTTTTCTAACTTTTCTTCATCCTCACATCTTTGATCCTTTTTCTCTTCATACACGAATATTCTGACACCTTGCCAATATTCTTTTCTGTTTATCCATAACTGTCCGACGAGCTCTCATAACAATGCTCATGTTTTGGAACTTCCAAATCCTATCCAGGCATTCAAGATCTGTGTTTTCCATACATTTCTTCAAATTGTCTTCTAAGCCTTCAGCTTTGTGCAACAGAATCACAAACAATATTATAATCTCATTTTATTAGGTAAAGCTCGCTAAATTACTGCTCACAGTAGATACTTAGAGCATGTATGGGGCAGCTCTAACCATCGAACATTTCCTAGCAAATCTGCATCTCAGTGGAGATGTAGTCTCCTTGATCTGCTTTAGCTATGTGCATATAAACTGGTCACGTCTGAATGCAGATTAAGGAGGAGTCTCTTCTGCTGACCTACAGCTTGCAGAGTAGCAAAAAGTTGAACGTTGTGGGACTTTGGAAACAAGGACTCAGTGTCTCCCACCTGTGTTGTTTGATTGCTAAAAAAACCCCACACCGGTCATGTCAGCAGGCTTATGCCAAACACACTGGACATGCTCTAAATCACAGGTTACCTAATTCTTGCCTTTCTTCAGCCTTTGCAGCCAATGCATCACCCTTCCTCTAGCAGCTGTTGTGGCTGCAATGCATTTTTGGGGCCTCTTCACCAAGGTGAGAGACTTGCCAGTATTGCACTCTCCAGCGCCTTTTACCACAATCTCTAGAAGTCACCACTCTGCGAACACAAAGTATCAAGGGTTTCCCAAAATTCCCTGAGCTTTTCTGCTCATATGTGTGGAAGACAGAGACCTGTACAACACAGCATGGGAAGTACCGCCACACTGCATGCAAATATGCAGATTACTCAGCATTGCCACAGACATGGTGATGAGCCCTTTAACTGAGTACTACTTTTGCCTTCCTCAATTCATGTTTATTATTTCATCTTATACCAGAATGTTCTGCTTTATGGACGGAAATACTTTCCTCTTTCCCCATCCCAATGCTGGACTTCTCTGCATCCTGCCTGGAACCTTGATAATACGTAAGGTGCTGTGCAATATGCAGGAACTTGTTTAACACGTACTGGCTGGCACACAGTGCTCCTAGCTGCTTTCAATGCTTATTAAATTGGTATCTTTGTACTCACATTCTGAACAGCCTTTAAGTCATTTTCTATGTCTTACTGAGGACTACTTATGCCCACCCATAACCTCCGCTTCTGGTCCCTTGCTTTCTGCTTCTCCTCCCACCAGTCCCTCTAGCCCGCAAGCCCCAGCATCCCCAATCTCTCTTTCCATCCATTTTGTAACATTTTCCCTTTTGGGATGCAAATTTCTGTCCTTACTACCAATACCATCTCATCTACTGAATACTTAAAACTCACATGGCACTAATGTCACCATTTCCACATAAAAGTGTGAGGAGTTTAGGTAACAAAGGTTTTATGGCAACTTGAAATTTGTCAGGTTTTCACATTACACATAACCAGCAAAACTATATTATTAAACATGTTCACATGCTCCCAATTACTTACAAACTATTCCATTGCCAAATCCCACTACCATATTCATTCAACATTTGTAATGTAGAAGAAAAGTTGCTGTCATTTCAGGGCATTTATGAAGGAGGGTGTTCTTCTGACATGGTTGCAGCAGACTTGGAGGAGATCAAACTCTCCCATATTTTTCTGGCTTAGCTGGTAGATGAACATAAGAGCCTCAGTAGGATGGGCTGTTAGGGACCACACTCACTTCTGCATGCATATAGTGAGCCTTAAAAATATCATACAATAGCTGTTGTCAACACTTCTCTAGGGTTAACATTCACATTATTGTCAACTAGACTCAAATAAATGCATGCTGATAGATCTAGATATAAGTTCTATAATCCATAACATCAAGCTCAAATACTAGTACATACTAAAAATACTTTGTTCCCCTCCTTGGAGCCCACAGATGTCCTATATAAGCCTGACAGAGCCAGGTATTTCATACACATCTGTGCTACTGTATAGACAATTCACTAATTTCTCATTTCAAACGAATTATGAACACCTATTCTGAATACGGCTCAGCCTCTGATAGGAGGTAGATAAAATTTCTTTTTTATTTTATTAGGCAATGAAGCTTACGTGTGGGGACAATTTTTACTACCTTTCTCATTTAAACTTCAAGTGTAGGAACAAACAAGTATTTTTCCATATGTTACCTAATTATCTTCTTCATAGGCTTCAGGTATTACTGGAGCTATTTCATCTTGAAAAGTATTCTTGACCTAAGAAAGAATACGGAGACTGCTGGGGCTTTTCTCTGGAGAAAGATAAAAGATTTAATAATGCATTAACCAATTTCTAGTTTTAAAATTCCCCATTTTTTAACTGTCAAAAAACTTTTACCTCTACACAACGTATATTAATAAATTAAAAATTAATCAATTTTCAAAAATTAAAATAAAAATTACCTAATAAACAGTTTAATAAAGCAATAGAACAGCTTGCTTCTTCCCATCTACCTGCAGAGCAACTTCTTATTTATTCCTTTTTGATGAAAAATTAAAATTTTCTGCATTTTATAAACAGCATTGGCCACTATATTTTTTATTTGCTCTTACTGAGACATCCTGGAAGAAAAAGCTCATGAGAAGGCATGTTTTTACATGCTAAAGAATTTGTACCTGTTTTAGACTGAGGTCAGGCAGAAAAACATACATTGTCTTCCCACAGACCTTCAAACACCTCCAAGTTCAGCAGCATCCAGGGGCACTTCTTTGGCATTATGAAGGGAGATATTACAGTTTTCTCCATCTTTTCGTAGGAGTTGTATATATTCTGGAGAATCTGAAGAACATCCACTGTGATGTGTTACACATTCATTTCCGTGTTAGTGGATTCATAGTACAAGAGTGGCAGTGGATAGGTTAATTTTAAGACAGGATTATCTGGCTTGAATCCTAGCCCTCTAATAAAGTTAAAAAGCCATTTTTTCTCTCTGCACTGTGTCGAAAAAATCCAGGACACACTCCATAGCCTCATTGCAGAGAGAGCACCCAAGCTTTCTCTATAGAGTTACATTTCTCCCTCTTTGATTTTACCAACAGAGCAGAAAAATTTTCATCCTTTCTGACTCATTATTGAGTAGCACATAATGAGAAGAATCCACTTCATCAGTCTCAAAAGGCAGTTGACAAAAGCTTCTCAAAGGATAAGTGAGTCACTGTTACACGGACACTATTTCATCCCTGCCCATTTTTTGACGGCTCATTTAACAAGGGACCATATCAGGGGATTTGTTCTACTGACACCAGCAACAAGTACAACCAACAGAAAAAGAATGTATTATGATGACAATATCAGCTCAATACAGCATTTTGCGCAAATTTTCATTTTGATTTAGAAAATTATGTTCTAATAGCAATGAAGGTTTCATATGTTTTCTTGGTCGTGTTTCATTTCTAAGCTCCTCCAGCAAATTGTAAACTTTTTGCTTCAACAATCAATACCCTAAGAGGGTCACTGGAAGCCCATCCAACTTAAACTTATGTATTGCTACAGCAATTACAAAGGATTTTGCACAAATTGAGTTAACAGGATCTGCATTTTATGATAGGACAAAGATAACATAAAAAAGACATGAGAAAGAGGAGGCGGTACGCCAATATAAAATATGAAGGACGTTCAGAGGATTTGCAATCTATATTCAAAAGGAAAAGGATTCATAGCTCAAAAAAAATATCTGGTAAAAATAATCCTAATTCATTTGGTAAAACCAGACTAGTCTGTTCTAAAGCATTCCTAGGTTGTTTCCATTCCAGGAAGAGGTTTAATTCGGCTGCACTCTGTATGTGCATAAAAACATGTATTACTTGTTTGAAGTGATGGAGCAGAATCTGGTGCACTAGCAATTACTAATAGAACTCCAAAATGATCACTGCATTTGCATACAAGTTGAAAGAGGATCAATAATTCCAGACTTCTAACCTGCAGGGGAGCCATGTTGGACTGCAAGAAAAAATTTCTTTTCATGTGACAAATGAAACAGATTAGATTTGCCAATCCATCACGTCCTTGTTTTCCATGGAGCTTTGAGATGTCATTTTTACAGCTAGTCAGGGTCAAGATGAAGCAAAACTGTGCCTCTGAGGATTGAAGACCAGTCTGTCGGCTGCATTCCGAATAAGAAAAAAAGGGCAGTAGGCAAGAAGCCTGAATTCTGATATTGCCCAAAGCCAGAATACCACAGCTCAGATGGTGAGGAGGATTTTGTAACACTGGATACACGTCTTTTCCAAAAAAAGTAACTTAGGACCATCTAGGCTTACCTGTCATTAAACAGTGCTCTTTTTTTAATGATTACTTGTGGCATGAAGATGATAAAAGTCACAGAGACCGTGTTTCAATGAAGAAGCTAGTTTTCTCCTGATCTCTGCTGCTGGACCTTGTATCTTCCTTGGGGCGCCATCATCTTGCTTCTTGCTCTGGTAATCTTTCCCCAGCCACAAGTTCATCCAGATTCTCTGAACCTCTTTTCATTCGCAGTAGCAATGCAGGAGGAGGAATATCTCCCCAGGGAGAAGAGTCAGCTCCCAGCTTGGAAACAAAGCTAATGTTCAGATGTCTTTTCCCACAGACAGGATGGACATCAATTCTATGCCTTCCTTCTCCATTGCTTCGGTGTAAAAAACAAGCATTAATAAATAAAGATAATCAACTTAATCCTCATCTTGGCTGAACCTTTTTGCAAAACCCGGAGAATTTCTTCCACTGAGGGAGTGAAATCAATAGCAGATTTGTGTTTCAAGTAATACAGTAAGCGTTAATAGTCCCATGGGTTTTTCTATGTCATAAAAGTTATATATGTTTGTTATAAACAAAACCATCTTGAAATTCAGTAAGAAATGTAACAGATTTATGTATTTCCATTTTCAAATAAAACTTTCCCATAGAAACCCACCTAACTGCCAGATTTGCACAGGGAGTATATAATTATAATTCTTTTTTTCCACCCCCCAATTTGGTGAGCCTTCAGATTTCCCTGTTCTTCCATCCACATTTTTCAGAAAAACTCTATTAATAAATGAAAAATTCTAATGTGAGCCACTGTGCTGAGTCTTGCTTCAAAACGAGGGACTCCTCCCACAAAAAATAATTACAGCTGAGGCTTCTTTATTTAACCCAACTCAAAGCCACAAATATGAGGAACTCAAGGTAAACTAGCACCACTCCTCCATCTAACATATCTCCTTACAAAATTTTTGGATGGTATTGCGTAGTTCGATCCATCCTCAGTCTGCAGAGGAAATTCTTTTCTCACATGGCCCAGAAGACTTACTTTCTATGCTCCCTGCCCTGCCGTCCTTCCCTTCAGCTCAACTTCTGCTCAAGAAACACTCCGTCACTAAACAAGAGAAAAGCACCCAAGCATGGCATGGGCTTTTCTTGACTGACTAAAGACCTGAAAAACCTTTCCTTCATCTGCTGAGCCCTCTCTTTGCTGCTGGGTTTTCGAATGGAAAGGAGTATCTGGCACAGCTTGCCCATGTTAGCCACAGGTAAAGGACAGAGCTGGACAAAACCCTTTGGATGATCTCTAGCAGCCAGGAGAAAAGCATGTGGCAGATGATGTGAAAAGAGGCAGAAGCCTGAATGAAAACAGTGAGCTTGCTCCCAGAAGATCAGAAAAAACTTGATGCCACAGTCACTTTACAAAAAGTAAATATATTGTGAAGAGGAAATATGTCTTCGTCATGAATTAATACATAGGTCACATAGATATATGTAAAAGCATGCACTGCTGATTTCCAAAACAAGACAAATGATCCCCATGCTTTCCTCTTTTTCTTGGCCTGGGTGACACAGTCAGGAAAAGTTTTTACGTCCCTTACCTCTGCCGAATTCGAAATACAATTTCTCTTGATTACTATGGGGGTCAGAAAGGGACTGTGAGCCTTACTAGGAGACCATGCCTTCCCCGTATCCTCCCCACACTCTCTGCCTGATTCATCTCTTCTCTCAGGTGAACAACAAGACATTTGTCATACTTCAAGAATAGCAACTCTTTAACAAAACATTAACTGTGATTTCCCAGTTTATAAAATTAAACACTTCACTTACTGTCTATATTTTCCCACTGCATAAACCCGGACCACAACTGTAGTCAAAGCCAGCCACTTAAACACTTCACTCTCTCCACATGCAGCTCCTCACCAGGACGAAATTAAAGGTCATGTCTGTATTCTGGGATATCAAGACAAGCTGAAGGGATCCTGAAGTACGTGTCAGTTGCAGTTAAGAGGGAATTATGTTTCATCTGTGACGGTGCCTTCCTTCTGCTCCGTGAAGGATGCATTCAGTTTTTAGAGAAATGTATGTATTTCCGTGTGTAAACTGTCTGTACACCTTCCACAGAAACTCACAAGATCTACAACTTCTTAGAGGCAATGTAAATATCCCAAATACAACAAGAACCCACTGTGGGATTGAAGAACAGAGTTCAGGCTCTCACTGATTCTTCTGAAGAGTTTTGCACCTTTTCACATAACTGGAAGCCAACAAATTTCAAACAGATGCTACTGACTACTATCATAGAATGGTATGGATTCCAAGAGACATTAACGATCATCTAAGTTTTTAATATATTGCTCAGTAAGTAATCATATAGGGATATCAAAGTAATTTAATCAAAAATTTGGATTAAGTCACTATGGAAAATAAGCTCAATGTAAATAGTAGGTTTAAAACTTGTTGAATACCTACTTTGAACTTATTTTTAAACCAGAGTTGAACTGCATCAATGAATAAACATTGATAACAACAGAAATAACTGTTGTTAAAAATTTTATTTCACTTTTATTATTTTCTGTTAATCAAGAAGATAGAATACAAGGATGTGAATATTCATATACCTAGAGTGAGTGCACTTAGAGTCCCATTGATCACGTTTTATTATTTTAGAACAAATGATACAATTCACTTGTTATCTGCTTTGGGTGCCATATGGACTGTTCTATTTTATAAAAGCAGTAATCTTGAACTGTTTTGTATGTACTGAACAGGGAAGAAAAACGGTTACTCTACCCTTAAAATATGCCGCATTTAAAACTGGAATATTACAACGGAATTATAATCTCGGGTTTGAACCTGAATATTTTTAAACTGTTAAGTAGCCCATCATATGTAGCTTTTCAGCACAGACCCAAAGAACCAAGAAAGTATTTCTGGTTTTTAATTTTCCAGACAGTTTTTTTGTTAAAACTTAGTTATTTTCTGAAGACAACTGTTCTGAAATAAATACAGTAAAATGAAAAAATAATTTTGTGAGAAGTTAGGGCTATGGAAAGCTATTCTACCAAATCAGAAAACTGTGCCCAGTTGTTCTACTAAGAGTTTACCCAAGGTTATCTTAAACTTATGTGGAAAACATGCATCACTTTCCAGTTGGTTTTATCACATTATTTTATTTTATTTTACTTACATAATAACTACAGGCATTGCATTTTATTTTCAAATGCAAGTTTAACTAGATTTAGGTTTTAAGATTGTATTACTTTTTTAATTTTTTAATTTAAAATCTGATTTAAGTAATTGTGGTGGTTTTCACTCTAGGCCTTCCTGAAGACCAGCTTGTAACCAGGAAGGAACTAGGAAGGTGACCAAGGAAGT
>JAWWLV010000088.1:52658925-52685243 GCA_035041135.1 Platyrinchus mystaceus | reverse complement strand
TGGTTGTCAGCCATCTTGTCCTCATCCATATCTGTAGCCATGTCCACGTACTCAGGTTCTTCACGTTTCCACTGATCGAACCCTGTTCCAGGCTCCTTTCCAACCCCAGCAGATAAAGATAGTGATAAGTAATTTGTAACACCTGATGGTAACCCATGTTAAAGAAATTTCCCTATCATTCACAATCTGGAGACAAATAGACGTCCGCATAGTAGAAGAAAAAGTCTAAACATGAATACTGTGTTTGTGAACAAGAGTAGGAATATAAACAGTACCCATATAAAAAAAGTTTATATTAAAATGAAGGTAAAGTCAATGATAGGATGTCAGCATCTAGAAAGAAAAGGCTTAAAACAACTGAAGTCAATAAAAAATGCACCAGCAGTAGAATTCATGAAATGAAAACTCACATCAGAGGAAACTGAGAGAATGTATACAGATTAATTTACAATCTCACGAGACTTTGCAAAGCAATGTTATCTGCAAATACTGCTAATAATAAAGGCCAGAATAAAGAAGAGATGACAACATACGGGGGATTTGGAGGTGGAGGAGTCCTTGATGTGGGGGAGAAAGAGACACAGATATATACAACCCCTTAAGGAAGAAGGAGGATGCTTCTCTCTACCCAGCTTGGGATACCAGCTATAAATCCTGCTATTGAATACCTAAAGCAAAAAACCTAAACATATTGCCAGTGTGCTGCTTCCCAAATCACCGGAACAAACTATTTGAATTAGAAGTATATTTGAATTGCTGACTACATTTGAATTATATAAGAGAAAATGGAGCTAATATTACACTCACTGCTTTCTACTATTACAGAGCTTTTTCCTATCTGTTTCTTGCTGTTATAGAACTCCCAAGAGAGTGATTATTCACAAAGGGATATTATTATTGTTATTATTCTTCTGTTGCATGTCTCTTGATTTTCTTCTAATATTTAACCTAGCATTTTAAATTTTTTTTTTTTATTTATCTGCTACTTAAATAACACCCATGCACAAAACACCAGAAACCCCAATTCAGTGAATTAGTTATTCACTACATTAAGGAAATCTAGCTCTTTCAGAGACGTTACCATAGCTTTATCGGGGAAATGGATAAGTCACAGGAGGTCAGGCAGGATGGCACAATACAATAGGTATTGTAGACTGGAAGATTATTAGGAAGGTTGTAACATTAACAGCAGTAGCAAAGTCAAAAAGTTAGCTCACACTAAGCGTCATCTATGATGCCCTGAGTATGAAGTTTCAAAGAAGTTTTTGAAGTAGTAACGTAGACTAAATTATTTTTATTAGGTCAGGATACATTTGCTGCTGTATGTTCTAGTATGCATATCTCCAGGCTACTACTCAGAGCTTCTAATGGTGGCATTTTTTTACTTAAACTACTGGTTTGAAGTTTCCCTCCTCATTTACCTGCAAGCAGCTGGGCTCCAGTAAGATGTGTTTATTACCAAGATGTGGAAGACAAGCACCAAGCCTGGAACTCTGTTACCTGTAACAACACGCAGCTTTGTGGTCATGACCACACAGCAGCCCTGTAACTCCTGAGCTTTATATTTAGTTCGAGGATGAGAAAAAAAGCTATCTGTGTTAACAAGTTTGGTCAGGAAGATAGCAGAAGGTAGAGGTTAAAATATATGTTTGTGTTCCCTTTTTTGCCCAAGAGATAAGTGTAAATAGGAGAAAGTTTTCTCAATGCTGCCAAGCCAAATGGGCACTTCAGGCTGAGCAGCGGGTATGTATGGCCTAATGGCTCAGCTCAGTGCTCCATGCAGGCCACTCAATCTTCTGAGAATCAGGGCACATCTAGTCAGACAAAATTATATTACGAGCCAGCCCTCATCGTTTAGAATGTGGTTAAGAACTGGATCTCTTTCTAATATTTTGAATTGAACTATATTGTACTGCACAGACATCTTCTGTCTTCCCATTATAATGATTGGTTCTTCTGGGTTAGACATGAAATCTGCTACTGAGAATACCTGTGCTGCATCTCTTCTTTAAACAAAAATTCTAACAGGTCCTTCCACAGAGTCCTGCAACCTCATTTAATTCAGCCTCTACAAATACCACCTTCCAGCATTTAAGGCTAACCAAGTATCTTGCTATATCTGTCATAAGCCTGGAGTTATTATTTAACTGGAGATCCTTAGCTTCCTGTTGTTGTGTTTTATTACTATTACACTGAGCATATTACATATCTTGGGGAGCATTAAGTGCTGCTGTATGACATACATCACGACATAGTGCTGCAAATCTCCCTGGAGCTGACATCCAGCCAGGATCACCTTTGGTGGATCAACTCATCACCAAACAGTGAGGGTGTCCAAGGTCCCAGATCATACTATCAACCTGAAGGAATCAAATATCTTGAATGACAGCTGAAAATAGGGGTAGAGTTCAGTCTTTACCATCCTGACCCCTCTACAGAATGCTGGAGGACCTGCAATCCCCGAAGAACTTTCTGTAACTCAGCCCTGCAGTTTTACTCAGATGCCATACATACAATTACTTTCAAAACAGCTGGGTTTGACCCAGTAGGACAGTTTAAAAAACACGTCCGGCCTGCACAACTGCCAACTCTTGCCTTTTTCCCTTTCCTCCTCTCTTTGATCTGCTCCGGGGGCAGTTCTAGTGACATCTTCCTCATAAATAATGCCAGCTCAGTCAGCTCCTGAGTGTCCCCCTGTCCCCTTTGCTTTCCCTCTTGTCCCTCTTCCCATGTTCCCATACTGTTCCTGATAGCCTTCAGTAATCACACAGGTAAATAAGGCCCCATTCCTAGGACCCACAAAACAGGCTCTTGGATAAAAACTTGATCCCAAAATCACACCCATCTCTGCCTCTCAGAAGAACTTCTCACACAGCTTTCCATGTCTTCATACCAATGTCTAGTTTCTTTGCTCTGGAAACTTTTCCTTCCCATGATCTCTGGCCCTCTGAGAACAGCTTTGGATCAAACCACTCCTACGTTTCAGCTAGCTTGTTGCTGTTAGTGACTCCTTGCCTCTCATCTGCCAGAGATAAGCTTCAGCCTGTCTCAGCTCCTTCAGCACTGTAGAAGCATTTTGTATCATAGGACTTTCCTCATAGCATTTAGGCAGCTAATAAAGTTCCTGCAATGGACTTCCCAGAGTGTTCCACAGGAGCAGGGTGATTTCCAGCAGCAAGAGCATAAAAGCAGCTACCTCCAAAGAGGGCAATATACTAACCTGCTCATGTCACACCTTGTACTTACCTTTCCATACCTCTGCACTTTTAAGATTGTCTGGGTTCAAGGTTATGCTAAATGCTAGATAAGAAAACTCTTCTTTTTCATTTCTGCTATGACAAAGCAGTTTATTAAAACTACAAGAAACCCCATTTCAATACCTGCTTTAAATTCTACCTAGCAGATTCAAAAATGTAGCTTCAATACAGTGGGTTGTTGTGAATGGGAAACTGGAAGTGTACAGTGAGAATTAGACTTTCCAGTACTCCTGGGAAGGTATCAGACGGCATAGAAAGGGCAGGAATTTTGTGGGAGAGCTCATGAGTTGAGGTAAGGTCACAAACCCTACCACACCTGTACCCAGAACTTTGAAACTGGAGAAGGAGGCAGCTGAGGGCTTTAGGATATTATCACAGCCTGTAGTCACTGGCAGGATTTCACAGGCCTTGAGGAGTGAAAGGGGGAAAAAGGACCAGTTGGGACAGAGACACTTTCAGCATAGGCAATAGGAACTGCTAATTAAGGACAAAGAGAACTAAAAGGAATGATTTAGAGTTCCAATATTTTATTGGTGGGTTTGGCATCTGGTTAAACAATACATACATTTGAAACTGGGCATCCAGTAGCTCTGATATACAAACCATCACAGTACCTGGGCAAATTCACAGTGAAGAATAGAAAGCCATTTAAATGCTGAGGGTTCCCAGGAGCAGGGCTGACAATAATAGGTAAGTAGGTTAGCTTACCTAACTAATAGAAGAGTGGTGGAGGAGGCTGTGGGATATCCAGCTCTAGGCATCTGCATTCCCTAGCTCAAATTAACCAACTAATTTCCCCAGGTGCTCTCTATAGAAACAAGCTTCTCCGGAGGCCAATTCAGTGCACAATGTTATACTGCTGCTCTACAGAGCTCCTGTGAATTTATTCCCTCTTTCTTAGAGGAATACTAATGCTTTCACCAGCAATTGTAGAGCATGCTCAGGGAGATGTGTTGGCTAATTTCGATGCCTAAAGATGTGTGAATCTCTCTTCCCTTTTCCCTCCCTCCACAGCTACCCAATCCGAATTAGCATGTAAACCAGTGGCATTCACCCCATATTCACAGATGAGGAGTTTATCAAGAAACAAGACCTTTCACAGGCTGTCATACATAGCAGACAGACACACAGAGAAAATTCTAATTTCATTCTAATCCCATATAGACTTTTTGCATTTTGCCAAAAATCTGCTTTTCCACCTCATACAGCATCAGATCTGCCCACACCATGTCTATCACACTAGAACAGAAGTCCCTGTGAATGCTCAGTAAGGTGTCCATTTGGGTGGACAAGCACAGGATCTGCCTGTACAAATCTGCTGTCAACTCACATGGGTTTCAACCCATTGATTGCAATAGAAGGGTTTTTACTGATTCTTACAGATAGGGTAGATTTTAACAAATATCACATGCAGAATTCATTCACATATCAAGCTCCAGTCACTCCTAAAATCTGACTGATTTGGAAGAAAATATATGGGCTTCCTTGTTTCTAGCTAACTGAACAGTATCTAACTTCTGAATGAACACATTTTACCCAAAAGACGACTTTTCTTCCATCAATATTGACTGGCTATAATTATATATACATTCAAAATATATATGTTCCCTTATGAAAAGATTGCCCAAGTGATAATGTGGAAAAAAAGATGCTTCTGGTTTGAAAGAGTTACTTCACAGACTGCAGTTTGCTACTATATTAATGTAGCACCAACAGATGCTGTAATTAGAAAGTAAAAGGCAACCAGAGGAACTGTTAATAGCTTCGTGCAGTGTTTACGCTTCTAAAACGCTTCTTTAGGGAAGTGATAATATTTTCATATGTGATCCTGTGACTACAGTATAAATGCTAAATGCATTCACACAAGTGACACATGCTCGTTTTGGCTGGGGTAGAGTTAAATCGAGTCACAGTAGCTAATATGGGCCTGTGCTTTGAGTCTGTGCAGGAAACAGTGTTGATAAAATAGGGATGTTTTAGTTTTTCCTGAGTTCTCCTTGCTTGGCCTCAAGACCTCTTCTGCTTCTTATCCCATCCTGCCAGCAGGTAGGCTGGGCGTTCACAAGAATTTGGGAGGGGACCCAGCCAAGACAGTTGACCCTAAATGACCAAGGGGAAATCCTATACCACAGGGTGTCATGCTGAGCATATGAGAAAGGAGAAGGAAGGGGGGGAAGTTCAGAATGAGGGCATTTGTTTTCCCAAGTAGCCCCTGTACATGATTGAGCCCAGCTTTCCTGTGGATGGCTGAACATCTGCCTGACCATAGGAAGTGGTGAATTAATTCCCTGTTTCACTTTGCTAGCACATGCGGCTTTCGCTTTATCTGGTAAACTGTCATTATCTCAACACACCTTTTTTTTCCTCACTATTACCTTTCTGATTCTCTTCCCTATCACACTGAGGAAGCAGCTGCATGGTGCTTACCTGCCATCTGGGGTTGAACCATGACATAACTGCATGGCTATATTTGCAAATTGCTCCATTTTCTGCAGTTCTATTCTAAATTTATCACTATTTCTAATGAACTTCCCTGTTTCCAGGACCACATTAGTTACTTTTTTCCTTAGAGGCAGGATATTTATTATTTTTCACTGTTATCAATTCACATGCTGAATTAGATACAGAACACAAATGAGACAAGATAATATGCTGCTTCCAGTACAACAGAAGAAAAATATTTATATTCAATAGAAAGTAAGCAGGCAATGCATTAGTTTAATGTATGTTCCTAACCTCTGTTGGGAAAAGATTTGTATGTTGGCACAGGACACTATAGAAACTGAGTGAACTAACATGGCAATTATCAAGGACAAGATTTTTCTTCTATTCTGGTTTGATACGAATATGGATTCCATTTGAAGGTAGATGACTTCCAGTGTGAAAACCACTCACCTCCCCAGAAAATGAAACCACGCACAAAAGCACCCCAAATTAGAGCGAACACACAGAACAGTTCAGGGCATCTGGAAGAAAAGGCCAGAACTGTGGTGGCACAAGTTCAGCATATCAAGTAGAGAGGTGAAAAACTCAACAAGAACTTCATTGTACCTAATACTTCTTTCTAGAAAATAGTGCATGAATACTATCGAAACACATCTCATTTTCAGACATATCTGGAGTAGGGGAACACATCTCAGAAGAGAAAATTATACATAGTATTTACACTTCTCCAGGATCTGCTCTCAGGGATATTTCCAACTGAATCACAAGAAAGCTTATTGTTGCTAGATTCCTATCTGCCTGAAAGGACAGCAATGCGTCGGTGTAGTAGAATGCTGCTTTGTTCTAGTGCAAACCAGAAGGCAAGCAGTATAGCACAGGCTCTGCAGACCACCCAGAGAGTCTAGGAATCACAAGTAATTAAAAAGAAGGTAATGAAACAGAAACAGCAACTGCTTGATGGCAACAATGAGTTCTAGCCCTACAGCTTTTCCGTCTGCCATGCTCTTCCTTCCCTAAGAGCAGTCTCAGGAATAGATTTTCTCTGGTTCTTCACAGTACTGCTGGATCACTTCAGCAAGGTCAAGGCACCGCAAAATTCTCCATTTCTCAGCAGCCAGCTCTTCCTTGGTTACCTGGCCTAGCAGTTTTTTGGCAAAGAGGTTCTGATCCTGCATGAAAAGGCCCACAGAAGACCTTGGGGCTTGAGGGAAGTTCTCCAGGCAACCACTTGTGAAACAGAAGTTGATTTTCTTTTCACGTCTCATCCCTGGTCCCCTTTCTTCAATCCAAGTCAGAGGTCTAGTGTGAAGGAAAAGAGGAAGGGTATTTATTAAGAAATGGAATCAACAGCTCTATGTGCTTTTTTTTTCCTCAACATTTACAGAAAGTGCTCTCATAAACACACAGTTTTTAAATATCAGTCATTGCATATTCAGGCAATATGTTCTGAAAAACATGCCTTGTGGTTACAGACCTCAACAGCAAGTAATAATCTTAACTCTGCCACTTCTTCATGCTATGACATTCAGCACACCATCTATGCTCTCTCCAGCTCTGTTTTCCCCTTGCACAAAGTGAAGCCAGAAAGGTCTAGCCAGTTCACAGGGAAGAGGGAAGTTTAATCTGTTTGTTTGTGGACCTGGATGAAAAGTGCAGTTAAACATTCAAATATTTTGTACATGATTCCATCACAGCTAGGCCCTCATCCCACATCCCACAAGGCCCTCAATGTCTAGTCATTCCTCCAGCAAGAATAAATTTAGGTCGCTCAGGTACATAATGATGTACCTGTAGCTGCTACAGGGATGAGCTGGACAGGTGGCAAGTTCACTCACACAGACACAAGTGTCCATACTCTCTGAACTTTGAAAATATGTTTCTTTCTCTATACCAGGAGCACTGAGCTGATCCTAAAAATTATACCAGAAAATGACAATTTTTCTTTTTTCAGTTCTCAGGCTGGTGTTTCTTAATCAGAGCAGAGTCCTGTCTTATGCCAACTTGATAGCCACAGTCTCTAAAGCAAGGACTGGTGGTATTGGCTATCGACCTGCATAGCTTGCACTTTCTCCACCAACTTCCCACACTGGCTGAGGAAAGAGGAGACATGGGATGTGCTGCATTACTTCAGGGTTCTTAGCAGACTCCCTGACACAACACTGCAAATGCTTGCAAAGGCTTTGAGGAATGGTCCTCAACACTAGAGACAGTCTCAATCCTCCCTTCCTACTCTTTTGTCAACTGCCTGAACCATGTCATTACCTTTCCGCAGCTCATCCATCAGCACTCGCTACTGCCTGTGTTAAGAGGATGCATATTATTTTTCTTACTTGGTTATTGACAGCTCTTCCACAGTCCTTTATGGCCCACTTTAGTCTGACATTTACAAATTATGAAGGCATCAATAGCCTGGAAGAACAAATTCTGTCTCCCAGTACTGCCCATTAAATTTTCAATATCATTAGATCTGGAAGGAAAGTCCATGTCAATCTACCCTGAATGCATTCTGCAGAGCACTCAGCTTAATGATTCTGCACCTCTCATCTTTCATGCTTTAGGATTCATTTTCAATATTTACATAACTCTATCAATTATTCTTTGCTCACCTATACTGCCACACCACACCCCCCTCTAAAAATCAAGCATGGCCAGATGAACCTGGCTGAACAGAATAAAACAACTGGAGGGGGAAAAAAAATACCTAAATCACAGCCTGAAAGAACACACCCAAAAAGTCCTCAGAGGACTAATAAATGCAAAGACACCGTGGGTTTTAGGAAGTCTCAAGGCTACATGTCACTGCAAGCCAGAAGGGTGCATGAGGGTCATATCACTCAGTGTTTTCTGTGTTCTCATCCTCCTTCCCTGAGGTGAAGGCTGTTGATCTGGGTCAGAGGCTGCTGAGCAAGCGAGGCTTTGCTCTGACTTGACAGAGCTGGTATTATATTCCTATGATAGTAAACAGCCACAGAGGGTTCTGGCCACTGTTCTTCAAAGCTGCTATTCAAAGGCAGGCGGGTATGAAGAAACCACTGGGCAGGCATAGGCAAAGATGTCCATCATGTAACAGCAAGGAGTTCACAATATGATCCAAAACAGGCCCTGTCAACGCAGGGTCACCTCCCTGGGGTGATCTAGAGCAGATGCACACTGGTGATCAGGCTCAAGTGTATGCCTTCTGCTCTAGCTTGGGTAAACCACTGAACCAGAAGCACAATCATGCAGAGCAGGCAGAATTTAATCAAAATGACTAGAATGACTGATTTAGATCAGTGAGCAGGAAAATGTTGGGTTTACTAATAGATTTATCCTCTTCTGCAGTTGGATTTATAGTCATCTTCCCAAAGAGAGGTTGATGCTACTTGATTGGTAATCAAAACATATTCTTTTTAATTAACAACAACTTCTACTCTAAAATTAGTCTGTTATTTTGCCATAAAGTTATGTTGTAAGTCCACAAATTATTTAAGCAATTTTGTAGCCTAAGAAACAGGCTTATATTTTATGTCAGAAAACTGTGAAGGGCTGCTGCTTTTTTCATAGACAATTTACCCATTTTCATTAAAGATTTGTGTGAGAGTATTGTCTGGCTACAGATGTATTTAGTTATTTAGAAGTGTTAGTAGTGCTACTTAGAAGCAACAAATTCAACATTTTTCATAGCTGAAAAAGGCCACATTAAATATGTTGAATATTTAAAGACGACTTTTTGCAAAGCAAACAGTCTGCAAAGAAGAAACCATCCTGACTTTTTGTATTTTCAGATTTCAAACTGACAGAGTTATCCTAGCTACATTTTACTCAGAGACTTTCTGCTTTTCTGATTCCCTGGTTCCTCAAATAATGAGTGGCCCTTGCTGGACTGTGTTAGCTCAATAAACCAAAATGAAGCAAACATTCTTTGTATCTCCAGAAGAATTAAGCTGGTTTCATGCTTGAAAGAATTCTGGGTACACTCAGCTTAATATTTTATGCAGCAACTTCTGCAGAAAGCATGTATTACATGATTTTCTACGAATGTTCAGACTGAAGCTATTTTATTAGACTCTGTAAGCTTAGATGTCCATAAAACATAATTTCAAATGTTTACTGTCAGAATACGTGTTCAGAAAATGTCTTCAATTTCTTTTAAAAATTTTCCTTTTCACACTTTGAAAATGCCAATATTTTTTATTTATCATGCAGTCAATGAGGGTCTCCCTTAGCTTGGATGGGAATTAGACAATTGGACCCTACCCCTGGTTAACATCAAAAGAGATGTCGCCCAAATCATTATCTCTCTAGCTTGCACTAAAAATTGATTTCTGACATTTACTGAATCCAAGCTCTCTAATCCTGGGACAAGAACTGCAGTCCCAAACCCGACATGCTGTCAGTAGAGGTTTGGCTTTTCCTGGATTGCTCAATGTTTTATTACAGAGAGGCTGTCAGCTCAGCTCTCTTGGAAACACAACAGAGGCAGAGGTCATCTCTCAAATAGCTGTGTGCAAGGCATTAACACACACCTCCAAAATCCACCCAGAGACAGACAAGCAGCCAGGGTGGGCTGTGCAGCAGAGACAGGCTATACCCTTTGCACAAATCCCTGCTTAACGAGCAGAACACAGGCTGCTGCACTCTGCACCTGCTATATTTTCCAAGGCAGAAAATAGGATGAGTTAACCTGTTTTCTCAAGGTTAGTACATTCATGTATTTCAAAAAAGGATGGCATAGCTCTCAGAAAAGGTGCAGACCTTTCCCATTCTTCAGCAAAATAAAGATTGGGCAAATTAGAGCCGTAACACCACTACCATTGCTGCTGGTCTACAACCTCACTTGATAGAGAGTGGGCCAAATTCTCTACTGCAGTAACTCCATTGACGTCAATGGGGGAAGGTCAGCAGGAAATATGGCCCCATCACTAAACAGAATACAGGAACACTATGTAACTTTCCAACTGGCATAAATTATTCCAGAGGCATAAAACTGACTGTCCCCAAAGTCAGTAAGACACTGACAGTGACAAAACACTTACTGATCCATACAAGGGCTAAGAAAAGCAGGTATCAGCGGTGTGGAGCGGAAAAAAAAAAACAGTAAAACTGAAAGAGTTCTGTATCCAGTAAATATCATATATAGCAGCTAAGGACTACCCAGGAGAGAGTAAAGCAAGGGAAATATTTAAACCACCCGCTAGTTCCACCTGCTGGAATTAGTTCAAAATCTCCCTCTATCTAGATCTTTACAGCTACTTGTGTTACTAGCAAATTGCTAAGAGGGTAAACAGAGTTTGTATATAGATTTCTATCCTCTCACAACTGCATTTTAAAAGGAATTGGAAATGATGTTTTATTTAAAAGGAGAGAAAGATTGCTAAAACAAGATGCTAATCCCAAGATAAACATCAGTGGGCTTTGTAGGAGTGGCTGATAAAATGCTTAACTAGATCCATGGTGAAACTAATAGTTCAAAGGAGCCCTGATTATTCACTCCTCAAATACTAGTCCTTCAGTTTATTACATTACCTAAACATTTTTCTAAAATTCTCTATTGGGTTTGGGTTTTTTTAAGAGTTCTAGCAAGATGTGTGCAACAAAAAAAGGACTATTTGTTACAAATGAACATAGGCCAGAATATTTTCCCATAGGGTCTTATTTTCTCCTGCTTTCCACAGTCTTTTCAATATGTCTCTTGTCATATGCCTATAAGAGGTCATCTATGTCAAAGGCAGAGCATGCTATACAGAAAAGCAGGAAAATAGGAGTAAAAAGAAAGGAACAAATTGTTCCATCACTCTTCCTACCTCCTAGGAAATGCATGAGCTTGGGTAACTTCTCTGTACCTTTTCACATCTGATAATTCTCAAGTTGCATCTATAGCACACATTAATCTGTCATGATCGGTAACTTCAACCTATCTGAAAGGACAAACTCTGTACAGGTGGTCCAGAATGACCAAACCTGAGAGTTTTTACCAGACTTCAGACCAAGGTGAGTACTCAATCCACAGTATGAAACACTGATGACTTACTTCATAGTCATAAAATATTTTAAAATATGCTATTTTATAGTAAGGCCATTAAAAATATCCTATTCGAAAGAAAATACACTGTTAGCATACAGTAAAAAGATCAAACTCAATACTATAAAATGCGTCATCGAAAGAGTTTACTCTTGTACACTTTCATGCCAGCATCCAACCATTCTGTTTCCACAAGAGGAAGAGAAGATGCAGAACTCCTGCAGACGATGAGGAGCCTGGCTCACCTGCTGCCACAGCCATTACTCACTTCTTGTTTGCCGTCTGGAAGTGAACAGTCATTCTAGAATAATTCTTATCCTTCTGCTTTTCTCTGGTGGCAGAGGTAACAGTGAGGTCTCCAAAGAGGTCAATCAACCAAGTCAGCCGGGCAATTCCACTGAAAGCTGGGAATCCTGATTTGTTTTCATCAAGGACACTACCTAGTGCAACATAATAAAAACTCTTGAGAAATAGGAAAAAGAATAATGCCTTTTGCATAGGAAAGGATGAAGAAACTGCAGAGTTGTAGACTTGGAGATCTGGTTGTAGAAAGGCCATGAGTGGACAGACTGAGTAGGAAAGTCAACAAACATAGTCACCTTGAAATGGATCAGTTGGCAGAGAAAGATGCACGAAGTACGTACACAACAAACCTTTCAGGACATGCTGAGGACAGGAGAGTATATGGATTCAACAAGGGTATAAAGCAGGGAGGAAAAAAAACAGCTAAAAAAATCTCTCCAAGCACTTCTGGGGCCAAACACCAGT
The DNA here is from genome assembly GCA_035041135.1 of Platyrinchus mystaceus. Taxonomy (NCBI): domain Eukaryota; kingdom Metazoa; phylum Chordata; class Aves; order Passeriformes; family Tyrannidae; genus Platyrinchus; species Platyrinchus mystaceus. The sequence goes on along the minus strand of JAWWLV010000088.1, from coordinate 52,672,772 downwards.
ACGGAAGACTAAAGGTCTCCCTTAGAAATTGGAACACTTCCTGAGCACTCAACCTCTTCTCTGAGACAAATATGAATGAGAAATTTGTCACTCACACCAGAGTACAGAAGTTCCGAAAGAGTGCTCTCTCCTCCATACACCAAGGCATGGGCTTGCACCCCTCATCGGATAGCAGAAAAGAGAGTAGCAAAGCAACAGTCCATACTGTTAAGGCAAAGGTGCTTTCCAGACAGTTCCATTATTTCACGGAAATATCCAGAACCGATACCTTTGTCCCTACTCAGTTTATAGACAGACTCTTGTGTAAAAGGACTGAATGAAGCCTGGAAGGACTGGCATCCCTGTGGAGCAGGCAGACAAGTCCAGATGTACTTTGATTTCCTCACAGCTACTGACCTGTGAAATGCAGCGTTCCCTTCACCAGGTCTTTCCCAGCCACCTCCTTTTTCAGCTGCTTGTACTCTTCAGTAAGAAGTTCAATGTGCTCCACATGGAGTACTTTATCTGCCAGTAAAAAAAAAATAAAAAGAAAAAAAAACAAGCCAAAAATCAGGACAGATTGAATAAAAGCTTTCTGTGTGAATCAAAGGCATGTCTACACAGTGAAGGCTTCACCAGCCACCCCAGTGGGAACTTACTCTCACATGCCATTCTCATGCATGGCTGGCAAAGTGATGTCAGGAAGAAAATCAAATATAAGCCCTGTGCTGAGGCATCAATCTGGGTTAAAGATTTTCAGGAGACAACAAATATAAAGACTACAGGAACAGTAGCCACTATGTTTAACAGAAACTCTCTAATGAAACCTAATACCCAACTAAGGCTGAAACATGAGTCTTCAGAGTAATGGGTGGATTAATTCTTGGCCTCTTTTCCCTCACATTTCCTTGTTCTGCATTTTTCCTCCCAGAGCAGTAGGAAAGAAAAAGGAAGGGAAAAAACAGTATAATGCTCAGACCAAGATTGGAACAATATGTTAAGGAGTACCTCCCTCCATTGCAATTAATTGGGCTGCTTTGGAATAGAGGTTATGCAACATGAGTTGAATGTGGCCCTCATTCACTATGTGTTTTTCTGGAAGATTTCCAGGAGAGTCAGTTTAGGCTGCTGACAGTAACGGCTGCTGCTTCCAGAGAAGATGCATAAATTCTGCTCAATGGGAAACCATTTGGCGAGCAACACAAACAGTAAGTGGTGTTGGTACAGGGAAACAGCAAAGCAGAAATCCTATACCTCCAGTGTTTCAGGACAAAAGTCACAAAGGAAATTTTTAAGAAGCAGTGGTATAAATAGTGCAACTTGCCCAAATAATTTGCACTCCACTCCTACCCACCACTGCTCTTTCCCTTGCAGTCCCTTTCATCCCCACTGGCCTCAAATGAACTGCCAACTTCTGACCCTTGTCACCACAGGGATGGGACCACACATTTCCCAGAAAAAAAAAGATTTTGCTAAGAGATAAATTGTCTTTCAGACAGGGATGCCCTGCTGCCCCACAATAGCATGAGCAGCTGTATGTGACCAGCACATCACAAATGCTAGAAGCTAGAGGAGCTGTTTATGGTTTCATTTCAAGGGAGAGAGAGGACAGGGAAGTGCTCAAGTCCAATGGCTGCACTCACCAAGTGCTGTACTATCACTGTGACAGAAGGTTTCTTCTTTAACTGCACTCTCAGTGCCACAAACAGAGGGTATGGTTTTGTGAGGGCAAACGTACCTTACTCTTAGCATTGATATTTGTGTTTTTGTTTCCTTACTGGCACATGTCTTAAATCCTAGATTCGCAAATTTCTCAGACAGGAATACTCTCTTGCATGTGATGACTTATAGTAGGCTGCAGACTTGCGTTTGAGTTTGATGCCTGTGGTACTACCCAACAGGTAGTACTACCCAACAGATAGTACTTTACAGTCTTGAGAACAAATGTGTTACCTTTCTGCTCAGCCATCTCCCAGAGCTCATGGGCTGCCTTAGCAGACAAAGCCAAGGGGTACTCAACAAGAACATGTTTTCCAGCTTCTAAAAACATTCTGAAAGGGATAAAAAATCAGCCATTAAAGAGAATTTTATTGTAATCATCTCTTACCACTGGGCAAATTGCTTCTCATTTCCACAGCCAGCTCCATAAGGAGAAATGCTCAATATGGAGTAACAGAAATAAATGGCAAATTTCCTAGCAAGGATGGGGTGGTGGCTACATCACACATTTGAACGGCAGAGAAACTGGGTTTTAAGTCTTGTTTTTCCACAGAATTCCCTCACTCATCCATATCTAGTCGCTAAAATGCCACAGCATTGACCACTGCAATTTCTAACTTACAGATACCCAAGTAGCTGGAGAGGGGCACTGGCATATCCTTCTGCTATATAATCTGTGAGGAAAGGCTTTGAAATCTGTTTTAAGCTGCTTGTCCATCAAACACAGGCCTAGATGTATGCAAATGGAATTACTTGGGAAATTAGTGCATCTTAAATCCTACTCTCTTCTAGGGTTTGTTGGGCGCTCTAGGGAACTCACTATCATTCATTTCAGGCCTCTAGTCTAGCAGTCTTTTCTCCAGTATCTGCATCCTCTCCTGCAACAGTTTACACAGCTCCTCTGTGCTTCTAAAATACAAGGGAAAGGGTGTGAAAAGGAGAAGAAAATCTCTCAAAATACCTGATGGTTTCTTCATGGCTTCTGTTCTCTGTGCTGATGAAGGCTGCATGGATCTCCTTGCTTTTTAGAGCATCTTCCAGGCTAATCTGCTTGGCCTCACTAATATTTCCAAAACTTCTCCTGCATATTTAGCATAAATACAACCAGAGTATAACTGTCACAGTCTATTCTTCACAACTGCATGTTGTATAGCAGTACTTAAAAATTGTTCCCATGGACCACTGTCTCACTGAGCTCAACCAGGGAATAACAAAGGCAGCTCAGTTATCCAGGAAGACTGTGAGCACTTACAGACAGAAGTGGAGTGCACAAGACAACCAAACAGATGTGCCAGTGTGTAGGTGGTGGTATCAGTACAGAAATTGGCCTGCTATTGAAGTGTTAAGTGCTTTCTGATTCTGGCATTTTGGTTTTTAATAAGCATCATTACCAAAGAGCCTTTGTAAAAGAGTGACTTGAAAGAGCACTGTGCTCCTATGGGAGAACTTCTCCCCACCATCCTGGACAAAGTGGGCAAAAGCACTAGAGTTGGCAGGGCCACACACAACCACAAGTACAGACAAGCAGCAGAAGGACAAAGCAGATGCTTGGCTGTGATGGCTCATACCTTGCAACATACACAGCATGTCAGTGCTAGGGGAAAAGCTCTTTTGGCCAGCCACTTGAGCATATCTAAAATGAAACATATACACTCCCCCCAAAAACCCTTTGCATTACTAAAGACTGGAGCAGGCACCTTGACACTATTAGGATAGGTGACAGAAGGCATGAAAGCAGGCCACAATCAGGACTTGAAAGCAGACAGGTAATGTTTGCCCGTGATGGGGATAAAAGCAAGATGACTGTAAACCATGCCTTTCAACAGCACTGTTTCTTAAAAAAAGTAGTGGAAACTCTATCTTCAGTGCTCTTCAAGGCTAGTTGCATTGGCAGAGGCATCAGAGGACAAAAGTGTATTTTGCAGGGAGATAAAGGGAGTGATCTAATGAGTCGATTCAGTCTCAAACAACCCTGCATGATTTAAATATCACTAGGAATATACATTCACAATCTGAGATCCGTTCATGTACTGCCTAACTATTTAAAACTTTTATGCTCCACTGTAATGGGGCAGACAGTGTAGCAGGAAGGCTCAGAGGAAATACATACTATATTTCCACAGCTCCAACCTAGTGAGAAACACCGCTGATCTCTAAGAAGCAACCTTGTTGTATGTACTAAATCATGGGATTTTCTTTAAAGGTATCTGCAGGTTCAATACCTGGCTTAAAAAGGAATTACAATTTTATGATGAAGTTGGAATACTGGGAGCTTTACAGCATATGTTTTTGTAAAAAAAGCTTTTTTAAACTCTGCAAAACTTCTTATTTTTTAAAACATTTCTACAAATGTTATTCAGACACTAGGTCATTAATGTAGTTGTTGTCTGCACTACCTTAACCCTATAGGAAATTTCAGTCGGACAGAATTGCAATTTCTTCTTATTACACAGATCCTGCAGCAAGAACATCTCTCAGTTTTTATTTTAGTAATTTCTGAAAGGTATTTCACTAAGGTAACCTATTTGTTCTCTCTTGCAAAGCTTTCTGTGCTCATTTCTGAGCTGCCGCTCAGAATGACAGCATATTTGCATAAACTTTCCCTTTTCAGCCAGCCTTAATTATAAGTGAAAAATAAAACTTTGGATCTCATCCCTGACCCCCTCAGATAGTTGTCCTCCACCTGGAAAAATACGTGCACCAGAAAAATGAAACATTGCAATATACATATTAAACATGCTAAGATGAAATTTCTAACCTGGATACGAATCCAAGGAGTTTCAGGTGCTCAGAAGGGCTGGAAGGCATTGGATTCATCAAGTCTCGGATTCGTGCTAAGCCAGCAATTCCAACTCCAACCACGACTGTCCCAAACATTTTGCTAATCTGTTCAAAAGAAAAAAAAAGCAACCTTGTTTGGTTTTTTTTTAGCAGGGAGAAAATCAACTGGGAGGGAAGGTGGGAGAATGGATTATTCTTGAACCCTGCTTTCATACAGCCAAACCTTATTCAGGCGTCAGCAACAGCTAACAGAGGTGTGATGCTGTAAGCTACTGAGTTCACTTGCATCCCATTGAAATGTGGTCAAGCAGTTCAGCCTGTCAAAGGACTGGTCTTGAGATTTGTATTTAACAGCTATTAAATCACAGCTCCAGCAAAGTTCTTCCTTTCCGTGAATAGAAAGCAGGCTTCAAAAGTGAGACATTATTCTATTTATATTGCCGCTTCCATCCTGGAAAAGAGCCAAAAGGTTCTCCAAAACCAGCAGAGCTTTATATAAACCCTGCTGACTTCCTGAGTGTCTGCAGCACGGCCTGCCCTGCCCTGCCACACAGTCAGTCACAGAGCACAGCAGCATAGCTGGAATACTTTGGGACAGGAAGCAAAGAGCGTCTTCCCCCATGTAACTACTGGCACGTCCTACAATGTCAGGCTGTAACCAACCATCTAATGATCTGGTCAAGATACTTGCTTGACATTTCCATGCACAAAGAAAGCTCTGCCAACTCTCTAATGATAAGCAGGCACATCCTCAAGATCTACATCTCCCAAATGCACATTCCTGCCACAACTGCATAATGTGGAGGGCAAGACAGGTATTGCACTCACTGCCCAGGCTGCTGGGTACAGGTAATAAACCTTTCTGTTGGTTTTGATTTGCTTTTGATTTGCTACTGCTTTGCAGAATAACCTTTCAAACCTGTACTGCTCCAGCACCCTGAGGACTAGCAATACTTCGTAAAGTAATTGGAGATTTACAGGAAAAATGGCCTAAAGCAAGTCAGGTCACATCCTCTGCATTTTTTTTCCTTCGATCACATGAAAACACCCCTTCAAACTCTGTTTCTTCTGTCTTCTCCTTCCCATGACTGTCAATCCGTTCATTTGACTGAACGCTTTAGACTGTTTAGATTTACTTCAGCCCTTCACATCCTTCTGAGACTGAAATGGATAAATGGATAGTGCAGCATCACAGCTATGACTGTTCTGGCAGTGTGAGAGGTTGACAGTTGCTAAGAAATTAAATTAAATGGCACAAAGGAAAAAAAAGATCCCCTCTCCAATCACATGGCTTGTCTGGATTTTGTTTTACTATAAGCTCCTGCCTATATTCCTGTCAGGGCTGAACTCTATTCACTTTATATATATGCCAAAATGGTACACAGAGCAGCATGTTTAATGTAAAAGAAGACATCTATTATATATTGAAGAGTCCTCTATGGGCATTACAGTGACATTTTGTTACCAAAAACTTGAGGTATAATGTGATGACACTGTTCACCAGAGAAAAGAGGGCTGAGAGGCGGGGGGGAAAGGACGGTAATGTAACCACACAACCCCAGTTCTTTTCAGTAGCCACAGGCAGAGTCTTGGTCTGGGCTCTGTTACATATGCTTTTCTCTGTGGCCAAAGAGAAAAGAATTTCAAAATGACCTCAGCTGTGAGGAGGTCCAGGAGGTCACTTGATCCAAATCCTACTCAATTGCACCAGGGCCATGCTGAGTTTTGATTGTCCCCACAGTTGGCAATCCTCCAGCCTCTCAGGTCCCTGCTGCAGTGTTTGACCACTCTCACAAGAACTTCTTCTTAGTATCTACACAAGAGTTTCCTGGGTTGCCTTTTGCCATTTCACAGCAAAAGAGTGTGGCTCCAGTTCCTCTACATGCTCCCATCAGAAAGCTGTAGGCAGCAATAATAATCCCCTTTACCCTTCTTTTTTGGAAGTGGGACAAACCGAGTTTCCTACACCTGCCCTCATTCATCATCTCCTCGAGCCATTGACCATCTTCATGGCTCTCCGGAGGGCTCACTTCTGTATTTCATCAGAGAATCATAGAATAATTTGGGTTGAAGAGGACCTTAAAGGTCCTCTAGATTCAATCCCCACCCCCCACATGCAAGGACACTTTTCACTAGATCAGGGTGCTCAAAGCCCTACCCAAACTGGCCTTAAACACTTCCAGGGATGGGGCATCCACAACTTCTCTGGGCAACCTGTTCCAGCACCTCATCACCTTCACAGTAAAGAATTTCTTCCTTATGTCTAATCTAAAGCCAACTCTCTTATCTTGTCTTTATAGGAGAGGTGCTCCAGCCCTCTGAGCACCTTTATGGTCTCCTCTAGACCTGCTCTAACAGGTCAATATCCTATGTTGGAGGTCCCAGAGCTGGACACAGCACTCCTGGTGGGGTCTCACAAGAGCAGAGTAGAGGGGGAGAATCCCCTCCTTTGACCTGCTGACCACGCGGCTTTTCATGCAGCCCAGAATACAGTTGGCTTTCTGGTCAGCCCAGAATACAGTTGGCTTTCTGGTCTGCAAGTGCACACTGCCAGGTGATGTCAAGCTTCTCATCAACCAATGCATTCTCCACCCAGCCTGTATTTGCACTTGGGATCGCTCCAGTCCAGACGCAAAACCTTGCACTTGGCCTTGTTGAACTCCATGAGGTTTGCACAGGCCCACTTTTCAAGACTGTAAAGGTCCCTCTGGATGGCATTATCCCTTTCCTCCAGTATACTAACTGCACCACACAGCTTGGTGTCATCGGCAAGTGCATTGCTTAGGGTGCACTTGATCCCATTGTCCTGGGACAAAGATGTTATAAAATGTCAGTCACAATACCTTGAGGAATACCCCTCGTCACTGGTCTCCACTTGGACATTGTGCTGTTGAGTGCAACCATCCAACCAATTTCTTATCCACTGAGTGATCTTTCCATCAAACCCATGTCTCTCCAGTTCAGACACAAGGATGTGTGCAGGACAGTGTCAAATGCTTTGCATAAATCCAGGTAGATCCCATCAGTTGCTCTTCCCTATCCACTAACACTGTAATCCCATCATAGCAGGCTATGAAATATGTCAGGAACTATTGGCCCTGCCAGGTCCACCATCTGCCAGTTCCCTCAGAAGCCCTATGGACGTGTGTCGCCGTCGGGTGGAGAAGAACGACACGGGATCCGAAGTTATCAGGAACCAGGAACACAGGAACCCCTTTATTACAGCTACACTGTACTTTTATACAGTTTTAGTCAACACATGTCAGTGTACAATTGGTTTATTAATTACATAAATAATCTATTATTGGACACCGTGGCAGTCACAACTACACGTCTGCCAGGGATGAGTCAGCACAGCTGTCAGGAAAACCAATCTGTGTTTACAGTCCTTCCGTTCCGTAGGTAGCACTCGGCGAGGCATAAAACGTTCCGCAGGGAATTCCGAGTCCAGCTGGGGTTCCCCCATAGACGTGCGCACTTTCAGGTTCCTTAGGAGAAGGTCAGGTTCAAAAACATCTACATTCTCTCAGTCCCTGCCTTTGCCTTCTGAGACTTGGGCAGTGTGCCAAGAGCACTTGCCAATGAAGACCAAGGAAAAAAAGTCATTATATACCCCAGACTTCTCCATATCTTGGTTAACCAGGTCTCCCATTTTCTTCCAGGGAAGACCCATTTTCCCTAGTCTCCCTGTTATCATATGTGTAGAAGCTTCCCTTGTTGCCTTTGACATCTCTGGTCAGCTGTAATTCTATCAGGGCTTTAGCTTTCCTAATCTGCTCCCTGGCTGCTTGGACAATCTCTCTGTATTCCTTCCATGCTACCAGTTCTTGCTTCCATACTCTGAAGGTTTCCTTTTTGTGTTTGAGTGTGTCCAGGAGCAGCTTGTTCATCCACACAGGCCTCCTGGTGTTTTTGCCTGACTTCCTCTTTGTTGGGATGCATCACTCCTGAGCTCAGAGGAGGTGATCCTTGAACTTATTTTTCATACCAGGTTATACAAAACTGGACACAGCACTGCAGATGGATGTAGCCAGCTCTTGTCAGCTACATTCTTGCTAACGCAGTCCAGGACACGGTTGCCCTTCTTTGCCACAAGAGCATGTCGTGGCCTGAGGTTTAACTTGTCCATCAGTAGCTGCAGGGCAGTTCCTGAATTTCTAGCCACGCTGTGCCCAAACTGTACTGATGCAAAGGGCTATTCTACATTTGCTTTTGCTGAACGTCATGATGTTCCTGTCTACCCAGGCCCATCTGGTGTATTGACCACTCCCTCCAGTTGGATTTCATCCACAGACTCACCAAAGCTACACACTTACCAGAGCCACACTATTGTGCAGGTGGTTAATAAACACATTTAACAGTATCGAAGAGGAGCACAATACTTGCCCTTTCCAGTCACCAGGATCATCCCTGATCACCAAATGGCTTCATAGTGACATGAAGCAAGTCCCTAGCACTCTTAGATGTACTGTGTCTGCTGCCAGGGGCTGCTATACATCCAAGAGCTGTATCACCATCTTCCTCTACTGTGAGTAATGTAATATTCCCATAGAGTCTGTTAGTAGACTCAGAAAACCTGGAGGTCTGAGGACAAACCTTACTAGTGAAAGCCTTGGGTTTTTGTGTTGGAGTGCAGACAGGAGAACCCTGCCAATCCATGCCAGCTTTCTGCCATGCTTGTCTCTGCTTGTCTTCTGCTTCTCACTGAAGTCAGGAACCTGTGCTCTGGGGAGGTCATCCCTGTAGATCAACCTTAGCCTCTCTGGCCCCCCAGGGCAGTCTGCCATAAGAACTTGCCAAGTAGAGCCATCAAAAAGCCAAAATATCTGCTATTCCGAAGTATATGGTTGCAATTCTTTAAAATTTATATTCATAAAGGGCTCCAAGTGTGCATCAGGACCAGGTCAGCAGAATTTAGAAGTAGTCCAGTTTGAAAACAGGAGCTTACTCTAAGTTCAGAAATTTTCAAGGTTAGTAGAGTGCTAAGCTGTTAATATTTGCCTATTGCCTTCAGCCGGATTGGGAGTTGGAGTCATACAGCAAACAAATTCCCCTGAACCTCCTACAGCCATCTCGTTTCCAAGAACTGGTTTTTTTGCTGGTGAGCTGCTGACCTCTGCTTCAACAAAGTGGATGAAGTGGAGGAGCTGACTACCGTCTTCAGTGAACAAAGAACATCTCTCTGCAGATGGTCAGGTTGCTGAACATCAATATTTTTGCCTGTCCTTTGAAAACAACTTTCCTACTTTCATCTGATGAACATCTTCTAACCTCTTCAAAGATAATATTTAAGATAAGCAAGATTATTTCAACCTAAAAACAAAAACTGTGACTATACAACCTATTGCCATAGCAAACAGCCATTTGGTCCAGGTCAAGGGTGGTCAAGGGTTTGGAGGCTAACACCATATCCATACTGGAAGAGACAGCTACTAAATGTATATTACAGAACCGTTGCTTATACACACAGCTAAGAGAAAAATTGCATGTTTGCATCCCTGCTGCAGCTTTTTATTTCCCTTATTTTGCTCAGACAACAAAATCTGCAGCTGCTCAGGGAGAAAAGTAAATTAGATGTTTTTCAGAATTGTTACAAACCAGGTAAGAGCAGAATAGAGAATATTCATCTGAATAATACATAAAAATTTACTTCTTATTTCAAACCTTAACATGAAGATAACAGCTACAGTTATCTTTCAGGCAAAAAAATGAGGAAGTAGGAAGCCCAAATCATAAACTGCTGTGCCTGCCTTTCATGCTTTTTTCTTACTATCAGTGACCTTGGTTAAAGCTTTGACAAAAAAGATTTCAGAGTCATTTTCAAGGCTGCTGGGCTTTGGCTCCCATCATACTGAAAAAAAAGAAATGTACTATAAGTGATATAACAGTACATCTGCCAGTGTCCAAAAGCATTTTTCCCACCCTTTCCTAATGGGCTGTACAAAAGCAAAGGGGCTGGTGAGAAGATTTGAAAAAGATGACCTTCATGCTCACACACTGTGACTGGAGAATGCCTCCCACACCCCAGCAACATCTGCCCTGGCCGGGTTGCAGGCAGGCCTGCCAGCTTCACCAGGGGTGCCCTCTGAAGTGGGACACAGGGGATGGAGTCTGCCGACTGCTGCGGGAGCTCTTCCCCACCGACAGCCAGCACAAGTGGCTCCTTTTACCAAGGCAGATGAGTCCAGTATGAGACAGAGGCAGAGCTGAGAAAGGCATCCAGCTGAAGAGGATCGTTTATCCTACACGATATATCATTGTCCCATCACTCCTCTGCTCTTGAGCTTTCTGTGCTTCTGCTACATATTTCCTGCAGTAGATCAAGGCTACTCTGAAGTTGAAAAAAAAAATAATTGCTCCATACCCAAATATTCTTGCAAAATTTAGCAGTGAAACAAGAATATTCAGCAGCAAAACAAACAATGAACTATGTCCAAAGGGATCAGTCACACAGCTAGCGTGTTCATCCCCAGTGCAATCACAGTGGGACTTCAGCCTTCACATCTCAGAACTGTTTACACTTACTGAGGTAAGTGTAAGGGAAGCGAGGCTTACCTCTGTTTTGTGCAACATCACTTAAGGCCATGCAAAGTCAGTGCAGAGGCAAGATAAAAGGCAGAATTTAAGAATTATCACTTCTTCAGTAAAATTTTTCATGGTATATCTAGACATTACAGAATGAGAATAAGTACCTTCTCTCACGATATATAAAGAATTTCAGCAAGCCTCATGCATTTTGCCTGCATTTTTCACAGTCTCATTCCCACAGATACGAATGAGTGACTCACGTCAGAAATCAAAATATATTTTAGTTAATGTCACACGTAATACCACTGATGCAGGAGGCTTTCCTGAAGCACTGCCATCTGGGTCTTTTTAAGTGTGCTACTTCAAGTGCCACACATATCTATCTTAAGAGTAGCAGAAACCTCACAGATGAGTACTTAATCTGAAAATACTGTTGTCAAGGTTAGTTCACTTTTGCATAGTCAAAAGTTGAATCATGAGTGTCTGAGCCTGGCTGCTGGAGGGACCCACCTTATACACATATATTCTCACTTATATATTCTCACTTAGCAGACCTTCAGCCTGCTCAGTCAGAGAGGGCACCAAGACAAGACTGCTGGTGCTGTCTGTGCTTCTGTGAATGCTCTGTCTGTCATCTGTGTGACTGACTGTGTACATATGCATATACATGGTGTATATGTCTGTTCTGCGTGCATGTGCTAACTGGAAATATGTTTTCAGCCTAAATACTGACCAGGGGCCATAAGAAGTCTTGCCCCTTTCAGGCTGTTGGATTCAGCCTGATCTTTTCTTCTAAAATAAATCAGGCTGGACTGAGGAAGTTTTCCAGATCTCCCTTTGAATATACTTGAATTAGACATCCTCCAAAATGTTTTCCCTGTTACTGCAGTGAAAGTCCGAGATGAGGGTTGCAGAACCTTCGTTAACAGAAGTTTTCAGGGGAACACCAGACATACAGCAGCAGTCACTGTAAAATCAACAAGTTGAAAATTTGAGCTTTCTTTTGGACCTAATTCTTGGATTTCAAATATCCAGAGAAGTGGCAGATGCTGTACTCAAGGTGTCATGACACAGTCTGTGCCACCACATCTTACTCTCATTGTCTACTCTTAGCAAGAAATATCTGCCTGGAGCAGGGAAAGCAAAAGCTGAATAGACTGGCTTCTGTTCCTACTGGGGTTTTTGTATGGAAAAACTCACAAATGCTCCAATGTAGCAGCCTATTCAGAGGCATAAATACCCTTTGTTCTGCAGGAAACCATTTAGGCGCCTTAACCTCTGCATATACTGAAGGAACTCCTGGAAGTAGACCCAGCACAGACCTTATGAATCCTCACTAAAGGCAGGACTTGAAGAAAAAGGCAAAGCAAAAATGAAGGCAAAGAAAATTATTGTTTGAATGCCAACATGCTGGATTGCTTTTGCTCTGCATTTGCTGTAACATAGAGAGAGAAAAGTAAAGTGTTCTGCAAGAAAGAGACAGACAGGAAGGCAACCCCTTTTGAGATAGGCCAGGGAGGCTCATTTTGTCTAAAACTGAGAGTCAAATTACATTTTGATATACCTACACTGCTAAGGCTGAAACTATCCAGGAAAGAACTGAGCCTGCTTTGGGGCACCTGAAAATTAATTAAGAAGGATTCCATGAAGGACTCCGCTTTTTATATTATAAAAATATTCCATTAAAAAAAAAAAAAAAGCAAACACTTATAATGGTAATTTTCCAGGAACTATTCTGGAGTGAATTTCAGAAAGTCTTGTGAAACTTTTGGTGGGTAAATAAACAACTACACATAACTGCAGCCTCATCACAGCTACTTTTTAACCAAAAGGCTGTTTGTATGTGGCTAATTAGCACAGGCCTAAAGCAAAGAGAGACAAAAAAACACCCCCAAAATTTCTTTCAGGCTTTAATGTGCTATAACACTTTTTGAAAGCACGGTGATGGAAGAAGAGTGTTCTAACAAGCAAAAAGCCAATTACTTTGGAGTAAAGTCCATTCAGGAGAATGAGCTATGTTTTACAGCTATCAACAACTCACAGATCTTAATTTTCCATGGGATCAAACAATATTATTGCTACAGTCCCAATCTGTGCCTGAGAAAATAACCCCTGTAAAGGTAAAAATGGTTCTAACTCAGACAGGGAAAAAAAAAAAAAAGGCATGAAACACATCCTCCACCACTTTTTTTAACACCCACATAAAACACTACAGCTATCACAGAGTTGAACTCTGCCAGATCCCTGTGGACCATGAACCATGTCCCCCTGGCTTCCCTGCAGAGCAATAAAGCCCCCAGAGTAAAGTCTCAGCACAGCTAAGTGTCTGCACACTAATAACTGAGACTCTGCTTGAACATCTATTTTATACAAAAATACTGCTGTTTTGTGCTGACTCTTACCCTTTTTGGGGGTTTTTTGAAAGCTTTTCATGTTCTGTTAAAAACAATGACTGGAGGACTACTTATCCATACCTGCATTTCTGGGAAAACTTTACTTAGAGACAATCACGAGGGCAGGGAGCTGAGATACACCCAAGAATCTCAGCCCTCCCTTGTGCTCCTCATTTTTTTTTGCTGTATCACCTACTGAGAGAAGAGGCTTCTCCACATCACTTGATAGATTCACAAGCACTTTGCAGGTAAATTCTAATGCCAAAAGAGGCTTCCAGGCTTTTGCTGTAATACAACTGGAAGTGATGATGAACAATTACAGAAAAATGTTCTGAAATATCTTCTCAATTACTACATCTACCCCTAAATTTTCCTGCCAATTACTGCACTCCTTTCTACAAGCTCTTACTTCTTCAGAGGGGACCCCTGGTGGCCTAGCGGTTAAGA
>JAWWLV010000088.1:52524139-52657595 GCA_035041135.1 Platyrinchus mystaceus | reverse complement strand
GTGGGCTCAGTTCAGCGCAGGCTGTGTCTCACCTAAAAAAATCCATTGCGCAGGCTTGAAAGGTAAAAACACCTTTCACAGATCTTCATTCGCGAAGACTGGCCACTTATTTATTATTTACTTCTTCAGAGGGCCTAAAGAATGTAGAGCTGTGCTGAGCAGATGCAAGAAACCCGTATTTCCAGGCTGTATTCTTACTTTCTCCGAGTAGTTTACTGGGTGACCTAAAGGAAGCAAACCACACCCCCTTTCCTCATCAGTCCTCCCAGTTCCAGAACAGCAGAAACCTCTCTATCTGTAGATCATTCTCAGACCTACTGACAGTAAGTGCAAAGTAAGAAGTAGGTATTACTACAACCTCTCGTCTTCTCTGTAGAAAATCCCACACAGAACAGACATCCAGAAAATATGACCGTAACTAAAATTTGTCTTGAAATATCTATATAAAACAAGGCCCTACAATGCATAATACAAAAATAGGTTTCTTCTTTCCCTTCTCTTGCTGTTAAATTAGTCTGAAACCCAAAACCTAAAAGAAATTATATGCATGCTTAGCTTTAATCACAAGTAATTCCATTGATCTCAATGAGAATACTCCCACGAGCCTATTAAGAAATAAGAGCTCTTGCTGTTTACTGTAATATTAGTAGGCACAACAACAAAACACATATCCAGCTACAAGTATGTTCTTTTAATATCTTTATGGACTCAACCCAACAGATGATACCTATCTTCCGGTCCACTAAAGGTCACTGCATCCCAGATCTGTAACAGGCTGACCTATTTTGAGAATTCTCCAAACAAAAAAAGCACTCCTGCTACACGCTGCTGTCACCATAAAGATACTGCTTACCAAGGCTGATGAAACCCTCTGCCAACATTGTTAGTATGATGGCAACTCATAACACCAGAGGCCTGCCACATACTCTCTTCAGAGCAAACAATATACACAAAATTTAGCTACTCAGACAAGCATACTTTTTTAGCTTTCTCATGCCCTATCCAGCAGAAAAAAAATGTTTTCACCCTTCTAAAATAAATTGAGAATAAGATAAAGTTGTTTTTTTTAAATAACTAGATTGACATAACTTAGGAAATAGATACAATTTTGCATAACGTATTTTTAAAAATTATGCCCTAACACCTCTGTTATTTTATCAAGTCTACCACTTGATAAGGCCTGAAAAATGCAATAGTTTCTTTCTATTCCTATTACATTTTGGAAATCTACCAATGTCATAAATTGCTTGACACTAGGGAAAACCAGAAGCTCTTGAATGAAGATTAACAATTGAGGTTATTCACTCCTAACTTTAGAGCTTAGTATTTTTCGTGTTACTGGGCAACACAAAACTCAAGAATCAGATAGGCCAGCCTCTCTCTCATGAAGAGTTAGTCTGTAAATCAATGTGCTTTAGCAGTCAAGTAGTCCTGACGTGCTGCTCATCTGTTATAATTGTCCCAAAAAAGCAAAACACCATTACTGAAGTATCAACCACTAGAGGGGGTATTTGGTATCTTACCTAAAACCTGATAGGAAAATGAATAAAAAAAAAAATTTAAAGGTTACAGAAAACTTGTAAGAGCATATTTCCCAGAGTACTGCAATTACATATAAGGTTCCATGCAAAGTGTTTTAGGAAGAACAATGCTTTCTTTGTGTACAACTGAACACAATGCAGAAGCAATCGCCATGTCTCCCCTTCCAATCCTTAGATCTACCCACATCAAACACTGATTTCTGCAAGCAGAGATGTAGTTTTATATGCCAAGAATGTGGCTAAACTAGGTTTGATGTGCCTGTACCATCACTCATCTCTTAGCATGTCTAAACCTGATCCTTCAAGCATGCCAAGCTAAAACCTGACATGCTCAGGCTTGGGCTTGATAAACAAGAAAAAGAACAACCTACAAAATGGTTCCTATTTACAACTGTTTGCCTCTTTACAGATTCACAATCCTCAGATTTATTGTTCCAAAAGGTCTTCAAAAGGACCTAGAAAACTGCCATCAAGTTAGGTCTAACGAAGCAAAGTAGAAGATTTGACTTGGCTCAAGCCACTCCCAAACTACCTACATTTAAAACATGTTAAGTGAAAGACGAATATATATTTCAACTCCTGCACATGAATCTGTAATGAGTACAAAACTCATCAAAAACTATAAACGGACTTGATGGTTGAGTCCATGCAGGGACAGCCTGGAGAAGGGTACAGGATGGATTGTGCCGGTATATTAAGGGCATCATAGCTTCTACATACTTTGTTAAATTCTGTCAGTTTCAGAATAGTGAAGCTGCTGGCAGTGCTTACAAAAACACAAGACCCTCTCCAAAACCTGTATGAAAATAACTACAACTGGCTAATAGACTTAAACACCCCCAGCCCTCCTTTATTCCTCACAACCTGCCTTCAAAGATGTGGAGCTAGATTTTAGTGAAGCTGACTGCCTGCTCAGAGGAGTATTTTAAATACACAACTTATTCAGAACCAGCATGGCCATGCAATTGGGATAAAAGAATCCAGTATCACTCTTCTCCTTTCTTCTGCCAACTGCATGTATTCAGTGTGGACTGTTATGTTATTTATAACAACTGTGGCGAACAAATGGATAATATTCCATAAAAGGCAGGATCGGCACAAGCACCTAACTTTGAAATAACTAAAACAGCTATTGCAAAGGTTCAGGAGCAGACAATACTCAGGGCACTGAAGGAGGGGAACATACCTCGCAAAAGAAGTAGAAAAATAACTGGATCATGGAAGCACTAGATTTTTTAGAGTCCATACTTGCATTTGAAACATAATGCAGATGTTTTTCTCTATTACCCAGATTTTACTAGAATATATACACTCCATTTTTTTTCTGCAATATTTTGGTGAAGTGATTTAACAGTTACTCTCATTGGCGAAGAGATTTTTCCCCAACTCAAGTTCACGTCCTTAACTGAACCATTCCTTTAAACAGCCAAAGAGGTCACTGAGTTCTGAAGAGAGTGGCTGAACTGAACTACCACCATCCTGTGCCACCAATAGTAATTTTAAAATGTAACAGCAATCCTGATCATTGCTTTATTCAGCCTTGCTCCTTTTTACAATACCCATCTAAATCCCTTCTTCTCTGCTACCATAACCCAAGAAAGCATTTTGAGGTTCTGAGAAGAAAGTTAACCTTTTAAGTTTATTGTCTATTATTTAAGCCCTCCACATCTCAGGCATGACTGTGGCCCCTCCATAAAATGAGTTTCAAACAATCTCTTTCTTTATCATTACAAATGGAAAACACAAGGCATCTTATACTAATATAATAAACACAAACAGTACACATGGGCATCTGTAAGTTGTCATTGTCTTATAGATGCCTGTCTTAGATATTGGACACTAAACCTCTGTTCTTCCCTCCCATGGGCAGACTTGTGCACATAAGAGCAGCAATGGAGCCTCAGCAGCTCAGAATATGTAAATGACAACTGTCTGTAATAATCTGTAATAATCCTCTGAGTCTACTCAGATCCATCGGCTCTGTTTATGATTGAGTCAGAGAAAGAGCAAAAAAGGGCCCAAAAATGTCTTGTGAGACAGACTTACAGACCACAAGCCATTTGACTACACTTGCTTAAGGTTGGATGCTTTTTCCTCCCAACAGATTTTAGTTCTGCAGTCTGGAATAGGAAAGTTTATTCCAGATGGGCATATAAACAAAAATAAGGTAATGTAGGAGCTGGAAATTAAAAATAATAATGGGCACACTGTAAAGCAATGTACTTTGTTAGAACTACTAAATGGTTTGGGTTGAAAGAAACCTTTAAAGATCTTCTAGTCCAATCCCCCTGCTGCAAGTGTGATGATGAGGATTCTCTGTATGAAAAAGGCCATCTCCGTCAGCATAGTAGTATGAGATCCCATAGGCAAAAGATGAAGAGGTAAAGCCTCATTTAGTAGTCATTTAACCAAAAGAAACAATCTCTGGGAAACAAGGTACCTCATGCATATCCCTGGTGCAAAATTAGGGTTTCTTCAAAGACTCCAGGGAATAACAACTGTGTTCTTCATCTCTGCCCTCTTGAGAAAGCAGCATCCTCTCTGATAGTCTTAAACAGAAAAACTGGGTTCAGAGCAGCCAAGGAATTACATGGCCACATTCCCTGCTCGGAGGGCAAGAGGAGAAATTATGTGAAGCTCTTATCTTCCCTAAAACAAAGGACTAGACACTTTAAGCCCTGTTTATATTATAATATGGCTATTTTTATGGTTCTTTTGTCGTGCCTTCATTGTGTCAATATTGCAAATATTACTAGATCAGGATGACTGTCACCAGGACCTATCCAGGAAGGACTGGAAACACCTGTCAGAATATTCCTATTTTTAAACAGAGTCAGGCAAATAACCTATTTATTTTGAAAATAGTTTTTCAAGAGCCCTCAGTCTTAAGATCTCATTAAAGGTGCCAGGCATATAAAAACAGACAGTTCCCCTTAATTTGTAAATACTGGTCTAAATACATGGATAGCTATTTCACTTCACTATGCAAGTAAGTACATGTAAAATAGATTTTAAAAAATTCAAAGTCCAAATGAAAAACACGTTTCCTAGAGCAAACATTTTCAGCAGCTGGTGGGATAGGTTTTGCTGATTTCTGGATGATGAACCTAAGACATTTCAGACACCTCAGGACAAACCAGGAGCTAATTTGTCTTCTTCATCCACATTTTATGAATCTGATGAAATGGCGATCAAAAAAGAAATTCTCAATCCTTCATATATTTGTATCTTCTGTCACCAAGACTAGCACAGAGAGATCTATACCAACCTTCTGATCCCCTTTCCAGTTTCACACTACTGTGCTGTCTGAGAAAAATTAGCAAATTACTCCAAAGAGAAGTATGAGCAAGCCACCACACGTTATGTTCATCACCAAATAACAGACTAACCAGTCTTCTGTGGCTAATCTGTGTTGGAGCCAGCAAAAGACACTAAATACTGACTAAGGGCTGCTCTCCCTAGCAACAGAAAGGGTCACAAAGCTTTATAGTTTCTAGCATAGCAAAGAATGGCATTTCAACCAGAACAGTTGTGATCTCAACATCCCTCACATCCTGTACAACTTCTTTCTTTCTTTCTGTTATTTAGGGATTATTTAATTATTCCATATTCTTTCCCACAGCTTTATTTTCCTCTCATTCACAGAACAAAG
Organism: Platyrinchus mystaceus; assembly: GCA_035041135.1. Taxonomy (NCBI): domain Eukaryota; kingdom Metazoa; phylum Chordata; class Aves; order Passeriformes; family Tyrannidae; genus Platyrinchus; species Platyrinchus mystaceus. The sequence goes on along the minus strand of JAWWLV010000088.1, from coordinate 52,652,402 downwards.
GTAGTGACAAGGCAATAAATACACCTTTGTGCCTATACCTTTTACTATAAGGGAAAGCTAATAAACATGGTAACATTACTTAAGCCAAGAGAGTTTGTTTTATTAGCCAATGTAGTGTAGCCTTTAATTTAGCATTTAGGATAGTTACCATAACAGGAACACTAGTTGCCCCAAACAGGCTCTTTCTAACTGGTTTATAATGGTATACTGAAAAGACAGAAGAATAAAAAAAAAAAAGAGAGACACTTTGTTTATGATAATTGTTGAACTCATGTTGTTAAAGTGGTGGATTGTGCTTATCTGGAGGAACAGGATTAGCAAAAGCATTTCATTATCTTTCTCAGCCAGGTGTGTTTTCTGCAATGTTTTCTAATTAGACAGTAGAGCTCTGTCTGGGTTGTAAACAGTCTAGGGAATACTTAAGTTCAGTTAAACAAAAAGCCAAAGCTCCTTTTGCTTAGTAGAGAGGAAACAAGTAAAATGTATATTTATGTTTTTATTATAGTTGCAATTATTTTATAAAGTTTCAAGATGTAAGCCAAAGAATTAGGCTTTACAGGCAAGAGAACACTTGCCATGGTTCAAGGCAAGCTCCAGAGAAGTGGGACAGATCCTCAGCAACCTTCGTTCTACTGAGTTACAACATGGCATGTATACATCCAGTGTGGTTTGGGGTTTTTTTTAACTATGGGATTAAGCTGATTTTCAGATTGTTTTTCTTCCCTAAGCCCCATTCCCTCCCACCTCAGTGAAGCAACCTTTTTGATGTCTTGCTTAATAACGTGCAGTACAAGCATAATGTAAGTTATTTTAATACACTGAGCACTACCTGCAAGTTTCAGAAGGATCTACGGTTGTGTGAAAATTAGAGGTGACAAAGTTATCCACAGTCCAGCATATGTTGATGTTGCTCAATCACCTTTTAAAACACAGAAATTCCTTCCCCAGAGAATTGTTCTCCCACTGCAAACACTGCTATATCACATACACCCAAGCTCTTTCTGTTAGCTACTCCACTTCTTTCCAGCTTCAGTTTAGTTTTATCTCCTGACTGCTGCTAACCTAGCCAGGCATGGCAGCACAGACAGAGCTTCAATGGACTGCAGCCATGGTAATGGAAAACGTCCAATGAAGCTTCCTACAACATATCTGCACAACATACAGTCAATATCCTCTCTACAAGACAGATGAAACTGAGGTTACTTCAGAGTCATCATTAAAAAGCAAAAATGCCAATGTGTATTCCAGTCTTCCATCTTACTGAAGTCCTGACACCAAAGCATAACATGGAAAGTGATTCCTATTTTAATTTGAAAACTGGTCCTTTAATTTATCCATTTATCTTCACTTGTAGTGACCATGACAGTTCATTTTTAGTGCAGAGAGCAAAGTGGTCCTGTTCTCATCTGCTGAGCCTAGTTTTCACAGTCTGTAGATACATCAGATGTTCTTCATCATCAGAAAAAAAAAAATCCTTTGACCTTTAAAATGAAGTCTTTCAGAGATGAATGTGGTGGTGGTGGTATTTTTGGGTTGTTGGGCTTGGGTTTTTTCAAGGGGTGTGAGGAGTGGGCATTAAAACATCCAATTAGGACAATCTGGAAAATAATGAAAACACTAAAAATGAGAAGTTGAAAACTACAAAGATCGATTCTGCTTTTTAGCTCTACAAAATAAGCATTGCTATTCCTTTAAGGATAACACAGATCATATTTCATTGGCAAACTCCAGTTGCTCACTAAGAGTAACTCAGTTCCCTGTCTGAAGAAACTGAGAAGATAGTTTGTTGACCATGTGTATGTAAACTCAGGAGCACAAGTCCAAAATCATCAGCCCTCTGGTACAAAGGAAGTTCCCTGATCCAATGGGAAGAAACACATAATTTGGTAATATTTTACTATTAATTATTTGATATCTAAGTGGCATGCACTGCTTGTGACAGTTTCTAGTAAGACTTTAACTAAGGCTTTCTTATATATGCTGAAAATAATTTAAAATATTAACCTATTGCTCTTTATTTTGCGAAGACTAAACTTCAAGATGGATTTACATTATTGAAACAGATTTGTCTTCATTTTCTCATTTATTCACACAAATGACAGAAAGATGCTCAAACACTATGTTATTGATTTTTGGCACAGTGTCATTCTGTGTTCACATCTGTAATCAGAGAACCAACAGCTGAAAGACTATTCTCACTCCACAAAAAATAATTTGGCAAATCAATGCAAGGAACTGGATAAAAATTATTTCACACAAAATCAGTTAAGTAAACTGTTGCCCTAATTAACATTGGTTGTTTTCTTTTTTTAACAAGCTCCAACACAGAAGTTCAGCATGATGCCAGGAGTTATATAAAGGCTGAGCTTGTCTTTTCACAGTATGTAGCTTGAGACTTGATTCATTTTTTTTTAAGATAGAGATAGGCGATAGCTGTGATTAGAGCATGAAGTAATTACTAATAAAGTGTAACCGTTTTTTACACACAGATTCTGTACTGTACCTGAGAACATAAGAATCACCTTTCTCCCACCAAAAGCTGTGTGAAACATATATCCACCACGTTTCTTTACAAAAGGAAAATATTCTCATCCCCAGTTTACATATGGGTAAACTGAGGTACAGTCTGCTGGTTCAGAGAGGAGTGTCAAACACCTGCAGTAAACATGGATTTTAACAGGATTTGGAGGAAGCTCAGCACTTCTCAAAAAAAAGCTCAGAAGCCACTTTGTAGGAAAGGCTTTATACGAGCTCTCACACTGTCACCATGAAGTGCCCTGGCCACCCCATGATGCTTATTGGCTAGTTCCACATCATTTACAGGCTAATACTTCGCTTTCACTGCACGCTGGATATTCTTCCAAACAAAAGGCTTGTCCCTTTTTTCTTTCTCTCCGTGTCCCCTCTCCCCAAGTGCTGCCCTCTCCCCCCTGCTGTGGTGGGTGTCTTTGGAGCAACGTGACTCGCAGGACTCCCCCAATCCTTCTCCACCGAGGGGGGAACGCCAGTAGCGAGCAACCTTGGGGAGGGCTGCGGGGGGCGGGGACAAAAGACGAAAGCGGTGCTTCTAAATCCGAATTACAGTTAGCAAGGATCAAGTAATAACCACTAACCTCGTCAGCTCACAGAGGAGAAACGTGATCCTGTTTAATTCTCCACTGCTCCCTGCAGCTCCCCCTTATACAACGCTCCGCAGCTCCGGCATATCATCGACCGCACGCCCTATCGCTGTCGCGGCAGCAACACCCCCTCGGCCAGGAAACCAATAAGGCTCCACAGGGGCGGGCCGTAGCCGGAGGCAGCTGGTGTAGGGAGCTCTCGCCTAGGACACACCGAGAAAGCTGCACATGGCTACACATGGGGCACAGTGTCATTCTGTGACACCTCCCTGGGGACCTGGGAGAGACCCCCAGTTAAGCCCCACGCAGCGGTCACCCTGACGTACAGTTTCCAAATAGGTAAACTGCATATCAATAAAAGGCGTTGCATATGCTTACATACCTCAGTAAATGCATCCACAGAGAAAGAACAGGAAAAAAAAAAAAAGGAATTTAGGATTATATGTTTATTGAAATCAGTCACTATGGAATGCTGAACTAACAGACCGCAAGGATGCTTGGCAGAACACCCAAGACAGGGCCCGAAGGAGGAATAAACAGTGCCAACAATCTAAAGTGCTAACTGGGTAAAAGGGACTTCGGCAGAGGGAGATCGAAACCACTGACTCAAAAGAAGGAGAAGACTGAGAATGAGGACTGCTTAGCATAAGTGAGAGAATCATTGAACCGATAAAAAATAGACTACTACTTAATGAGACCACTATGTAACTTGTAGTCAATGAATAGCGATACTTTTGTTTGCTAAAACGTGTAAGTAATGTAAAGTTTTGATGATGGGGAAGCTAGCCTTTTGTGGGTTACAACCTAGCTCCCTACTTTGCACAAACTAGAATAAAGAAATCGAGATACCTCGCCTTGCTGTGTGAATTGGCATTGCACACCGGGTAACGAGCCCACGTGCAGGACCACAACCCCAGCCAGGCACTACCCAGAGCCCACTCATTGCAATGGCTTGCAGACACTGGTACATCAGCAGTGCTTGTGTCTGCCCAGCTGCATCTCCAAGGGTTTACATTGCAGGATGAATCTGTGCACAGGAAGTAGAGAGTTTCAACAGTGCCAAGTGGGAAAGAAATCACTCTCCGCCTGGCTTTGCCCAAGCAGCAGGTATCTGGAGAGCAGATGCTGGGACAGGCCAGGCCAGGTGTTAGGCAAGCTCTCACTCAAGACTGTTTGCCTCCCTTTCTACAGGGATAGCTTCCTGGCCCTCAATATACTGTGCTTAAGTACTATCTTTTCCTAGGAAAGCCACTTTTTACCCAGATCTTATTCCTGGCCTCTTTACTTGCCATTTCTTATCTACACCCAACAGGACTTTTAGCTGCTACTTTCAGGGCTTGGAAGATAAAAGCCTGTGAGGATGTAGCTATTTACCCCCAGGCCAGCAGTTACTGCAATGAGCAGTGTATGAAATGAGGATGGTCTGAATTCCACATGGAACCTTAAACTGTGTCACATTGGGACTATATTCGGTACTCATTCATCTCAAATATGAAATAGAAATAACATTGGAGAACTCAGTACCTCTTTTGTTTTGCACACAAGTGTGTTCAATTCAACCTGCTTCTGGTAAATCTTGTGCTGTGTAAGTAGTCATAGCAGAAGAAATCTGTCATTTTTCCTCTATACTGAAGTTCTGCAGATTGGGATTTTGAGAGTGACACACTTTTCTTTCCTTCTTTTCGCACTCATTTCTGACCAGTTAACTTCCTTATTAGATAGACTTCAGGAACTCCCTTGGCCTCCTCTCAGCTACATTTCCTTGAGAAAACTTGCAGAGTCACATTTTCTGAGCCAGTTATGAAGTTTTAACTCTTGCAAAACTTCCATAGTCTAACATGACTTGCCCTGCACACAGAGTTTATGCTGACATTACTATGCTGGTTGTTTCGAATACGTCACAGGATGTTTCAAAACTCTTTCCATCCCCTCTCAAACATTTTGTATTACCATAGACTAAAGCGCAGATCTATGCCACAGAAGCTTTAATTACAGTCATTACACAACGGAAATAAGGAGGAGCTCCAGAGAGTAAATCAAGCATTATGCACAAAACTAACGAGCAGGAAGTTTAAAGTCTGAAGGTCTCTGACATATATGTGATATTACATAAAGGGGGATTGGCAGACCAGGAGGTACGGAATTTAAGGATGTACATCATAAGTTCAACATATCAATGATTAGCACGTGACAGAATGCTTAGCATAAAGTGATGAACCAATTAGCACATGATAGGAAACCTTAACGCATAGCAGAATATATGAAAGAATGCATATGGGAGTGATTAGAGGCAGATGTAACTCAGAGCCCTTGGATTCAATAACCATGCTCCCATTTGTACAGCCACATGTTCTACAGGATGTGAGACATGTCCAATCTTCATAATTAATCTTGTCCAAAAAAAACCCCAAAAACCTCACCCACTTTCCAAATGAATCAGATCCCCAAACCAGATGGAAGTAGTACAACACACAGCCAAACGGGAGAGCACAACTGCCTCTTCTGACACACTGTAGAGTTAGGTTAGCTTAAACCAGTCATGTACCTACTTGCTGTTTGATCCCTGTATACAGCCTGGAGCTCCCTCTGCCATAAGTTTGTTTACTTATTCAGGTAAAAAACCCAACATCTAAATGAGCTCCAGAGCTGGACAAGATTGGAAGGGTGGGGGGAGTGGTTCTTCCAGAGTTGGAGCGAGATATGGGTTCTGGAGGAGTCATTTGTGGCTGTGACATGAGTGACCAGGATAGCAAGAGAAGTTGGGTCCCCGGGGTGGTGACAGTGGGCAGCCACTTACCAGCCTGGAAAGCAGCCACTTACCAGCCTGGAAAGAAGCAACAGCAAATAGCCCCCAGCATGGACATAGCTCTACTGGTATAACGGTGTCTTACACCATCTGTTTCTCTTTCCATATGGAAATAGCAGAAAGAGTATCTATAAATAAGGAGTATCTTTCAATACCAATAAAACTTCACCAAAATTGGATGGATATTGTACGGCTTTCATCATTGCAAAATTACCAGGAAAAAAGGTCTGCAGGGGTAGTTAGGCCAACACAGGCATAGCTGGGAACTGTAGACAAGCTTTTGGCACAAAATCCTTCTTCAGGTCTGAAATGTATGAAATAGATTTTTCAGAGGGTAATTAGATATGCAGTAGTCAGACCACTCTGAACCTGAAGTCCACCAATTCCCACAAAGAAAGGACTGTAGCGGAAAGGCAGGAGGAGAGGAAGAGAGGTTAAAAAACCTGCAGCTGTGCATACAGTCTCTTAATGCCAGGGCTTAGGAGTGTAGGAAGAGGCCACCTGCCCCCTTTTTTGTCCTGTATTTCTCATTGTCTCTTTTTTGGTCATATATGCACATCCTTTAGCTCTGCTGATTGTCTTTCCATACCATGTTTCTGCCCGCTCTCACCTTCCACAACCTCTTTTACAAGTCCTAGCAAGCAGTATTATTGAAACTCTGCTACAATGTAGCAACATCTCAAGTGTCAATTATTTTGTCAGTAACAACTAAGCAATACAAAATCATGTAATCAACTCCTGATGACAGAAGTTGGCTTGACACCACTAAAAGTCCTCCATGGGAAGAAACAGTTTTATACTGATGGTAAAATGGCACAAAAAAAGAGTTAACAATGGTTCAGCTGGTATACCTCGTCCTGTTTGCTCTACCTGTTTTACTAGAACATTTTAGAAGCACTGGTTAATATCATGTTCTGTTCTACTCACTGAACCAAAGTCCTTATTATAGAAAGGAGTAGTATACACAAGGTAATAAATTAGGTGAACTGGATGTTTGAATAAGATATAGAAGGCTCAGAGCCAGGATCTTGCAAGCTTGAAGAACTCAGGTAACCTAACAAAGAAAACTGAAGAGGTCAAATCAAGGAAGACATCCATGGTGACCACCAGAGGGATGAAGGCTTGAGGAGAAGACCCCCATGGTAGAAGACAGCGTATGTCCAAAGAGATTCTGAAAAGACTTCGCCCAGAGACTAGACTACTTATTAACATGTATGTTAGATGATGTAACCATGTATCTAAAGTGCATAAAATTGCTTGCTTTTGCACTTTCAAGCTGAGCAGGTTGGTCCAGCGCAAGCTGGCTTGCTTCCAACAGTGAATAAACAAATACCTTGCTAAGTCTCTGAGCAGTTAGTCATTCTGAGGCTTTTTGGCATCAATACGGGAGAATAAAATAGAAAATAGTATTCCACTAAATCACAACGGTAAGGTAAAAAGTGTAAATAAGCTGGAATAACAGAACACTGGATAACAGAACAAACTGGCTTGGCAACAGCGCCCAGAAGAGTGCCTGACTCAATTCCTCAGCCAGGAAACACATACAACAAACATCAGAGCAGGTAGAATGCAATGAGGAACAGCAGCAGAACACATTCTGACGTTATTGGTACACTCATAATTTAATTTCAGATGAATCAAAACCACAAGCCAAGGCTCAGGATCACGTAATCCAGCAGCACTCACACACACACACGCTTTACAAATGCTACAGTCTAAGTGCTGAGCTCAGGGACAGTGCTGGACAGCTCGCTTAAATAAACTCTGACAGGGACACCAGCTTATGCGGGACAATGGTGAGGGATAAATCTGGAATGAAAAAGATGAGCTAAAGACAGCAGTGATTAAATTAAATATTAATATTAGTGTGTGGAATTAGATAGTCAGATTGGACCCAGAGTTTTTTGGGGGGATTGCTGGACAGACACTTGCAGAAATTCTGTTGAGTGTTTCAGTTTTATTTGACTGCACAAGAGTGGTTTTATGGTGTCCATTGAATCAGGGCTTGTCCTGGAAAAAAATATTATTAAAGCACCATAAAAGAGCAGATCTCTGGCAGCAAGTTCAGGTGTGGGCAGAGCTGTGGGGACCTGGATCGTTGGGAGGTCTATGCGGTGACAGCTGGCTGGGGGATGGCAGCTCTCTCTTTGCAGGCTTCCCACAGCTTAGCCCTGCAGCCGAAGCCATGGCTGTGGGACACCCGCCAGCTCTAGCGAGGCACAGACCGAGGAAACCCCCAATTAGGATGCCAAGGAGAGGGACCCTCAATAAAAAACCCTGGTTGAGACATTATGCAGAACACAATAACAGAACACAATAACAGAACAAAATATAAGAAAGATATTAAACTAATATTAGAGAGTGTCCAAAAGAGGGCAACGAGGACAATGAAGGGTCTGTAGTGGAAACCATAAAAGAAGCAACTGAGGTCACTTGATCTGTTCGGCCTGGAAAAGACTAAAGGGAGAACTCATTGCAGTCTACAACTTCCTCGTGAGGGGAAGAGGATGGGCAAACACTGGTCTCTTCACTCTGGCGACCAGTGACAGAACCTAAGGGAACGGCATGAAGCTGTGTCAAGGGAGCTTTAGGAAAAACTACCCAGAGGGTGGTTGAGCACCGGAACAGGCTCCCCAAGGAAGTGGGGAGCACTTCCCAAGCACCAAGCCTGCCCGAGTTCAAGAAGCGCTTGGACAGTGCTCTCAGACACATGATGGTCTTGGGGGTAGCCCTGTGCGGGGCTAGAAGTTGGACTCGATGATCCTTGTGGGTCCATTCCAACTCAGCATATTCTGTAACTCGCTGACACCCTTCCCTGCATTCTCAGCGCCACCTTGCATTGCCCTCTGCCGCCCGCCGCCGGTATCGCAGCAATGGCGGCCCAGACGGCCCACGCGTGAGCCCGACCGCCGACCGCCGCTGCCGTGAGTGGGGACGGACGGGCAGCCGAGGCCGGGGCGCGGCCATGGCTGGGCCCCACCGCCCCCTCCGCGCCCGCACCGCGGCCCCCAAGCGGGCCGGCCCTGCACAAAATGGCGGCCGGGGCGCGGGAGGGGCTGTGGGGTGGCCGGGGCCCCGCAGGGGCGGGAATGGGGGCGCGGTGGTGGGTTTGATCCAGAAGGGATGCAGCCGAGGCAGTGCAGCAGCGGCTCTGGAGATCGGCAGGCGCCTAGAGAGGCGGCAGGGGTCAAACCAGGGGCACTGAGCGGTGACATCGCGGCGAGGGCAGCGGTGCCGGCAGGCGGGAGCGGGCGGGCTGAGCGGAGGAGCCCGAGGCCCTGAGAGCACGTCCGAGGGCAGTAAGCACACACACCACCTCGCAGTGTGAGTACCCGGGCCGTGCTAGGGGTAACTGCACTTCAAATACACCTCACCCGCTTCTAGAAGCGGGACATAAGGCAATTTTACCTGGCAAGCTACAAACAAAGCCTGATGCACACAAAATATTAAAGCTGTCGTAAGGACCTGCTCCTTCAACGTTGGTTTCACCCACGTAACTGTCATTTTCAAAGACGCTGCTAGGTTACATGCAGGTTTGAAATGCAGGAGGCGCAGCACACCATTGCTTCTGCCCCATGGCCAGCAGGCCGTGGCAGAAAACTTCCCTTGTTTAAAATCGGCACAGTTTAAAACAGTTTAAAAGAGGCCCAGCCCCGTGGTGCCCTGTGCTGTGGGGAACGTGTTGACAGGACCACAGCCAGGGGAAACGTGAAGAGGTAGGGAAAACATAAGGCAAGTCATTCGCAGTAACTGATCTGCATTATCAGAAAACTACAGTCAGCTTTACTTTGTCATTAAGGTACAACTTGTGAAGTGATCAGGTTGTCTTAAGCACATTTAATGTTCAGACACTACAAAGGAAAGGGATTCTTTCTCTAAAAGTCGCAACATTCCAGTTTAAGACTACTTTGATCACTAAACAAGATGAGGTTTCCCCTATTCCTTCTTGGTTCCTCCTGCTTCCCAGCCTCGTTGGTTTTGACTCAATTACTTTCTGTTCATTCACATGAACTCTTAAAGTGCAAGAAGAGAGCATGAGGTGTAAGACTGGGCTGGATTGCTTCTTTTAGAGCCAGATTTTGATAAACTGAAAAGTTCAACCAACCAACCAAAAAAGCCTCCTCCTTAGTCCAGTCTCACAGGCTGGAGTAATAGCAGGCTGTGACAGCAAGATGGCCCTATTCCACTGCCCAGCTGAACATCATGCTGTACCTCTTGTATCAGATTTCTGAACGTGTGTTTTTCCAGTGCATCATAGCTTTCTGGACATGGCATTCACTGCAGCTACACAGGCCAGCAGAAGGGAGGGAAAAGGGGCACGACTGTCCCCCATGCAGCAGCAACTCACAGCCGCACTTATAAGCGGTGTTAGACTGCACCTACTCTTTGTTTTGAGTCTAAGCTTTGACTCAAATTTGAGCAGTAACTGATGTTTCATATCATGCAGTAGCCCGTGTTAAGGGGTTCTCAAACTTGACTGGGGCTGTGGTAGAGAAAGATGTGTGCATGTTGACAGATAACAAAATACTGCCTTTCTGGTGGCTTGGTGCCTAGAGACCCTTTTGTGTTTGTTAAGACTTGAAAAGAACTGCTGCCCTCATTATCTCAACTTAATTATTTAAAGAGCTAAAATATCCCAGATCAGCCAAATTCCATTAAACACAAAGTGCAAAGAAAAGTTATCTTAAACAAGCAATGTAGCCATTGCAAAGTTGTTGCATTTCTTCCCTTGATGAAGAAAGGATTCTCATCAAGAGGGAGGTGAAGAGGTTAGTCAAACTTAATGTGTCACTTTTTTGCTGGATGAGCTTTAATTTAGACTACTGTAAATTGAATGAAAAACATGGAGAATGGAGATAAGGAGCTTTTGGGATTAAAAATAAAAATAACCCCCAAACCCTTCATTACTATCTTACAGCTTTTTCTAAGTAGTACTTTGCTGTTGCAGTTCTGAAATTAATGAAGTGTGCATGGATTATTGCTGAGCGTATTTCACTTCAAAGCTGGTTATTCCCCAGAAGTCAGAGGCTTTGCATGTCTGTTAGTGCAGTACTTTCCAGGCCACTTTTCTAATACAAACTTCTGGGTTTTGACTCAATGCCAGAGAAACAAAATAACATCCTTACCTATGCAGCTGTGACCACAACATAAAATCAAGCAGGAAGAAGAGCTGATGCTGGGAGTTGTTTTCACTACACTTAAGGCGCTTTTAGAGTTGGCGCTCACACAAAGAGACAAGGCCACGCATGCCCTCCCAAGCAGCACAGCTGTTAGGGCACTTGGCCTTTCTTTTGTACCCACCACAATTTAGCCAGCTCAGGTGAGTGCAGCTTACCTGTTATACAGCACAGGTCCATGCGAGCATTGTTATGGCACAGCAGTTTCCCTTATTTGCCTGTCCTGCCTTACCTAGTCAGCAGCACAGGCCTTAGAGCATCTCTGGGGACAGTTTGGTGGCAGCCCAACTTGTGGGTTTTTCTGAGAACTAGAAGGAAGATCTAGATACATATCTGAAGGCTGGCTGCATCAACTCTAGCCTTCTTTTGTACATCGACCTCACTGCTTGTCCAGCTCCCACCTGTTCAAGTGCCACAGAAACAGAAGTCAACAACTGATCTGTGCGAACACTTGATCTTGAAATGCTTGCATATTCAAGCAAGTGGGAGGGGAGAGGGAAAAAAGGGACTTAGCTGAATTTTTCTGTTTGTCTGTAATGCTGTTAGTGACTCAGTCTACAGTTTTGAGCTGTGGTTTTGCATAACTGAAAAAGTTGCATAAAAAAGGCTGTATTGTTTCTTAGTTTCTGTAAGGAGCACTTATGTGACCATCAAGCTAGTATGGGAGCTAACCTCTTGCAGATGTAGTCTTACTTTTTTCTACTCATCATCTTCTAAGAAATATAAACTCCTTCAGAGTGTACTTCTGAAAAGTTACCTGATACACAAGAAAACTTGAAATTTTACTAACACTGTTCCAGTTATCAGTTCAACGTTGCTTCCTTAGTCTTTTCCCTGTTGTGAATAATTTGAAAAGCATCACCAGCTACTTTATACTGACATTTGCCTTTCAGCAGGTTTCAGAGATGCTTTCTGGTATTAGAATGTTTTAAGTGACAAAATACTTTCATCTGGTGTAGTGGTGGTTTTTTAATAACTCCACAGCAGTAATAACACTTGTGTTTAACCCCCTCAGCCCCCTTCCCCCAGGGCAGAGTAATATGCTTTTCTTGGTATTCATGTATTTTCGTTAAGTGATTGCATAGCATCCCACCAGCTGAAATATTCCGTTTCCAGAGCTGTCTCAGAGTACTCTGCATATCCTCAGTACACAGCAGATAACAGAGGTTTTGCCTTGCCTTTCTTACACCTCCTTACACCGAATAAAAAGTCAATCCTGATATTAATTTGATCACTATACTAAACATAGTAAGCCCAATTATCCCTTACATCAAAATGTATTCTGCCACCATATAATTAGACGTCTTGTAGATCAAACTGGAGGCACGTGAACAGGGATTGTTTTCTTTTTTCATATCTGTAGCTGTATCTGCTTTGAACACTGGCTTTGTAAGCTTCTCCCATTAAATAACAAAGAGATAGAAATCTTCCCCATCCCCGTGTGCCTTCTCCAGATGCGGATTAAGTTCATTAATGGCAACAGTAATCTCCCAGACTATCTGACAAGTGTTGATCTATGCTCCAGCACTAGTGCAGATTCTCACTTTGATGCTGTTAAATGAATTAGAGCCCAGAGCATGGGTTTGAAGCAGATTGTCTCCATGTACTTCATTTTGACTTGAAGTTTTCAGATGGATCATCAGAGGCTGCACCACAGGTGAATGCCTAACTCCCTCTACAACTCATAGGTGGGGAAGTCCATGAGAACAGGGCTGAGCTACCCTAAAAAACAATACACACAAAACCTACATAGTGGGAACACAACTCTTACCATTAGGTATTTTGATTTTCAGAGCAGATACAGTCTAGCATTAAAATAATTTAAAATTGATGTATTGAACTTCCCCAGAAGGAAAACCCATAAGAAATGGGAATATCCATGGGGAAATTTGAGCCAGCAGAAGTCTTAACACAGTCCCAAAGACCTTTCATCAGTGCTTTTTAGTCTTTTAGCAGTCTACAAGAGCCTCTATAACTGGCTATGTGGTGTTGGTAAATACCACAAATTGAAGGTGTAAACACAGGGTGGTACACCAAGGTCTGGACTACTCCAAAAGACATGGTCATCTGTACAACATTCATTTTAATGTAACATGAGAAATCTTTCATCCTGAGGCTGGGAAATGTATGTAGGGTACTTAGGAGGTAGGAGAAAATAAGAAGATACTCAGAATGTGAAGACTTTTGCAGATACAGAGTGACTAAACTGCCTAACTAGAGGTATTTTTTGGCAGATTATGAGTAGAAGGAATACAAGTCTTGCCAGAGACATAAATTAACAGATTTGTGTCCTGTTCATGGCATAAGGGAAGCATAAAAGACATTTTAACATTAAAACCAGACACAGAAACATAAGTTAAAAGGTTAGAGAACTGCAAGAACCTACTCTGGAAAGCATGTAAGTTAAGAGTGATGAGGACTGATTAGATCAGTTTAGAGTCAGTTCAGATACTTTCCATACAGGTGTGGTTTTTTAGAGATTGCTGCTGGGCTGCTCTTTAGTCTACTGAGGAAAACAGTATAAGCCAGTAGGAGAAAGACAGACCCAGCCAGGTAAAAAGTCAAGGATAATGTAGGTGGACACAAGTAATGAAATTCCTTATTTAGCAGGATGGTGGTTTTTCCTGAGGTCTTAAAACAAGGAACAGTATTGTCTTAAAAAGTCCTTCATGTCCTGTTAGCTTGGTGCAGACATCAGTAAGTAAAGGTCTTTGACTTGCATATAGCCCTGCATACTCTGATCTCTGGTATCATTTTCTTCTGACCCCTCCACAAAATTAAGACCTCTCCAAAACACATAGTTAGCATCTCTTCAGTGGCCTTCCCTGAAAGCAGCCTTGCCAAGCAAGATGGAATGATTTTTCCTCTGTACTTCCTGCCTGCCATTTTCTCCAGCCATAATAGTGGCAGATTTCAAAGAAACACTTGCCATGTTTAATGGAACTGGCTGTCCAGTAAGTATGTTATTAATGAGTGTTCTGAGGAAGGAGACACAGCCTGTCTGTGTAAATGAGTGACACAGCACTGTTTTCACATGACTTAAGCATTTAACTTTCAGTCAATATAAGATTTAGGCTTGAATTTTTTCCTTGACCCCTTAATACCATCTGTCATTGGGATGCAGAGAGCTGCAATATGAGCTGTTCATACACCAACCCATTTTGACTACTGAGTTTAGATGGAAAAATGATGTTGCTTATTCCACTAGGACAGGAAAGCAACTGTCAGCACTTGGAGCTACAATGTGAGCTGCTGCAAGAAGTTTATGAAAATTTTCTGTTAAATAAAAAGCATGTGACTTATTAGAGCTGCAGTTATCTAAGATTAATCCTGGCATCCAGGAACATTTCCTTGGATTTTACTGGATATGTACATTTGTGGACACTGAGAGAGAAAACTAAAAGCCTACATGCTTCATAGCCTGCATTACAGTTAAAAACATACAGCACAGTAGCAGAAGCAAAAGGGAAAGTTGCCATGTGCAACTTCATCATTACATTACTTCTAGCAATTGCATGGACACAGAACTGCTCTAGAAGTGCTGGTTTTGCTGTAAATACAAGGTTTTTACACGTAGCATAGTTAGAAAGCCCACTTTAAGAGCTGGTTTAGAATAATAGTACTACTAAGATTCCCTGTGTTGTATAGGAGTACATTAAGAAGATGGAAGCCATCACACACCACTTGGAAAAGGAACATTAATAGCCTACCAAGACTCCCATATACAACACATAACAGTCTTCAATCCTTTTAAAAAATAAAAATGTATTGAAATTTGTATCCTTCAAAATTTTCCACTTAGTTTCCTACCTAAAGTAGCTGTAGGCTCCTGCAGTACAGTGATTCTTCTTAATACTAGAAGCTCCCAGGTACTTTCTTGTAAATTTTTGTGCCTACCTGCTTCTCTTTTAAACCTTTCTCCTTTAAGCCTCACAGGTGCAAAGCTTTCAGTTGAAAAATGTACTCTTTAAATCCGCCTTTTACCCAAAAGTGGTGAGGAACATGTTTCTCCAATCTTAATCCTGCTAGGTATGAAGGATGAATGCTTAAAACAAATAAGTTGTCTGAGTTTCTGTTACTTCTTTTTTTTCACCTCCAATCAGGGATTAATTATGAATTCCACAGTCTTCTGAGTAAATGAGTTGAATTCCAGGGATGTATATGAGTTACAACCACTGTTAAACAGAGGATGTTTGCTTCCCATGTTTATTACAAAATCTATGGTGATCTCCACACTGCTTCCATTTAATTGAAGTTTTGCCACCAACTTAAATAGGTAGCCCAGGTCCAAATTCGTTACCAGAATGGATTTACTCCCAGTGTGGGATGTAGTAGAAAGATCAGAAGCTGAGCCATTGCTTTTATATGGTGAGCATGCCCCGGCTTGATGAGGTTATTTCCTGAACCTAAACTATAAACAAGCAACTGTTCAAAGTTGCAAACGTGTGTATGGGATTCATCTGCTGGAACTTATGACAAAAGCCAACAATCTTCAACTCACTGAAGTCAGTGAAACATTTTCCACGTACTTGACTGGAGCCAGGATTTTGCTGTAGGTGCCTACACTGTAACGTTGCAGAAGTTAATGCACACTGCACAGTAAATTCCTCTGAAAACTCTTTTAGCTCCTCTCTTCCCCTGTTCTCCCTTGTTCTTTAGGCTGAGTTTTAAAATGCTTTCCTAATTATTCCCCTTTTAAATCAGAAACTGAGTAGATATTCTTTCAGCATTCTGCTTGAACAACACCATTGGCATCACTTTTACACTGTATTAATAGTAATGCATAATAGTATGATGTCTTCCATCAGAATTTCAAAGCACTTAACAAATATTAATTAAATATTGCGTCTCTGTGAGGTATGTAAGTAATTAATTTTATAAGCCAATGCCATATAAAGGAGTGAGAAGGGTGGATTCTCACATTAGCACATAGCCTCCTGCTTGTTTACAGTTATTTTCTTCACAGGTGTCTAGACCTGAAGTAAGTTCCTTACACAGCTTTTGTAATGGCACAGGAACATTTGTGAAGCTGAAGTACAGGGCACCTCTCATATTTCCACTGTGTGAAAGCACATCCTCTCAAATTTGTTGTAAAATGCAATTGTGGTAAATCAAGTCAGTAGAGAAGACAGGTGAAGAAGAATTTGAGACCTGAGCTCCAGCCCTGCCTTTAGTTCATCAGAAAAGGCATTCCTAAACTTTTGCTGTCCTATGTTTGCTTTTCTACAGGTAGCAAAGGACTTCTGAGATGCTGCAGGCTTCCTTTTCCCAGACACATTTACTCTTTCCACCTGAAAATCACAATTAGGCAGATTTTGAGGACTTATAAATTTGTCTGGGCTTTCCGGATGTCTGGTAGCTGTAGAGAGCATACACTTCTGAACTAGTTGCTGCATGCCTGTGAGCATTCACTGCAGTTACAGAACATGAAAGCCCCCAGCAGGAGCAGCTCTGTGTGTGTGCTATGCTGTCCAGCCATGCATATGAAGTGCAAAACATCAGAAACAGCAGACTTGATGTAGATATATTGTGCAGCTACTAAGACTGTGCAGTTGGCCCCATGCTTTTGTGGGGGAACGACACAGTTATTTGCATATAGATTATACATCCCCTGCTCTTGGGTGTGCTGCAGCTGCTGCATATGCACATAGTTTTTTCTACCTGTGAAATCCTCTGCAGACATATGGGATTCCTATGGCTCAGTTGGCACTGTGATAAACACACTCCTTCACTAAAGCAACAGAACCTTTACTTGTTCCACTTCTCCCTTCGATACCACCTTCCCTTTTAATAACAAGGTCCTTGCACTAAGACAGTGCTTCCATTACACCCTCAGGCAATTTCAGTTTGTAGTCCCCAGTCCTGTGCTCTCCCAGGAGTTCTTGCTCTTGGTCATCCTGCTGCTTACTTTGCACTGGTTCTGACAGGTTGGATCCCTCTATTAGCCACTGTGACCTATTCATCTGGAAGAAAAATAGCAGAAAGGTGAGTACGTTTCTCTGGAATAGTAAGGTAAATCAGCTGACTAAATGATTTAACATTTAAGGTAAAGGATCAGCAAATTTGCCAGTGATACCAAGCTGTGTGGTGTGTTTGACATACTGGAGGGAAGGAATGTCATCCAGAGGGACCTGGACAGGCTTGAGAGCTGGGCCTATGTGAACCTTAAGAAGTTGAACAAGGCCAAGTGCAAGGTGCTGCACCTGGGTTGGGGCAATTCCAAGCACCAGTATAGGCTGGGCATGGATTGAGAGCAGCCCTGAAGAGAAGGACTTGGGGATGCTGGTTGATGAGAAAATTGACACAACCCAGCAATGTGCGCTTGCAGCCCAGAAATCCAACCGTGTCCTGGGCTGCATCCAAAGCAGCATGGCCAGCAGGTCAAGGGAGGTGATTCTGCCCCTCTACTCTGCTCTCATGAGTCCCTACCTGGAGCGCTTTGTCCAGCTCCGGGCCCCCCAGCATAAGAAGGACATGGTCCTGCTAGAAAAAATCCAGAGGAGGCCACAAAGATGCTCAGAGGGCCAGACCACCTCTCTATGAAGATAGGCTGAGAGAGTTGGGGCTGTTCAGCCTGGAGAAGAGAAGGCTCTGGGGAGATTTTAGAGCAGCTTTCAGGTATCTGAAGGGGACCTAAAAAAGCTGGAAAGAGACTTTTTACAAGGGCCTATGGAGAGGACAATGGGAAAGTGTTTTAAACTGAAAGACAATAGGTCCACATTAGATATAAAAAGAAATTCTCTACTGTGAGGGTGTTGAGACATTGGAACACATTGCCCAGAGAAGATGTGGAGTCCCATCCCTGAAAGTGTTCAAGGCCAGTTTGGATGGGGCTTAAGCATCCTGATCTAGTGGGTGGCATTGCTGCCCATGGCAGGGGGTTTGGAACTAGATGTTCTTTAAGGTCCCTTCCAACCCAAACCATTCTATGATTCTATGATCAGAGGAGTACTGGAGCTGTTGCAAGTGCAGCTGGGAGGCTGGGAAAGAGATTGAGAGACTTGACCTCTCACTTTTGCAAGTTGCTTGTTAGATCAGCTTAGCTGCCTGTGAAGTGGTAGTTTGATTTGTTTCATTTACAGAACAGAACATTGCATCTTTTTCTCTCCTACTTGTCATTTATAGCTATGTCATTCAATCTGGGAAAATTTGGGTGGACTCACAGTTTTTGTCACAACACCACATTAGAATCATATATTTGGAAGGGTTACCAAGGATTTTCTACATCATTTTATCCCCCCTACAGGCAATTTCATATAAACTTTCTTTAATATTGTTTCTCTGGCCTCAAGCCAGTTGGGTTGTTTGGGCTTCCACTGTTATTTATATGTTGGGGGATAAAACCATTGCTATCATCATGTTCAGGTACCTCTCTGCTTTTTAAACATGCTTATTCAGATTCTACATTATCCTCAAAAAAAGCTTTGAATCTATTGTCTTCCTCATTTGTACTTGTTTAAAAATTGTACCTAAAGCTAAATACAGGTCCTATATTGTGTGGAAACTGCTTTGAAATGAAACAGAAATTTGAGAAGCTTTGTTAGCTGCTTCAGAAAGCGTCAAGCACATGATACGTTTCTCCAAACCCCATGGAAAATTAATAAACAAACAAATAAGTAAACAGTTTTTTTCCTACTGCCTAACATCCAGCTAGATTTGAACTGGAAGAGCAAAAGATCACACCTCAGTGAAATTCTGATTATTCCTTCAGTATTGTTTGAGAAATGATGGAATACTTCAGTGCATTAATAAAGTCATTTAGACATCCATCTGCCACAGTGGTGGAGCTCAGAAGATCAAAAGAACATTCTCATCTGCTTGACAAACACAACACCCAGTGTTCATTCATTAATGGCATACTTTCAGCGTAGGTTATAACTGTACACATTGTACAACAAAGCAGTGCCGTGAAGTCCTCTGTCCCTAGGGAACAGAGGGAGGAGGGAAAAAAACGCTTGTTGATTAAAGCATTCTCAGCGGCTGAGAACATCACTAACTCTGACACGTTTTACTGTGAACTTTGAAAGGGTGGGAAGAATAACTGCACACCACTGTCTTCATTTGATCATGTTGTTCGGAATGAATCCCCCTCTGATAAAATAATTCCTGATAAAAGGCGTTCTAGCTTTCCAAAGTTATACACTCTAAGCAGACACAGTGGAGGTGTGTTGTAGTATCAGTGCTCTGTAAAAAATGCACAAATTAGTGGTTTGTGGCTGCCTATATATTTTGATGACAGAAAGGTCTAAATGTATGAGTTTTAAGCCAAATATGACCCATTTTAGGTTCTGAAAAAAAAAAGAGAATCCCTCTTTCCCTGACAGAGTAAAGAGACCAAACCCATTGTCTTTGTCCTGTTACCCATTCCACAGGGTCTCTAGCCTAAAGAACTAAACGTAATTGAAAAGCAGAAAGCCCATGTCAGGGAGGTTGGAACTAGATGATCTTTAAGGTCTCTTCCAACCCAAACCATTGTATAATTCTATGACTTGCTTATTGGTTTTGCATTTTTAGAAAATAAATTTTCTCACCTCTAGTTTAGGAAAATCCCAGTTGTAATGATGCTAACTGGGCAGATTCCAGATCACACTCATTCCTGGCATGGTAGCGTTGACTTAGTGGCAAAGCACCAGAAACGAATCTGGCCCTTTCTCTCTGTGAAAGTGAAAGTGTGTTAGCCAGTTGTTTCAGCACGCAGCGTAATGTGCCTTAGGATTGCACACAGCTAATCCTCTTTATACTTTGCTGACTGTAACCTGCTTAGTCTTACATGAAATGTATTCGTCGTCTTTCCTGAGCTTGATCCAAAGCCTGTTGAAGTCAGTGGAAAGAGTCCAGCTATTTTTTCAGTAGTTTTAGAGCTGACTCTGTAAGAACAGCTGGTCTAGCACTGAGTTTTCTAGTTGAAAGACTAGGAAAATAAGCAGCACCAAACCGCATTGGACTCGATGCTGTATTAAATATATAAATAAAAGTAACGTGAAACTTGTAAAACCGGACTGGACAAAACACTCTGGAACATGCTGCAGGGAGCAGTCTAGTGCTAACAGGGGAATAAGTTAGTTCTTTAATGATTTCTTTTCCATAGCTCTTACTTTTCCATATATTCTGTAACAGTACTTTTTTCTCCTTGGGCAAATAGCTGCCAGACAGCAGCCCTGGAATGAAAACATATGTAGTGTTTGCTTTTATCTTACATTACAAAAGAAGTATGAATGCCTTGTGTTATTCCAAGTATAAAATTACAGGTGTCAAATCATTTGGTGCATAAAGTGCTGTGCCAGAAAAGTAATCCAGTAAAAATAGCTATGTCCTGTCAAAGCTGAGCAGTTAGTATTGTTATTACAGTTCCTTGCATGGCTCCAGCAGTGTAAGATGGCACAAAACAAGTGTAAAGAGACCAGCAAGAGACTTGTCTGGAATTGCCCAGAGCAAAGAAAGTCAGGAGGATGGAAAGCAGGTAAGCCTAAGGGCCTAAACAGAGAATCTGCCTGGTCTGTTTTGCAGTTGGTTTGAACTCTGAAAATGTGGTTAAACAAAAGCTGGCTAACATCTTAGGGGCTGATTTTTACCCAGAGATGCCAAAGAATTATAGCAAAGAGAGATTTGTGCTTGGTTCTGGGTAAGTATGTGGATGACCCTCTGTCCTAAGGAATGTACCATATAAAAAGTAAAATAATATTTAGCTGGAAAGGTCAAAGAATTTTTTCATCTCCATATTACAGGTGAGAGAGCAAAGCAGGGATTAAGATGGTTTGGCTGGGTTAAACAGTCAGCATCTGTCTGTGGCAGAGGTCCCCTAAATGTTGTCAAGTGCTTTACAAACAAGGCCATCCCTACCAAGTTGTGGCCTGAGTGTGAAGTTGTGAATGAATCTAGGTGAGGAAGTTTGCTGTGGACCTGAACTAGAACAGGAGATACAAAACCGGGCACAACATGAGGTTTTGGTATGTGAATTTCTCCTCAGTAGAACTTGGAGAGCCACACATACTTTATGCAGTTTCTGGAAATTAAGTTAGTACTTCTATTGTCTATTCCACAAAACCTGGGTTTGAAGAAAATCTGTTTAGCAGGTTATGTCCCTGAAGGGGGCAGAAGAGTCACTGCATTCAATACTTTCTCCAGGTCTTAAGAGCTACAGTGAAACCTCAACAGACATAGCCTGATTTGCTAAATTGGGAACACGCTGCTTCTGTCAGTATAGATGTTCGGAACCTTATTAAAGGCCATAGCAGCTGACAAGTGAATCTTTAATCCCTGTCAAATCCCTTAGTTTATGACCAGTGTAAAGCAGTTCATATAAAAAAGAAACTTTTGCTCCTCTATTCATGCGTGTTTCCAGATGAGATGTGTTTACATTACCATGTGTTCATGGTGATAATCAGAACACATTTTACTTATAATTTTCAGGATGAATTTTGGCTGCCATAAAAAAAATCCCCAAAACCCCTGCTCTCTTCCTCTACTTCTTGAAAACCATGGGAGTAACAATCGTTGTCCACACTGGTATTTTAAGTAAGTGGCACGAAGGGTGTGGCAGGCTGCATAGTATGGTGCTGATCAGCTGGCCTAATCCCGGTGCTTAGAGGCTGCAGTTGTGTTAAAAGGTCAGAAACGTCAAGGACAGGTAGGCACCAAAGCTTGCCTGTCCTGACAGAGATAGGAGTTAAGGTGGTAACGGTCACAACGTGTTGATTTACAGGCAAACTTTTAATTTGGTTCCTCTCCTTCTTTGCAAACCACATGCTCTTGCTCAATGTAAATATCTCATGCTGCAGTGACTAGGTTCCTTTTTCGTGCAGGTTTTGTTTCCATTAATCTGTGAAACGACTGTACCAAAAACCAGAATCAGCTATGAAGGTTTTTTTTAATTTCTGAAAAAAAAAAATCACTGCAGTAGGTCTGTCAGGCAGTAGATCAAAGGATGCATCTAGGGTACCTCGGTATGCTGTAACGTGAGCTATTTGTTCAATAGTTAGCTCTAGTTAACTAACATGACTATTCATTCTAAAATAAGCACTCTGGCAGTGTTTGCTCCCAGGCAAATACTTGACTTGTTCTGCTACAGTTCTTTCTCAGCTCAGCTGCCTCTGATCCCCTTTGCAAGTGCCGAAGTTGTTAGCCTTTGTAGTCATGAGAGTTAATTACCACTCATTTTGTTCACTTTTCTGCATGGCCAAAAGCCTTTATGTCCTTTGCGTGATTTGGAAGTGGAAAGACTAGCCTGCGTGAAGGGACTGTTTCTTATGCAATGTATGATTAATAGTTGCCAAGAAGTGGTCTGCCACATGCTACTGGCAGGTTGGTGGCTATGCAGCTGCACTACTAATTACATAGCTGGGCTGTTTAAGCATAGTGCATCTGATGGTGGAGATAGGCTCCAGGGCCCTGCAGGAGATTGAGGTTAGGTAAACTGGGCCACCTGGGAAGTGGTGGCTAGATGTGGCATCTGGAGAGAGATGGGATGGATCTGCTGGGGATGAAGTCTGGAAATGTGGAGAGAACAGCTATGAGCCATGATACAAGGCAGTGAGTTAAGGAGCAGAGGAAGAAGTTAACAGCAGGCTAAAGCAATTCGTGTAGCAGTCAGCTGTGCACAGCCTGGCCCTTCAGTATTGGACTGGACTCCCTTAGTGTTGGGAGTGTTTGTGGTAGTAGGAGAGGAGCATATGTTATTGTTAGCTTTCATATCAGTCCAAGAAAACTAGGTTTATCTCCCAGCCCAAAAGCCCCAGCCCCACAAAAGTGAATATTCAAACACAGGGCACTTTAGTGGTTGTGGCCTGCAGTAGCAGGAAGCTCAGCAGAGACCTCATACTTTTGGCATCTCTAATCTGTGGAGTTTTTTACTTGAATTATGTTTTTCCTTTTCAGCTAAATAAACCGTGGCGAAAAGCCTTTCACTGTGTGCTGAGATACTCTCAAGTGCTCTTGTTTCCAAGGGTGACTTTATGGGCACAGCGGTGCAGTCTCAGAACAGAGCTCTTACGTGTCCCAGTTACAGAATTACTTCCCGTGCTGCTGACAGCTTGATTTGTGAAAGAAAAAAGAACAAAATAGCAAAACAGAACTCAGCCCACAGCCCATGCAGGAGAGAAAATCAGACTTGCTGTGCTATAGAGGAAGTGTCAAACACAAATATTTCAAAGGAGGAAAGCTTCTAGTCTTCCTGTGCATGATAAAAATCCTTTACAAGGATAAGTCACATAACTGTAACTATTTTTAAGCTTTAAAAGTTTCCTGTTTAATACCTGTGGGATAAGTCTGCAGCTTGCTGGAGGCCAATTTTAACCTTGAACCATTGAAATCTGTTTGCCTGTGGTTTGGTACAGAGCTGACCATTGTGGGTTTTTTCCTCCTTTGAAATAAGGGATATCTAGGAAACCTCTAGCACCGCCTCTGCAAAACAAAAAAATCCATATGACTGACAGCTCACTAGACCTGTTTTACTTAGCTGCCAAGCATTGCAAAGTAGCCAGATACTGAAAATGTTGCCAATCAAGCAGATGTCTGACTTAGAAATTCACCATTATGACTTTATACTGAATAAGATAGTCAGTAATAGATACTGAGAGAACATTAAGTGCATGTATAATTCCAGAGCTGTTTCATTCTGGTTTGAGACTAAGCAGTAGTTGTAGAAAGAGAAGACTGAACTGAGATGTTCTGCTGTCAAACAAACAATTTTATTTCTAAAGTGAAGTCTTATGGCAATGCACTACAGGGCTCATGATTCATGCGTCTGGTAGAGTGCTAAAGGGAGCTGTGTCTTGATTGGCAGCTTATAAAACCTGGATTTTGCTAATAAATGCGTTCTTCAGAATTACAGCCCAGCAGATTCTTAAATGTGGAGTTCATGGCTTTGTCTTGAACAGTATTCTCCTATGATTACTGTGTGCTGTGTTTTTATGATAGGTGAGACAGCTTCCTCCTGGCCACTTAATTATGTCACCATTAAATGGAGAAAAGGAATTGTGATGATCTGGTCTAAAAGGGGTAAAGCAAACATAAAAGCACTGCCATTTATGAAACAACTTGCTTTAAGCACATTCTCTAGTTAATCTAACTCATCAGTCATCATATATGTTTATTGTCTTCTTCCTCCTCTGTCTTTCCCTGAGCAGTATTGTAAAGCAGTGCTTTGACTGGAATTTGGGGTGCATTATGGGGGGCTGCTCCTGAGAGTAGGCAGGGCTAGGGACTTTGGATAGCAACTGAGCCAAAACATGGAGAGACAAGCAGAGGTTACAAGAGCTGCTTGAGTCAAGTGTTGCTTCTTAAGGAGGGCTCTGAAAGGACATATCCAACCATGGATAAGCCATGTGTTAGCCCAGCAATTTCCTTGATGCCTGTTCCCTGTACTACCTCCCATCCCTGGAGTTGCACCTGTTGCTTCCTCCTGATGCAGGCTTTGGTCCCAGACTGGGTATTTTTCTCCATGTCATCTCCCCATTCTCAGTGCTAGGATTTTCTGTTTTAAATCCAGAATCTTGAGAGGAAAACAATATTCCCTGCTTATGAAATCAAATAAGTAAAACATACCTTTAAATAGCTGCATGTATTTCTGGCAAGAGAATCTGAGACTGCAGGCACAGATCAGAGCAAAGTGTGGCACATAGTGAGCATCCCCAGTTACCAAACTGAATATGGCCACCCAAATGGTCATCTTTTAAAACTAAGTGGTACAGGTGAGCAGATGTATTTTGTTAAAAATCAGGAGAGACACAGAGGAATTGATTTTCCAGAAATACTAAACTAGGAGGCATTGCTTGGTTGCTCACAGTACACACTGTTTCCTAAAGTCAGCCAAATATGCAGTTTTGAAGATGTACTTTAGTATGTGCTAAGCTCAGGAATCTGCCTTCACTAATAATTAAAGAACATGTCAGAAATGTTTTCTTCTCTTCACATGTCAGTATATGCATGTGTGTTCATCTATGTATCTGTGTGTATATTCCATTATTAACAGTGAGCACTAAGTTTAGGCATCAGGGATGAAATGGACTGTAAAATTTCCATGCTATCTGCCCAAACAGCAGACTGGCTTTAAAAAGAATGCTCAGATGTTAATGAAAGCGAGACTGAATGATGATGATGAAGTCTCTGTGTGAGGGAAAGCACTTATTTCTCAACTGGCAAACGTTTTTGAAAATCAGAAATTTTTGCTATCTGATACGCTGTCTTTCAAATTTGTGCTTCTAGCTTTCTGCTTTGTAGATTGAGCACGTAGAGTGAGCAAAACAAAGTTAGTGGTATGACTAAATGTTTTCGTATGTTGTTCTAATTCGAGAGAGGTTTTTTTACTCTTCCATGGGAAGGAGCTGGTGGTCAGCATGGGCTGAGGCTGCAGCGACCCCAGTTTTGGTGACAGAAGCTGTGTCACTGTTGTTGTTCTTCCATACGAACAATGGGATGAAAGCAGCACCAGGGGAAGTGTTAGGGTGGCAAATTTGTAGATGAAAGAATACAAATTTGATTACAGTATTGGCTATGCTATTGGTCAAGTTCAGCCAAATGCATTTATGTTGAGCAATATCCAGAGCCTGCTGGAGCCAGTGGGAGTTTTGCCATCAGCTTCCCTGAGGAGTAGGATTTTGCTCATTGTTTAAATTAGCCCTATCTTCATGGGAACATATGGAGCAAATGCAAAGGTTTTGAATTGAAGAAACCAGTAAGCAGCTTTATGCATTTACTTTGTTAGACAGGTAAAAGCTGAGACAGCAAAACCCATCTGCTAGACCTTCAACACATCTCTGTAAAACCCACAGTGGAGTCAGAGCATTCTTTTCCATTTTATTTATGGCCCTGGCTGCCTGAATGAGTGCATCTGGAGCTCAGATGTCTGATGCCCTTATTGTAAATTAGTTAACTTGGAAAAACTGCACACAGTGTCAGATCTTTGCTGTGGAAATGCTAGGCTCCATAGTTGAGGTGCTTTTGTGTGTGCATATGGGTTTTTTACGTTTAAAAGGCTCTTGAACTTTTTGCATAAACACTGTTCTCCCCTCTTTTTTTCCCCCCCTCCCTCTTTTGTTACAGACTGTGGACTAACATTGAATATTCAGGGAAAGGTCCCCAGGGAGATTAGGGACATGGACAGATTTTAAACAGAGACTTAGTGCATGGACACGAAAGGACAAACATTCTAGTGGGAATACTAATGCAAATTCCTTCTTTGGGGTCAAAATGCATTAAACAGCTGCTTGCATGCTAAAAATGCTTTTAAAATCAATAAAGACCAGAAATTATAAAATTTATAAATAGAGATCATGCTCAGTGAGAATAAAAGTACTTCACTGACCCTTTTGTTATAAATCTATATACCAGTGCTAGAAAGAAGCACATCTATGAATCCCTTTCTGCAGAGCTCACAATCCCAGATCCCACTGAAACTTACTTCAAGCCAGATTTGTCTGTATCCTTCCTGGAGGGCTATGGGAACTTAGACTTAACAGCAGTAGGAATTAGATACCTTGACATGAGTAAACTGCTGTTACCATCAGTTACTCTGATTACACTGTTGTGGAAGATAGCCTGTTGCTATTTTTAATAAATCAACATTAAAAGAAATTGAGTGAAGCCACTGCACAAACAAGCAGTAACAGTACATATTTTCAGGCTGCTATGCAGCAACTAAACTCAAGTGGAGTCCAACTGTAAAAACTGGCAACTTGGGTGGGTCAGCATCTGAAACTGGGTTGAATAACAGCAACGTGGCAATATCAAAGCTGCAGTGTGGCTTTAATTGCCACACAGTGGGTATTTATTATATAGCTTGATGTGTACTTAAGAATAAATGCAATGAAAAAAACATTTTATTTCTGAAATAAATATATTGCCTTACCGTTGCTGTACATTTGCCTTATGGGTCCTTCAACCTGACTCCACATCACTGCTGAGACCTGGTCTCTGAAATGGAAACAAGTGTCATTTGCAGTATAGAAGTGCAGCAACATCTGTTTAATACTTAGATCATTTAGGTTTCCATTGTGGACCACATTTTATTACCTGTGCATTTTATATGACCAGTTGCCTTTGTTGCCACATGCTGTGGTAATGCCTAAAAAAGCTGCCACTAATTTAGGCCCTTTGTTTTAGATGCTGCATACTTGCAGCTGCTGTAAGCATTTGACAGCTTTGAACTCTGTATTTCTTAAGTTCCATCTTAGCAAAAGAACAAGTCTGCAGTGGGGAGCCCTGCAGCGCAGCGCTCTGCAGCCTGCAGCTTTTCATTGCTGCCTGCCTTCTGACTGTCCCCATAGCTCTTTCTTTTGGCTGCTCTTGGCTTTCTACCAGTTCAGACATTTCTTTCCAACCTCACGGCTTTTTATGGTCTGCCACTCCTAATTGTGCTTTTTAAACCATTCCTTGGAGACATCTTCTCTGCACTGAAAGTTGTTCCCAAGCTTATTCTGCAAGCCAGCTTTGAGGGTTGTATTAGGTATATGTATCCTGCTTGCTACTTGGAAGGCAGTGGTAAGAAATAGGAAGAACTGCAGCTGCTGTTTGTGGGAAATATAATTTTGGATTTTTTCAGAATGAGGTGGCTTGTCTAACCTTAACCTTACTCTCAGTAATGTGTGTGGTGTAATCACACACAACAGTTTGTGTTCTGGATGTTAAAAAAGACAATTTCCTGTGAGAACTCAACTGCTGTTGACATAAATGGCAAGATTTCATGATGTCTGCACTCATACATGGCCATTGAAGCTAATGGGCCAGCGAGTCAGACCGCTCTCCACAGGCTAGTCTTTGCTGAAGTTAATACTCTGTGAGCCCCTGAAATGGCGCCTCTGGCGTTAAATAGGGTGCTTTTGCATACCCCTGTTTTTCACCCCTAAAATGCACAGATGTCTCTTAAACTAGTGCCACTCTTTTGTACCTACTTCTGCCATACTTGTCTGTTTCTCAGAAATGCTTGGAGAAGACAAAATGCTAAAGGGAGAGCATTTTTCCTAGCTTGTAGTAGGTACTTTTCCACAGAAGGTGGGATGCACTGTGAAGCTGCCTTGAGTTCTGCTGCTGCCACGCCGCTGGGGCTGCTCCCCCATCGTTTATGTGCTACATAGTGATGGATTAAAAGGTGAAGAGACCCAAAAACACAGGACTGGAGAGTGAAATGAAGCCACTTTCCTTAGTGTTCTTCCATCCCAGAAGGAAGGTGAATAGCGCTTGCGTGTGTGTCCAGAAGGTGGCACCGACAGCCCGGGTCTGCCGGCAGCTCTTCCCTTGTCCAGGCCCAGCGAGGCGGGCAGCGCCGCCCCGGCTGGAAACACCCTCGCTGATCCGGGGTCTCAGCCTCCTTAAAGGCTCTCAGCCCTTTAAGCCTGTAACCAAGCCTGTGCTCTCATTGCCTGGCTCCCGGCCTCTGAGCCCACGGGTGACTGGCGTGGGGGGTGACCAATAATCACCGGTGTGATTGGGATCTTGGGACTTGAATAAGCAGCTAAGTCCTGGGAGCAGCAGAAGCTCTAAGCAGCAGGATCTTTGCCTCCGCATTACAAGATTAGTTTTGCTGTTGAAGTGGAGAGAAGCCTGTCTGAAGACACCATTCAGGGTTGTTTTTTTTAAAGGATGTCTTGCGACAGCTGCTGTGTGGGCCCTGCCACTCTGTTAGTATATGTGCATGTATGGATGTAAGCAGTTAAGTTACTACTGGAAAGCATTTTTCAGGTGTCACGATTCCAAATACTAGAAGAGGAGACACTTCTCTGTTTCCGGAAAACCTCTATGAATGTGAAAGGTAGACCTGGGGCAGGATTTTTGCACTGTGACTTTCAGCCAAAGCCTGGGGTGAGGAGACAGCTTGGGGCTGGAGGGTCCTTAGCTGAGGACCCCTGGGCAGTGAAACTCTTTTGCTGAAAACGAGAGTAGATAAAACTTTCAAGCATGCTTAAGGAGCCAAACGAGTTAGGCTTTTCTGCAAGAGCAATTCTGGCTGTTACGTTTGCCTTTCTTGAGATGGAAGATAGCTTTCTTAATTTAGTCAATGGTTTTTCAACCTCAGAAACCGCAGGGATCTATGTGAAATTTTGGAGATATCTTGCTCTCTATGTTGGCCAGTCTATCCCCATTTTCCCTTACTAGCATTATTGCTCTTGGTTACAAAAAGAATAAACAGCATGTTTTTTCCTCTCTTTTCTTCATCCCATCTCACCTCAGCAGGAGCCAAAACCAGGTTCCTGTGCCTACTATGCAGAGCCAACTGCTGTGGTAGGAAGGGGAATACAGGCAACAGAACAGCTACCAGCTGTAGCGCCATTGCCAGTCCTCATCCTCCAGCCGCTGCCCTCCATTCCCTCTGTGGCAGCCGTTCAGTCCTGAACAGTTAACAGGCAGGAGCAGATACTTGAGGGAAAGCAGTGGTCTGCCTACTGATCATGTTCGTCAATTTTGCTAAAAACCCCAACAAACAACATCGAAAATAACCCCCAAACTCCCAAAGCTCTGTACTTGTTCTTAAGTGCTATTAGTTTTCATCTTGTGGCATGAAATTGAAAAGCTGTCTTGAATAAACTCCTTGTATCTGGGTGCAGTGTGTTACTGTGTGCCTTCAGTTTAACAGTGTCCTGAAAGGACCCTTTTTCTTTATAGCTGTACACTAAGTAACTAGGAGTAAAGGTTTTAAAATACAGATAATTAAGTCCATTTAAATTTTAAAGAGGTTTTACCACTAAGGAGAAAACACGTAGGTTGAAAATAAGGAGGAGAAGTTATTCCAAGCTGCTCAGTTGAGTTTGTACTGGAACAGCTTGCTTTTTCCCAGGTGCTTATCTGCTGTTGATGGCTCTTGGCATTGTGCATATGCGGGAAGGCAGAACATGCAGCTGGACAAGAGGGCTGCCTATAGAGAGAATATTTTTGACCTTTCAGCAGCCTCAGATGTTGCTTCTTATTTCTAGCCCCGTCCTTTGTTTCTTACATAATTCCCTTGCTAAACATAGTTAGGGGCTGAGCCTCTTTGTTGTTTTTTTTTTTCTTATTTTTTTTTAACGTTGTTGGTTTATACCAATTCTGATAGATTCTTCATCACCTGCTCCCTGCAAGGCAAACTAGAGGGCTGCTTCCCTTCTGTAGCAGCTGTGCTGGAGGACTGCTGATGAGAAACAAAATGGGAGCTACTGAGCAGTAATTTGAAGGCTGGCTATTAAAAAGAAAAAAGCCAGCTAATTAGAGCTTAGAGGAAGAGGCAACACTTTGTGTGAAAACACCAGAAGGTGGGCCCTCCAAATCCCATACACTCCCCTTAAATAGCTATAATTAACCTCACAGTATTCAATTGATTAATTAAAATTTAATTAATATTTTCTGTCCTTGACAATCATCTTAGAGGTGGTCAGGAAAACATAGTGGCAACTAGGTTTCCATAGAGCAGTAGTGACATTCAAGAGGGCAGAGGCACAGAAAACTAATCTCAGTCTACAGGTCATACCTGTGATAAAACAAGAGGTGAAACTGGTCATTGGATTTCTGTGAAAGGAGGGGATGCTGGGAGACAGTGCAAACCCCACTATTCTCCTGGTCACTTCCAGATGTCACCCTACAAATGCAGCACTCACCTGGTTATCTGAAATTGTGAGAGAAATGAATAGTGGAAAATGTTCATTGCTTACTTGACCACACCAACTGAGGACTACCGTACAGCGCTGTGTTTCACTTGGTTTTGATGTTCTGCTTGGTGCTTTGTCTAAGATACCTGTCCTGAGCTTCATGGACTGTGCCAAAGTAGAACAGCTATTGCTTAAAAATACTGTGTCTATACTAGTAGCTTGGTGCATTGCTGTTCTTCTCCAGGAATGGGTGTCCTGGTCATTCATATGACAGACAGCCATCAGTGTCTGAGTGCCCTTCTGGAACAAATCCATTGGTATCCCCAAGGGGAAATAAGAGTGTCATCAACTGTGTAAACTACTCCAGGGTTTGCTCCAAACAGATAGGATAGATTTGGAAGACACCAAATGTGTTTCCTTCAACAAGGACAGTGCTTCATCATTATTCAAGGTTGGGCAATAGCATCATTTGTGTTCACTCATTCTTTTCCTAGAGAACACGACAATTTCTTTCCTGGCATTATAATATGTCTGACACAGCACGGCTCAGCTGGCCTGCAGCATCCACCTGTTAGAACTGTCCATAGTTTGAACTGTAAAAAACCACCAAGCCCATGAGCTGAATATAATGACTGTTAGCTACAGGGTCACAAGAAGAGATGTGAGCTGAGCACTGTGCAGCGTGGCTGCAGCCAGCCCACTCAGTAGGGACCAAACTCTTAGCAGTGTGGTCTTGAGCCATCCTGCCAAAACTGGCCTGTGGGCAAGGGTCTGCAGTACAGGCCTGGTAAGAATGGCCATGGGGTAAAGAAAGTCTTTTATTCCCCATTTAACAGAAGACAGAAGGGTGCACACTGACTCAACAAGAGAAGGTACTCGGAGCGTGTTGGAACCAGATCTCCCAGGTCACAGGGGAAAAGCTTTTAGTACAGAACTATTAAAAGCAAGTGGGAGAGGAGGTGGGACACAAGGACTGTCATCACCAACTTCTTGCCTTTGCTCCTCTGGATGAACCATGAGGGGTTGGGCAGGTTTTTGAACCTAGTGGTTCAGGCCCTCATGGCAGGGAAGTGGCATGCCATCTCTCAATCCTAGGGAGGCCAGACACTGAGCTGTTCAGTGCAGTGCTGAGCGCACCCAAAAGCAGAGCTAAAGTTTGCCAATGAACATCACCATTAGAAAAGCAATTTGGAGTCTCTTTAGCTTCCAGACTTCAGTGCATAACTGCAACTTGAGGACCATCACAGACTGTGCTCTTATGGTCTCTCCTATGGTCACTGGAAATCAGCCTTAGGCCCATCAGACTGTGAGTCAGATCTCCCATCAGATGTGTGCTCCCAGGTATGGCAATGGGGGCTGGAATAAACAAATTCTCTACCTTTGTGTGAAAAGAAGTGCTTTTGATGCCCTGCAAAAATGCCCATGCAGGGCTGTCCCCATTCTGCCAGCAGCAAGGCCAGAAGGGTGGAGATGAAAGTGCCATTGCTAGTGCAGTGGTTCTGCTGGCAGCAGGCTGGAACACCCGATAGGGTAACACTGAGTCACAGCAACATATGTAATCTTGTGTTGCCACACGTGATGAAGCAGGCCCAATCCATTGTTGTACTGTTAGTAATTCCAGATACATTTCAGCAGAACGGAGGGAGAAGGAGATAGATGCTGAGAATCACTGCAGCCTTCATCCTAAAATGGAGGTCCAAAAGAGCACAGTAATTGTCCAAAAATGACTGCAACTTTTGCCTGACTTTGCATGCATCATTTAGGCTTTCTTTCTTTCTTTTAAATAATTGTAACTGAGTTTTTAGAAAAGTATTTCCTGCACCTCCCAAAAATTCATCAGCTTCTCTGACTTCTACAAAAAGAGTAGGGGGAAAGAACAAACCCCAGGTAACTCACTGCTAAGTTTTGGATTTGACATGCAGAAAAAACAAATTCATCCAAAATGAGTTTTGCTTTACTGTTAGTCATTTGTACTAACCTGCAATTAAAAGACTCAGCATTTGTTCTCATCGCTTTCTGAAATTACATTTTCCACTTCCTAGGCCCTGGCCTCGGGCAGTGGATTTTTGAAGTAATCATGCTTTGGTAATTAATGTTTAAAGATGAATGTTGCAACTTTTAACACAGTGTGTTGCTGAGTAAACAGCAAAAAGAATACAAAAAATACAAGGCTTTTACTGGAAGCTGTAGGTTTTGGAGACATTATCCTTTGAGCTCCCAGCTGCAGTACATTTGGTTACCCCTTCCTCTATGCTTTCAGATGGGGGAGACAGCCATGCTTAAAAAAAGGCAGAGGAAAATAAACACCACATTTAATCTGTCATTTCTTTGTGCTACTGACTCATCATTCCAGAAAGCTTGTTGGGAATGATTAACTTGCACAGAGAGGGAAGAAACAAATCTTTGACAAATGGTCTGTATCTGTAACATGGCCAGTGCCATTTTTGATTTTTGCAAAAGGGTAGGAAGACAAGGGATGAAGTAGGAAGAGAGGAAGGGGTAAAAATGGAAGGAGGGGAGGGTAAATTGTGGTTATAAGTTCCTTTTCTATTTCATGTCACTTTGTTTTTCCTGAGTTTGTCTTTCTCTGTAGAAGCCACATCTTCCAGTCTGTTACTAACCCAGCTGGATTTACCTGTGACAGCAGCCCATCCTACACAGGCCTCCTAAGACAGGAAAAGTGGGAAAGCACTCCTGTGATCTTGTGAGTGATTTCTGTCGAAAGGGTCAGGGGGGGTCACACTGTAGCATGGGAAGGGTGCTGTTTTTCATACACAGAAGACTTTTGTGGTCTGGCAAAGGCCAGTGACAAAATCCTAAACAGATAACTGGAACAAGAACAGAATACTGCTTTTGGATAGTTTTATTTCTTTTTCTCCCCCCCTCCCCTTCTTTTTTGTCTTCTAAAAAGGAGAATAAAATTCCCAATCCAACAAGCAGGTTAGCTAACCAAGTTTGAAGCAGGTGCTTTGGGCTTTGTTACTCTTTGATGTTCTTTCTACTTAGAAAAAACCAAAACCTAAAGAGCTCCTTGAAGAACTCCTTATGTCTGATTCTTCATTTAAGTGAGAAAATGGAACCTCCCAAATAATCTTGACTTTCTGGAAGTGAAGAAGACTGTAAAAAAGATTAGTAAAAGACACATTCAGTGCTAGTCATACTGATT
Source organism: Platyrinchus mystaceus (assembly GCA_035041135.1). Lineage (NCBI taxonomy): Eukaryota > Metazoa > Chordata > Aves > Passeriformes > Tyrannidae > Platyrinchus > Platyrinchus mystaceus. Next base: position 52,618,584 of record JAWWLV010000088.1, on the reverse strand, counting down.
TGGGTAACAGGCAAGTTTCTGCCTGTGCTCACTTCTAGTATTCATTATGAATGTGTATTAGTGACTTCCTAAGCAGTGATCCCAGCATAACAGTAATCAAGTCTTGCTTTCTGCTTCAATAATTTCCTTTTCTTTTATCACTGTTTATCAGGATGATGATACATTAACCAGGTACCCAATGCTTAACTATTTTATTATCCATTGCTTTAGTTATCTGCCCAGATTCCTGATCCTAAAAGGATTAAGCTAATTTTTAGATGATTTTGCTGTTGAAGCACAATGATTTTGAATTGTTTCATTTGTTTGTTTTTATGACTTCTTTAAAAGTTATCCAGTAAAGATGAGGATCCATTTGTACCAAATTTAAGACTATTCAAAATATCTTTTTGTGTTTGTTTTTTTTTCTGTTGATTTTTTCACAGATCTCGTAAAAAACAGAGGTCCAGAAAACACTTCTGCGGGATACAGAATGCTTCAGTTACACTTCATGTTACATGACACAGATCATTCAGCATTTTGCTAGAATGAAGCATTACCAACTCCCATGGAAAAGAAAATTCTTTGGGATTAAGAGCAGTGTGTTTTTCAATAAAAGTTTAATCCTAAACAGATCATTCAAATGGAGTGTAATAAAGACTACTACAGCTAATGAAAAGATTTTGTTCAACTCAGTGGGCCCTCAAACAGGCAGAGATAATATGCTTGCCCTTGCTAACAAGTGTTCACTGAGCTGTGTTTCCTTTCCTAGACTGGAAATTAGATTTCCTTATCCATTGTTTGTATAGAAAAACTCAAACTACTCAAGAAGATCATGTGGGAGCCCCTGTGTTTAGAAGAAGGAGCTGCATTTGATAAAAGATACTTCCCAGCTTCACATTCAGCTACTTAGCATTAGTCAAAATAAGTATCCTTACCAAGCTTTTGAGCTGAAGCCCTACAGCAGACTGTCTGTGTCCACTGCACACACTGCTGTGCTGCAGTGAGGGACTGTACAAGATCCGGCATAAATAAACAGCAAGCAGCCATCTCACAAGGCAGCTCACGTGTGTGTGCACGTTTGCACTGGTGAGCAGGTGTATTAAGCCACCCAAGTTTATACACCTGAGGTTGGAAATGTTTATCATTTTTTCTCTATGCTCCAGTCCCAGCTTATTCAAATCCTGTCCAGACTTAACATCCTTTGTTCTTATCTTGCCTACTTTGAAGGCCTTGGACCTGATTTTGGCAGGCTCCAGCACTGTCAGGTGTCTGTGGACCACACTTCAATTGGTACATTTTTATCTAGAGGACATTTTGAGAGATGTATGACTGCTGATTTCCAAGGCTGTTTCCTAAGGATCAGGACTCTACAAGAAGCAAACAGATGCACAGGAGCAAATTGATCAGAGGCACAGTCACCGTAGTATCAGGGATGAGGGTAAAATTCAGGGATCTGGCTTTCTACTTGCACCACAGCATAATTTGCTCTCTTTGTTTTGTTTTGTCTTTTGCTCGTTCTCCTCCTTACTTCTTCACTTTTAGAATGAAAGTGGCTAAGGTCATTTATGTTCCAAATTTCTTTTCTAGTTCTGAAACTGGCATTGAATGCTGTAAGTTTTCCTGAAGGAAAACCTTTCTTTAAAGGTGCTACTTGCTACAGTTTCTCTCCAGCAGCATGGGATAGGGAGAATAAACTGTATTAGTAACCCTTTTGCTATGTAACCTTTCCTTAAAATGCCAGCAACTGAGCTTCCACAGAGAGAACAACAAATATTGAAAGAGGAATGTGAAGGACATTATGAAAGGAGAAAGCAAGAAAGGGGATCTGCTCAGACAAGTTTCTCAGGAAAGCTGATGTAATATGTACTGTAGAAAATCCTAGCAGTTGACATAACTTTCTTTCTAAATAGCTGTGGATCCCAGCAAGCTGGGAGAAACAAAATAGACATCTGGGAATACAGCTGAGCAGACTGTTTGGTCCAAAAGATACATAGTAGGTGTAAAACTTCTTTTCAAAAGATGTCATTGAAGTTTAATTGAAAAGTGTCCTTTTAATTAAGGCTGAGAAGACCAGTGGATGAAATTCTCATTTCTGTTGGGGCTGTTCATGGTGATACTGTAACATTAACTCCCGAGCTGTGGGTGTACTCAAGAGTTGGGATGTTGGGATGCCGTGGTATGCAGTTCTGTAGCGAGCATTCAGTCCAATTTCTAGAGTTTAGCAAACGTTTAATAAGTTTTTAGCAGCTGTCTTGAAAATTGCCTGACTTTATATTGACTGGCTTGCACATATTTCAGCCTGCTTTCCTTAGTAAATGACTGTTCTTAGCACGCATGTTGTACACATGTCCACATCTGTGTATATACAGTTTGGGATTCTCCCTTCCTGTTATAACAGACCTAACAGAGACATGCAAGGTCTTTGAGATATTGAAGATATTAGAATTTTGTGGCAGCAGGTGGCTGGATACTAAAGGACTTCTGGATATTCTCTGCAGGGGAAAGGCTGCAGGGAACTGTGGTCTCTGTCAGCCTTGGAGACTCCAAAAGACCCAAATCTGGAGGATATCAGGTGTTCTTATTCCACTTTTCACAGAGCTTGAGGGTTGGTTGCAGCTTGAAATGCTTCATTTTTAAAAACACTAGCTGCTCTACTTTGTGTTTATCAGTCTCTGCACATGCAGTATTTTGCTCTACATGTACCAGGAGAAACAAAGTGCCAGTAGAAGTGCTGTTTTCAGGTAGTCTAGTTCATAAAAATTGGATAAACTGGCAAACAAAAAGTCCCAGCACATGGACTATTGTGAATTGATTCAACATTATGAACAGAGGAAGAACTGTACAGAAGGAATGTCTATTATAAAAATTATATTTAGTTATAAGGCTGATGTACATGGTCTGTTACTTCCTTTTTACAAATACTGTTAGCATGGCAGGAATAATTTCATGCTAAAGAGTGTGTGGTTATTTTCATAAGGTTTTTGTGAATAAGACTGGAGAAAGCTGCAGGAGATCCCCTATGTTTTTGATAGGACTGTTGTCATGTCAAAATATCATGTGCCAACTTCTTGCTTTATTGTAAATTGGTTATAAGGAAAACTCAGGCAGTAGGACCGACAGTTGTCTTAGAGTGGAATATTGAGTGACCGTGTTGAATTCTTGGGAGTGTTTGAATATTCTTCCTCTGTCTCTGATACATACCCACTCCTCTGCATTTTCTCTTTTGTTCTAAGTGGAGTCTGGATAAGATGTGTCAAGGGAGCTTCTTGGCTGGTTTGGGACTACCTAGTGATAGTGATCTTCAACCACAGTTTTAGAGGAGTGGCACCAAAAAGCCAGTTGTTATGCTGAGTGCTTTACAGGACAAGTAACATTCCCTGCTTCCTCAGCTGCCTGAAAATCAAGCCATAGATACTGAGCTTCAGTTTGAATAGGGTAAGTCAGACACCTGCATACATTGCATGATTGAGTTTAAAATGTAGTTTTCAGCCTATCATACAACTGTTTGAAACAAAGCCAAGGGAAAAATCACTAGAGCACAATGTTGTGTAGAGGACACTGGCAGTTTCTCTCTGTTGTACTAAAACTACAGTAAATGAGGTCTCGTTAGTACACCCCCAATGCTGTACTGATGTTGGGTTGCATTTCAAGAACTTCCCAAGTTACAGCAGTGCTGAGGCTGGAAAACTGCAGTACGTCCGCTGGAAAAGCCCTGACCGCTGCCAAGAAGAATCTTGCTTCTTGGCCATGACAAAAGCTCAAGATTTCTTTGTGCAACCTGTTTACTTCCTAAACTGCAAAGTGCAGACGACATCTAAGCTGACTAGTTATTGAAGAGAATAAAGTAGCAGTCTACCTTTTTTTTTTTTAGTAGGTTAAAAACCCGAAGATCAGAAAGACGTCAAAGTAACAACTCTCTATCCCAAAAGATACAGTCTTCAGAAAGGTTATTATATACCTAATGAGACAGTAACCTTTCAAAAACTTCTTTATCTGGGATACAGTATTCCTAAAGCACCCCTTAAAGTTACTGTATCTCCAAAGATACAGTAACCTTTCAAACCTCTCAATTTGGGTTTTCCTTGTGATTTGCTGGGCTCTGTTTAAGAGAGTTATATTGGCCGAGGGGCTCGGGTACAAATTAGGTTCAGTCAATATGATTGCCAAGATGTCCGCTTTATTTACACAAACTGTATCTTTTATACACTTCTCACACCCCGGTGCCTGACCAGTTTTACATCATTGGTTAGAAAGCACTGATCACATTTCAAGCATGCACTGGTAACACACTTTCAATTGGCTTCTTGCAGGTGTCCACGTGAAATGATTACATTGTTTACAGTTTGGAACTCCACCTCCATCTCAGCACAGAGTTTTCCCCTGCAGGGGCCCCAGAACCTCTAGGTTGTTTACGTTGTTTTGTGTCTGGCCTTGAGAGAGCAAGGCTTACAGAAATGCAGGAAGGATTGCTCATGTTTTGTGCTATTCTCGCAACAGAGTTTCCCCCATCTAAGATCTTGGTGGCTCCAGTGATGGTGAAGGAGGAGCAGTGTAGCAGGCTGCTCTCCTTTTGCATGGAGATGAAAACCAGGCTCCTGTGAGCCTTTAGGCTGACATTTGATAAAACTTTGTTTTTTGCCATTCCCACTAAATCCTCTCTGCTGTCACACATACAAAGCCCTTTTCCATTCCCACACAACCTCCATGCATACTGTTGTGTCCTTAAAAAAGTCCATTTGTGGCTTGAAAAGCTCATATCAGATACAAAGCTATTTAAATCTCTCATGATTTCTTATGTTTGTTCTTTTGACATTTAGGCATAGCTGCTACAAGTCAGAGAATGGTTGCTGCTTCTGTTTGAATTTCTTCCTCTCTCCACCCTTAAACCAGATGACATTTTTGACTTCAAATTGTATAGCAGGGAGCATGTTAAACACGAGGTCTCAGAGAAATGGGACATGATGGGACTGTAGCTTTAGGTGCTGCAAACGGCCCAATCTCCGTATTAAAAATCAACAACTTTTTTGGTTTAAAGTGTGATCAGTCCCTCAAAAAAGCTACATGAAATCCATTTTCTGGGTGATGGAATGTATGCCTGACTAGTTTGCTTCCTATTAGGTTATTAACACTCGCTGCATCTGTAACTGCTGGTTATCAAAGAAAGGACTTAACTCTCTGCGACTAATTAAAACATTGCCATTAACGTTTAACGAGAAAGTTGGTGCTTTCACCAGTAAACTGGTTTAGACTCCTAATCCCGTAAAGCACAAATGGCACATAGTGCATCATAGTTAGCAAGCGGATTTGAGAAAAAAACACAGTCAGAGGAGTGCATCTTGTTGCATAAGTTAAAAATTATTAGTTGATTTCTTCTTACTTTCTCTACCAGTACTGGACGTTATGCATGCTAACTTGTATTCCCCTATCAGCAAGGTATACAGACCTTGTAGGGCCAGTTCTTTCTTCCAGTAAGACCTTTGCACCATAAAACATCCCAGACAAAACATGCCTGGGGAAAATCCCATGCTTATAGGAACTTACAAGCCTTTTCTACCATTTGCTTGACTAGCTCCTTGTCTTGGGTGAAGGAGAATGGCCTGTTAGAAAGTGATGGCCAACATAAATGGAGAAGAACAAATAAGACAATTGAGGGTGTGTCTAATGGATCCAAATATCCAGGGCAAGAAAGGAAGTTTTGCTCCTCATCTGTGCCAGACTTTGGCAGAAGAACAGAGCTGGTAAATTTTAGCTCTGTCAGACAATTCTGCCATCGTGGAAATGGAATTGGATTTACACTGAAGAAGCATCAGATGAAGAGAGTAACATTTGGGATACTGTGGGTCCTCATTACTAATTTTATAAAGATTAAAAAAAATACCACAAGCTGCTTCACAATGCATTTACAAAGAGAATGGTAAGAGCAGTGAATAGTGCATTTTATTCCAAATGGTTCTTTTAACAGGTATTAAATATGCATCTGAACACTGTCACTTTGAGGTACATTCCTAATCTGACTTTTCCCCTGCTTACAGCAGTATAAATAAGAATTATTCTATTGAAGTCAGCAAAGTCATTAGCTGGTATTAAACTTGCAATAGTCTTGCTTTTTACCTCTACACCAAATCCCATTCAATTTAGTATGAATACAACAGTACATTTAAGTGGAATGCAAGAACAGAGACAATTGGAAAATCTGTGTCCTAAATGCAGTATAGGGTTCTGTAGCGGAATTTCCATTTGAATATTCTTGAACATTGCAGCATAAATCTTCTTTTTCTGCAATGTAATCTAGTTTATTTTCCCCAGAAAGAAGTATATTTTCTTTTTTTTTTTTTTTTTTGCAAACAGAGACCATATAAAACACATGCTTGTCTCCTGAGCAAATGTCTCAAAGACCATAGCTTATACATTATAAAAAACCAAACAACTGCTGTTTCAAAGCAGGTTTTTTGTCTATCAGCACTTTTATTCCATACCAGTTTTCTGCATAGGGCAAAATATACACCCTTAGAAGGGTAACAACTATGATAAGTTCTTAAAAACAGATTATCTTGGAAAATAAATTTTTTCATTATGAAAGTGGCTTGTCATATATTAGTGAAATGAATTAGTCACTTAGCACACCTTTCATAACCTCAAAAGAATTACATTATGGCCTATACATTCCCATGTGTAACAGGAGCAGCTCTCCTCTTTGTACATACAGCACTATCACTCCACAGTTTCTGATTATGTTTTATACATATGGAACCATAAATCACTCATAAATCAGTCCAAAGCCTAAAACTAACCAAACCAGTTCGTATTTCTCTCATGAGCTATTCCATTTGCACGCCTTTCCAGATTAAACATTTTTGTTGGGATATAGAAAGATTCCAGGTACGTAGTATTCCATGGAAAAAAGGTAACAGCATGACATTTAGAAGATGTATGCATGAGGAAGGGAGGAAAGTAGGAAAGCAACAAACAAAGAAAGGGACATTTGCTTTTGATCCTTTCAGTAGAAGAAAGTCAACTGAGCATTAGCTACCTAATTCATCCTTTGATTTATCCCTGTTTTCTGAAACTATTCAGAGTAGAGAAGGCTCAAATGGCATCTCATCAATGTATATGAAGGAAGAGTGTGAAGAAGAGGGACTCAGGCTCTTTCCAGCAGTGCCCAGTGATGGGACCAGAGGCCATGGGCACAAACTGAAACACAGGAGATGCAGTCTGAACATCAGGAAACATTTTTTCACTGTGAGGTTGGCTAAGTGCTGTCACAGGTTGCCCAGGGAGGTTGTGGAGTCTCCATCTTAGGAGATGCTCAAAAGCTGGACAACCATCTGTAGGTAACCGAATTCGAGTGAGGATATTGGAAAAAGTGACCTCCAGAGATCCCTTGACCTCAGCCCTTGTATGATACTGTGATGCTACTTTTGTCTCTTGTCAGTGAGAAAGTGATGCAACTCTTTTACTTGGTGGATCCCTTCAATCAGGAACAGCAAATTTTAGAAATGCAGAGGGTGCTCCAGGAGCCAGGAGCTCTGGAAGGGACCCCAACAAGCACTTAAAGTTTGCAGTGGGAAGGAGTGAAATGCTTGTGGGGTCAGGATAGGCAACTTTGCATCTGGCAAATTAATAGAAATAAAGGAGGAGCTCAAGAATCATGTGTTACTTCCACTTCAATCACTCAGAGAAACATTCCTATCCTTTTTGCTTTGGAGAGGGAAAACTGTGACATAACTAATAAATATACTTTAAGTATCAACTGATTACTACAGCTTTGTGCCAGCGGCATTGGGAGCACAGGAGGGATGCTGAGAACTACTCTGAAAGGACTTGGCATGTGCAAAAGCAAAGCAGAGAAATCTGAATGCCTGAGTTTTATGACATTTGATTCCCGTGAAGACTACACTGAGGTCTCAGAAGTTTCTGGGGTTGTCATCATGTTTTCCATACTGATTTACTGTATCATTCTCCTGCACAGGTTGAAGATAAGCACATCAAGGGGGGCTTAGGTCCAGGGGCTTTACAGTGCCATTTGCTGGTGCCTACAACACTTAGCTCTGGCCATAGACAGGAATCCTAGACTTGGGGGCTGCACTGTGATCACACTGAGGGAAATATAGAAAAAAGGGTCACACATCTCCCTCTGTCTCCTGTGACTAGCTTGTCTTCTTGAATGCCAGCTATCCTACATGCTAAAAAAATAGCTGAATTGTACTTAAGGCAGTGCAGGACAGCAGAAAATGTTAAAAGGCAAGTTCAGTGCCAGGTTCAACACTGCCTTTTCTTGGAATGTCACCTCCTTGGAACAGCTTCCCATGAGCATGGCAAGATAAGGTGGCAATTTCTTTTTTTTCCTCAAGTGAATTTTGCAAAAGGATGGGACAGAGGAGGCTGAAACTTTCAAAAACAAGAACTGTGTAATGATGAGTTTAAGCAAATATGCAGCACTTTCGAATTGTACCTGGCACATTATGGCAAGATATAAAAGTGCAAATGCAGCTTTAATGTAGAAGTAGCAAGTTTCTGTCTGTCATACTGAAAATACAACATCTTGCCAAGTTACAAACAAGGCATTTTTTCATACTCTGCAGCAGACAACCCTGTTATTAAATAATAATGCCTTCATCTCTTGGTGGTGCTGTTGGAAGCAGAAAAGGAGCTCTTTTCACATCTTTTCTAGTCTGTCTCTGCTTCTAGTAAATACAAGTGCCTAGGTTTCTCTAACAGGGACCTCAGAGAAGCACTGCTGGGGTTAACATATTGTTTTGCCCAGGCATATACAAGTGTACTGCAGAAGGCACTATGCAAATAGTGTTCACAGAGTTTATAATTTCCTGTTGGAAGAGCAAAGAAAAGAAGGTCATTGATTTAAACCAGAGAATACAAATGATTTCCTGCCCACAAAGCTGCCAAATGCTTGGAGTTATTGATTTTTTTTTTCCCTCCCTGCTGCTAACCAAACACTTCTGGTCCTGTCATGGGCATCATCAGCTTATTGACTAAGTAAACATAACCCATTAAGCTGAACATTTTAAAAGTAATAGAAAATTATAGTGACTACAGTTAAAAAAATAAAATAAAAGGAGAGGAGAGGAAAAACAGTTCCTGAAGTTAATTAACTTTTATGTAGATTCAAGTTTCTGGAATTTAGGTTTGCATCCAAAAGAGAGAGAAAGGAGAGAAAGAAGACTTGGGGGAAAAAAAACCCAGAACCCCTTTTCTAAAGAAGCCAAAAAGGAAGGTGCAAGGAATTCAGATTTTTATGACCACAAGTAAAATAAAAATTACTACAAAATTGAGGTTGAAAGGGTAAAACTGTGTGGCAGCAGTATGGTGAAGGCATGTATTTATTTATTTATTTACTTATTAGCAGCAGGAGGTCTGTGTTGTTGTCTGAATATTTTTTTTGAAGCCAGGGCTGAGCACAGCTGATGCCTGGCCTTGGAACTTGTCAGTTTGAAGATAACACGTACGGTATTAATAAATGTAGAACAATACTTGCTGTCAAGTTGGTTACAAGGCAGTAGTTCACTGAAGGGGGCCTGACAATGTCAAAAAGCGTTAGACCAGAGCCAGCAAATGCTTTATACGCTACAGCTGAACCTACAAGATGAATTGATGCCCTGGATCTGACTTTAAGGCATCTGTCTGCTCTGAAGAGTGTGTGTTTGTCTGAAGAAGTGGGGAAACAAGTTGCTTTTTCCTCGTCCTCCAGCCATCTGCTTACACACAGAAGGCAAGGAGCAAGACAGGAGAAAAATCCTAGTGTGTTGTAAATGGACTGGGATGCCTTACAGACAAAAACAGTCTTTAAAAGTAGCAGCACACACTCAGGAGAGATGTTTAGAGGCAACTCTGAACAGCAGGATGGCAGCTACCAGGCTGGGACACTGCAGAGAGGGCTGACTTTCCCGTGGGACTTGCTGTTACAGGTGCTGCTGCTGGCTTCCCTGGCCCTGAGCCTTGTGGTCCTTCGGTGTGAGAGTTAGCAGTGAGAGAAGAGCCAGTGGGAAGAGGCACCAGGAGGGAAGTAAACAGGCAGATTACAAAGTGATGAAAAATAAGGGTATCGGTGTTCTACAGTGACTTGGAAAAGGTGTGACCGTTTCCTCCACCCCCTCACCTTCATGCCTGTCGACTGAGGAACACTATTAAGTTAGGTAGTCACAGATTATTAATGACCTGTTAACACCTTTTTTAATTTTCTAGTAAGTGCCAACTGCAGCTGCTATAATTATTCCGCTGGTCCTACAACACGCCCTGTGCCAGACTGCAAAATATTTTTTTTTGTCTGGAACACATTGTTATGCCTCTTAACATGAGTGTACTGCAGATGGGCGATTTCATACCTAAGTAAAATTACATCTTAGACTGTCAGAGCCCTTTGCAGCCATTAAATGTTGGTATCTTCCAGCAAAGTAGGAACCAGGAAGTGTTTAGTCACCAATTTTTATATGTGTGAATTAAGACACCCAAAGTTTATGGGTTTAGCCACAGTGATACAGTGAGTCAGTCCCTGAGCTGCTTGTGACACCTGGGAGCATCGTCTTCTGCTTTGCTTGTGCTGGCATCATATGAACTGCAAAAATCAGGGGTAAATTGAAAGTAAGGCTAAGTAGGGACTTTTTCTATCTAAGCAGAGGTTCCTGGGAGTAACGTTGTATAAAAGCGATGGTATCTCTTTAACACTCTTCCTAATTCCCACTAGGAGAAAGCTGAGTAGTGTGTGATGGGAAAACAAAACATAAACAAACAGAAAAATGTGTGTGTTGTGGTCAAAGTATTTCCTCTTCATCCTTCAATTTAAGAAGTCTGTGGGCACAGATCCCCAGTGGCATCAGCAGCAGCAGTCATTCCCCGCAAACTGGTCCTATTTCCTTTTCTAATGGATCACAGCACACCTATGTGTCTCACGTGTGCCATGTTTGTCAAATTTCATTGTATTGAGCCCTTGGTAATCCATCATTTGATCAACAAACCCCTCAAACAAGTATTTGAAGACTAAAGTAGCAATAAGGTATGTTGTTAGCAGACCTATTTGAAAGCTACTAGTGAGGATGTGTCTTGAAAATGCCATAAAGCAGATACTGAACTTTCAAAGATCCCAACAGTTCTAGAAAACAATGATCCTGTAAAGGTATTGCCTGTTGAGCACACACAAAGCACACAGTGTTTTGAAAAATCTCACCCATCAACAGTGTGCAAAGGTGTGGTCTGTGCTTTTGTCCAGCTCTTGCACTGTTACACCTCCTTGTTGGACAAAGCCCTATGCTGTAGCTCCATAGGCAAAGCTTGTCCCCATATCCCTAAGGGTAGGTTTGTTGTAGGAAAGAGCCCTGGAATTATGCTGCATCTGTCTAGGATGATATGTTTTAGCCTAAAAGAGGAAATGGTTCATGGGCAAGGACACAGCCCAAGTCTCTTGGAACTAAGTGTCTGACCTGTCACAGGCTTCCTGTGAAGTTGTTCCATGTTTTTCTGCAACAGCTTCGCACAATGAAAAAAAAGATCCTGCGTTCCCTAACAGGAACTGTTGAAGGACCAAAGATTTAGTGAGTAACATTTAAAATATTAAACTGAGAGATATTTTTTCCTCAAATCTTTTCCCACACATATTCTGAGGAGGAAAATATGGATTGCGGTCAGCTGTTCTCTGAAATTCCTCTTGCCCTGACTCATTTTTGGAAGGGAATCTGATTCACATTCAACTGCCTTGTGAGCATCCAGCATATCTTTTCCTTTTTCCAAGGGTGGATGGATAAATCAGTACCTACTGCCCAGATCAAGTCAAAGGTCTGACTCCAGATGCTGCACGTGCAGAGTGACAGGTTCTATCACTTCCTTTGCCCTTTTGCACCCTCCATCTTGCACAGCTCTATGCGCAAGTTAACAAGCTGGGTCTGCCTGAACAGAAACCTTCAAGTACTATGAGAACTTCTTTCTTTTATTTTTTATGGTTCCCATAATAACTTTTTCCCCCCCTTTTTGTCTTTCTGAGAATAGAATGTTTCTAGGTCAGAATCCCTGTTGGTCTTGTGCTGTTTTTGGTCCTCAGTGCTTATTAAAAAGTCACGAGTCTTTGAGATTAGTTTTTCCCCAGATCCTAATTTGTGTTAACAGATTTAGCTGATACTGAACCAGTTCTGCTCATACGGGCAAGGACCAACTTCTGGAAATGATCCAGATGTCCAAGATGTTCGAAAGTAATTAGTTTTCCTCAAAGCCTTAGGCTTTAAGTGTTGATCTGATATATTTAAAAGGGACTTGACTTTCAGAGGAAGGGTAGGATCCTTCTTTTTTGAAGGAGGGGCTCTTCTGGGAGGGCATAAAGATGGGCACTTGAAATAAATTTACCACATCTGAGGATCGGGGGGGAATTAGGGTAGTTTCGGTTTTCAATAAGAAGTTATGAATAAGAGCAGTGTGTTTGTGAAGTGCCAAAAGTATGTAGTGCTACAATAATATATAGTAAAACACATTAGATCAGCAAGAGTTTTGGCCATAGGGCTGTAAACCTCCCTGGCTCTGCTGCTATTTTAAAAGCTTTGTAAATCGGGCTCCATGCTGACCACAGCAGAGCAGATCACATCTTTTACCTCCTCATTTCCGGAAGCAGACACATTAGAAGGGAGAAAGCATCGTATGATTTACACTATGTTCCTGCTTTAAACATTTTTTCCCTATGACTGCCTCCCTTGGCATTCAGTTCCTTTAGGTTACCATCTACTGCATGCTTATTTAATGCATGCATGTGGATCAGATTATTGAAGTTAGTAAGACTACAGACAAGCATAAGCCTTATCAGCATTGGAGTCAGAGATTGTAAACTTCCAGGTTGGTATTAACTTTTAACATAGCCACTTACAGTTCCTGGCCCAGTGACATCTGCAGTACTTCTATGAGCTTTTGTGACCATTTGCCTTTCTCTTTGCAAGGTAAAATGTGACCTGTTAGCCAAGAAGGTTATCATGTGTTTCTTGATTTTTTTTCCACATCTCAGGATTTAGTAAGTTGACCTAAAACTAGATTGGTCATTGGGTTTTGCTTTGAGATTTTGTCAGTGTCTTTGGTATAGTGAATATATTGGACAGAGATAAATGCCCACAAACTGCCAAGAAAGCTAAGTAGTTACCACTTCATAGAAAGCATTACAAACTCTTTGATCTTTCCATGAGAAATCGTTTTGTACTCTTCATTGCTCCCTTACCTTGAAGGTTCAGTAAACCTATTCTGGGTTATATGCTATACAGAAAACACACATCACACTATGAAAACCTCCCTGGCTTTACAGTCCCTTTCTGCTAAGCACAGAGGGCTATTCTATCTCATTCTGGCAGTAAGAGACAGTCAAAGGACTATATCTGCTATTTTTTAATGTGATTATTTTGTTTTAACGTGCCCATTTGGAAGCTGGGCTGTGACACTTGCTGTGGGGAGTTGCAGGTACAGCACAGAGCAGTTCTTTTGAACCTTGGATTACAGCACCCATGACCTCACTCCCAGCAACAAGGAAGCCAAGAAGCTGTCCCATAGCTTTCCCGTTTAAACCACTCACTGCTGAAACCATAAACACCACTGATCTTTTCTTCCTTCACCTTGGATGCAACCTTTCATTTACCCTACTTGTGAATTCTTACTCTTAAATCCTTCACAGTTCACCTCTAAAACACAAAAGGTGTTTTAGAACATTCACATCATCTTCCCCCCTCCATGGTGTCCAATTACAGAAACATACAATTAAGGATGCTAATGACAGATTATGAGGCATTAACCTATAATGCCATCCTCCAATAACAGCAAAAATGGGTCACACTGTAGCTATAATTATCCTGGTTCTCTAGTAACACACCCTAGTTGTGCCTTGTTTCTGTGATATCCCTCGTATTTCAGTACAAAGTACAGGCAACTCTAGATGTCTTGGAGGGTGATCTGGAGCAGATTGTTGATCTGGCTTGCACATGGGCATGGCCTTCAAAAAAACTGAACAATCTAGGCTTTTTTTTTCCAACTTAGAAAAAAACCAATGAAGGATTTTGGCACCTGCCTTTGTAACCTGCAGTCAGGAAGACATACTCCATTTCACAGAGAGATAAACTGAGGGACAACAGGAGAAGGCTCTTTTGTCTATGGGAATGGTGGCTCCACTGCTTCTGTCTGCTCAGCACTGGGGTGGTGGCAATAGTCTGCAGGGTAAGAGGGCACATAGAGGGGTGAAGTTGGGTGGGCAGGAAGAAGAGAAATGCAAGTACAGGTGAGGCCACTGGATGAGACCGTGTAGCTTAAGAGCACAAAGTCTGTGATAGTGGAATAGAAATGCTATTTTATAAACAGAACAGAAACATGAAAATAAGAGTGCCCAAGAGAGGAAAGAAGGGAAATGAAACTAAGATATCTGAAGGCACGCTACAGGCTTTGTACTGGCTGAGAAGGCCACCTGCATTGTAGCCCCAGGAGAAGTGATGCAGCTGCAAGAGTAAGGTGGCTGTTTGGAGTCCTTAATCACTTTATTGACTACTTTCACTTTCCTTCTTAATTAGCCAGCAACAGAGGCAGAAAATAAACTTTGGACTACTGGCAAGCCAAGAAACTGTTTCTCATATGTAGAGTGGTCCTTTCAAAGCATTAACACCAGGTAAGTTACACATTTCTAGGAACTGGTCCACGAGGAGACCCTGGGAGGGACCATTTCAAAGCTGGCTGAAAAGGTGTTTTACCTCCCTAAATGCCAAAATATGCATTTTCAGTCCATCTGAAGAAGAATCACATAGGGGAAAAAAAAAAAAAAAGTATTACTCTGACTTTTGGTTTGACTGTGAATTAAGCAAACTTCTTTCCTACAAGTTTCTGAGATCTTGGTGAAAGCGGTTCATACACAAGACTTTGGTCTTTGATGTTTCTGAACATGCTGGCAGGGGTAAAATTTGTGCTGTTACTTCTCAGAAATGAGGTAAATAGTATGTTGAGACTGTTTCTATGAAAAAAAGGGACTATAATATGCTGAATTCCTGTCAAAACACTTCTGCTATACTGTCCTGTTTTTGGTGACAGTACTGATGAAAGTATTTTGGAGGCAGTAAGTGTCAAGAAGTTGTCTCTAAAATGCTGTCTGGCATGTTATTAGTATAGAAATTGGCATACACCCAGATGCCTTATGGATCTTACAAGATCAATGGATGGGCAGGAAAGCAAGAATGTGAAATACAAGTGTGTGCTCATGTGTGGTTTGCCTGACATTCCCCTCATCTTCTGTGACTTCCTGGGTGGCTTGCAGAAAAGCTGGACCTAGGGCCAATTCAAATCCCACCAGCCCAAGGGAATGTTTCATTGCAGAAGGGTCAGGCAACAGTTCCAGCTTTGAAGTTACTCAGGTCTATTGATAAATTTTAATTTAATTGTAGTCTTTTCCACATGTACTTAGTGTGTCATGTCAATACCTCAGGACTGCAGTGGTTCAAGGTGGTTTAAAGCTGCTTTGCTTTGGTGGCCTGGCACTATATTGTATTGGCCAAGTGGGTAGGCACTGGCCCAGATTGAGTTAGCCAGCAGTGATCACACTGAGTTTGCATGGATCAAGTTATTTCTCTCTTATTTCAGAGCAATATTATTGTTTACTGTTTGGTCTGTGATATGGCCGAGAATCTGGAGATGATGGGGGAGCTTGGTAATGTCAGGAGGAGGAGAAGGAGGAGAAAATGCCTTCCCTATAGACCCTGCAGCCCCAGCTCCCTTGCTCAGTTCTGAGGAAAATAAAATTGATGTCTGAGGCTTGGTGAAAATGCCCTTGCTTCACCACTACCTGCCTTTGATGGAGGCGCCTGAGATCAACCTCTGCCACACAAATTTCAGAGACCAGACAGAAAATTCAAATTTGCGAAAATAAGGGAGACTGTCTAAAGGCCAGCTTATTTTTAGAAGATCCTCTGTGGAGAAAACAAAGTCTAATTAGAAACAGCCTTTACTGTTGCAGTAACTCACCATTTCACATGTGACCTTGGGAGTCTTCTACCTCTCTGGGTTCGCTAAGTCTCTTTAACTGCCTGAGTCCGTCTCAGCTTCAAAGTCAATCTTGAATACTACCTTCCCCTCCATATCTTGCTATTTTCAAGACACAAAGTGAACATTACCATTACTATGATGCTCTGCTCTCTATTACTTATTTTTTGAGAACACTACTTATTATGATTTAATGTCTCTTGGTAACTGTAGGTTAAGTGTTTCTGTGTGTGCTAATCTCCACTTAATCTTTCTTACCACTGCATATGAGGTGGAGGAACAGCATAGCTTGGAAACTGTGCTTTTTTGATTATTGGCTGTGAAGAAATCTGTTTTTCCACCAATTGACTTGCATACTTTTTTATTGGTATAACAGGTTCTGAGGGGAGATCACCACAGATAGCAACGTGAACTTCCCTCCTTAGAAGGCAATTGCCCCTGTATCTGTAAGATTCTTCCAAATGCATTGCCTTACAGTTACTCCCTTTGTGGCAAATGAAGTGGAGGGAGTTTGGTCCTTCCCTTTGAGAGCCTCTACACTTTGTAGGCTGCAAACAATACTCAGAAATGCTCAGGACAGGAAGCATGCCTCTGGGCATGTCTCTGCTTCCCTTCCCTAGTGAGCCACATCCACACCACTTCAGCAGAGCAGCAGATTGGAGCAGCAAACACAGTGGGCCATAGGACAGATATCCTAGTGATGAGTCCTTGCATGCAACAGATCCTTACTACATTTTGGTCTTCCACAAGCTGACACCATTAGCATCTCCACTGTCCCCATTTAGAAGTCATCAGCAGCTGTGTGCCAAAAGATGTAATATCCAAGCATCCATTCCACCAGGGACCAGGATGCCAGGGAAGGGAAGCAGCTCTCCTGTAAGGGATGCACTGGGCTCCAAGGACACTTCTTTCCCTGGTTTTGAGGGGCTTGTTAAAACACTGAGCTCTGAACCTCTTCCCACAGTGTGCTGTCATAGGACTGGCTTGGGAAAACAACTGAGAAACAAATGAGAGGAGAGCATCAAGATCTAGCCAGGGGATGGGGTGGTCCAGCCCATAGGCTTCCCGCTGTGACCAGAAGAAAGCAATGGAGATGTTCTCCCTGTTACGTATAGAGGAGCTTGGGCACACCTCAGCCCTCCACATTTCTTTCTCACCAGGACCAGCAACAGATGACATCTGCAGGCAGGGGCAGCACATCAGGATCAGCAGTGCTGCATGGGGCAGGAGTGCTTAATGGGATCCCCATTTCTCAGCAGCCAAACTCCCTTGCCAAATGTCACTGTCTCGGCACAGTGGTGGTGATGAGATGCTGTGTGAGCACGTGACTGATCAGCACAAAGCTCTTCCTGCTTTTCATCCATCTCCCTTGTTTGGGTGCAAGCAGAGCGTGAGACCTAACAAACCTCAAACCCACTGACTGCGAGTTGCAGAGCCTCTAATTTCCGTTGTTTACTAGTCAAGTCCCCTGAGCCTCAGTCAGAACCTCCTCACTGGTGCAAGAGCTCCATGTCTTCCCACTCTTACTCAGCAAACTGCCAGCAGCACCCCCACCCCCAGACATTTGCATTCAATTACCCTGTATTTCATCACAGAAAGCAAATTTTGCCTGGCCACAACTTTGGAAGGGGCAAAAACAAATGCCGCAGGTCGCAACCTGTTATATCTGATCCTCCCTTCAGATTTACCATGTTTTTTTTCCCCCCCTCCCTGTTATATGGTGTTGGTATCAGATCCTACTCTTGGCCAGATGAATCTTACAAGAAGCTTATTAATCAGATTTTGCAGGGATTTAAGGAAAGTTGCAAACACAAGCATGCAAGCAGAAAGCTCTTACTAACCTTGTGAAATGGCTACCACTGTTTCTCTGTAAAACCACACTTGTATTTCCTTTGCTGCAACTTCTCATGCCCCTCAAGTTCCTCAGGGGAAGCAATGAAGAAAACTTGTCAGAGAAACAAATCAGGAGGAAGAGGGCTGTACCAATGGCACAATTTGGGCATTTTGGAACATAAAATAGACATAGCACCCACGTGCCTCTTTGCATTTCTACCACTACTAGTGATCCACAAATTTGAAGTAAATTAAACAGTAAACTTAAATATTAAGAGTTCTTAAAAATCAAAGTTAAACAAAAAATCAAGTTAACAAGGAAAGCATTCATCTGAGGAATAGCATGCTTTACAATTAAATGCTAGTGCCGACAGAGCATTAGATGAAATTTATACATGAGTTGCACTCAGTTTTCCTCAGGCTAGAAGCATGCAAGAGGCAGCAAATGGTCATGTCAGCAGAGTGGTGAGCAGAGGGAGGCTGCCAATGTCACCCTGACTGGCCACGATGGGAAGAAGTCCTGACATTTGCCTCTCCACCCTCTCTAAGCTGTGGTTGTCAAACAATACCTGACTAACACATACCTGAGGGATGCTAGAGGTGGATTTCACAGCAGGACTCAAACAACCTTGCCCAGGTCACATTTCTGTAGCTGGTTTGGGCCTTGGTTTATTAACCAGCTCTCGGTGAGTGTAACATTTAGTCACACGATCATCTGACAAGTGTTTGGGATTAGAAATCCCAGACAGTTACCCCAATTATTTGTATGTTGATGTGCCTGTTTGAAAAGAGCAGCTTTTCGCTAATGTGATTTTTTAATTGTTGTCAAAATCAGTCCTCTCTCCCATGCCAGCTGCAAGAGCATCAAGAGCATAAGTTGATACTCAGATGCTTGTTCAAGTCCCATCCTGCCACAGCCTGAAGCAACATGCTACTCCCCCACTGACAACTCAGCTTGAATTCTACTAACCTGCTGTGAGTAGGAACATTAGCTCAGGCTCTTCAGGTCACACAGTCCCTCTCTTACTCAAATGGTGGAAATGTTTAGTAGGTTGACTTTCTCAGAGGTGTTTCTTATTCTGCTGGGTCATACATTCAAGTGCCGAAATTGTGACTCATTAACAGGGCAAGTTTGGGCTAGGAGGTGCAGGAAGGAAGAAAAATAGCTTGCAAGAGCCTTCCTGTTTATCCACAGCTTGGGAAAAAAAATGACACAACAGAATACACACACCCTGGCTCCATTATCTTTGCTGGCAGAGTGCTGGCTTGGCTCTGTCCCTTAAGACTCCAGGCCAAATCCATCCCTGCTGCAAGCGTGTTTACTTTAGAGGAGTTTACTCGAGAGAGAAATCTGGCCCCCAGAGCCTGAATGCTCACAGTGTGCGAACGAGCGCACGGGCACCGGCAGCCCCCGTGACAATGCCACCGCACTGGCCCCCAGCCACACTAGGGAGGTCATTTTCTTCTCAGCAATTAGTGAAGTGGTGGCATCACTAAAAGAAATTGAATAAAAACATTCAACCCAGCTGGGTTCCCAGTTTGCTCTGTTCTCACTACCCTTCCTTCTGGGCCAACGGTGGGGCCCCAGCAAGCAAGAGCCCAATGCCTGTGCACTGCACTTTCATTCAGGCCTGGTTGGAAAGGGCTTTTAGGAAAGAGGAGGAGGGGGAGAAGTAACCCTTTGGCTTTCTTCTTTTACAACAAATGTCTTCCCTTTTTCTTTTCAGGGAGGAAAAATGCCAGCTTCTCTAAAAAAACTGCAGCAAATGGCTGTTTTCATGGGACTGTTTAGTGGCGGGGGATGCATCGTGATGTATAATCTTATGCAAAGTAAGTCTTGCTGCTGTTAGCAACCTTATTTCTCCTCTGCCCCTTTCATTGGCTTTTGTGTAGCAGGGAAAATAGCAGCATGCAAGATGTGAAAAGCAGATGAAGTTAAGGGAAGTGTGGCTGAGCCTCCGTGGGCTCTGCTTTGTTCATCCCCAGGGCTTTTGCTCTCCCAAGCACTGCTGCATGCATTTCCAGAGGCAAATATTGCATAGGAAGCAAGCTGTTGTGGTCAGAAGAAAGTCTGGTTTTGGAGGGTTTCCTGAGGGTGAAGTGAAAGTTTAGCCAGTAATACAGGTTTCATTTCTTCACTGAGATTTTATAACCAGGCAGTAAAAAAGGACCATCTGCGAGAAGGTAACAATGTCTAGTGGTTTTATCTGTAAATCTCTATGTGGTGCTGGCCCTTAAACACAATGCACCTGTGAAATGCTAAGATATCATTAGTTTCTCCTGAATGAGGGATTGATAAGAGCATCAGCACTGAGAAGACCAGGACAAGGAGAGGAAAAACTAGACAGGTGACGTTGCTGTTTATAGACATCTCTAGTTGCTACACATCTCTGGCCAAGAATCCAAATTACTAGTCCAAATGTTAGATGTTTCCTTTCTCTAAAACAGCTTCTAGATATTTAGCATCAGAACAGAAATAGGCTTTGCCTCATTCTCAGGGGGTGCTGTAGGCCTCTTGGCCCTATGCCTCTCCCTTGTTGGTGCTGTCAAAGGCTACTGCTTTTCACTTACCCTTATATCAGAGGATGCTGCCAGAAAAGTGTAGCCAAGCCTGTTTCTCAAGCCTTCAGATAAGCTCTGAAACCTCCCCTTCATTTTACACATATTAATAATAAATCAGACAAGGCTGGAAAGCAGGATTTAATTTTAGGCAGCTCATGCCCTCAAGCTCTGGAGTACATGACAGAAATATGATCCTTATGCTTTAAAATATTGAATCTGGCTTTAACAACGACATTAACATTTTTTAATTTTCAACTTCAACATTGTTATATAGAAATCTTGTGGGGAAGTCACACCCTGTGCTATACAGCAAGTCAAGAGGGCTCGTTCCTGCATCACTTTGCTGTGCAATCGAGTCGTGCAACACAATGGCTACTTCTGCCTCTGTTGCAATATCAGTGGCCACTGAGTAGCTGTCTGGTAACTTGGGGGCAAGCAGCAGGAGAGGGTTGCTTCCCTTTCTTCGAACTGAAGGGAAGTTTGCATGCACATGGTCTCTGTGCAAACGCTCAGGTAATCCTATTTCTACTCACTCTCGTCACCTCCACACCCTTCTCACAGAAGCAGTCTGCTCAGCCAACTCCAGCATCCTTTCAGCTTTTCTACCAAGAGATGTGTGAACGAATGGGTTAGTTGGGTATTTTATGTTTAAGCATGAGATGCTAACAAGGAACAGCTGAGGAGTAGCACCAGGAAACCAGAACCCATTTCCCCTCCAACCTGCATGATGGACACAATATATTTTTAACGTGGTCTGGGTGGCTGTTTGCCATAATCTAGAGGCACTAAAGGGCTGGCATGCTGCAACTCCTTTGGCTGGAGCTCCTTAAGATGGTCCAGGGGGGCCAGGGGAGATCCAGCTCAGGCTGCAGCGTAGCAAAGCTGTTTCTATGCCAACTGGATGATGCCTGCTCACAGAGGATGCCTCTAATTAGAGGGGGCAGCATCTTCTGCCTTATGCTCCAAGATTATTACTGACAGGCAAGAGACTACGAAACAAACCTTACACCTTGTTCTAAACTCTTTGAAATGGGAGGGCAAAGTAGCCAGAGTAAGATTTTTGCAGATGCACACTCTTGGCTTAACTCTGCCCTTCCTGAAGTCAAGAGAGCAAAGTTACCCTGGTATGAGTGCATCTAGAAATCCCAGCAAGCAAGCCTTAAAACTGTTAATAAGCAAATACCTGCCACCATAAGGAGCGTCGGCAAGTTTCCAGCCTCTCAACTCTGCATTGTCCATTGGCACCCATGGCACAGCTACACATAGCAACCAGACATATTGATAAATAGCAGTTTACCACAATTGTCCTCCATATGCCAACACTGCAGCATCCATCTCCTGTTCTATTGTGGCTGCTTGACCAGTAATTCTAATGGTGCTTCCTTGTGCTTCCCTTTTAATGCATCTGTCAGTAGAGTTGCAGCTTTGTGGCTGCCACTTGGAAAGCTGTATCAAGACCACAGCAATAGTTCCACAGCAGCAGCTGTTTCTGTCCCATATCAATATCTGCAAAATATTCTCCATTCCTAAAGTGTTTTATGTACCTCCTATAAAAAAAATATACTTGAGCTACCATTAGAACATTTCAGATATTCATCCTTGTGCCTTTTTTCCCCCTTTTTTTCTTCCTTTTAGATGACCTGCAAATGCATGAAAAGTGAGGAGACACAGCCATAAGCTGAACTGTATATCAGCATGGAACAGGCTATGTTCAGAGCCCTTTTCACTTAAATGAGCTGAATAACATTTGTGTTTCCTCCTTTAGCCAAATTTCTCCTTAATTAATAGTTTTGGACTGTGCTTCAGGAAAGGTGTTGTAGTCTGGAGAAATTTTTTTTTTTTTTAGTGTATGTTTTGATTTTAAGTCTCCTCACTGCCTTGTTTCTCTCACCTAGAAAGTTTTGCCAGGACCCAGTATTACCAGCAAGCTTTGGAGCAACTGAACAACAATCCTGATGCCCTGGAAGCCCTGGGTGCCCCCCCCCTTAAGGTTCACAACATCCGACTGACAGATGGGAGTAATCGCGTAGACACAGAAAGAGCACAGGTAATGCTGGGGAGGTGGTGTCACAGGGTGGCTTCCCAAGATGTCAGGTGACAAGAGATCAGCCAGGGGATTTTGTGACTTAATCAGCAGCTCAGAAGTCATTTGAGGACACTGAAAGGCAGTAAAATAGGATACCAGTTGATTTGGAAGAGGAATGGATTTCCAGAGCATAAATCTACTAGACTAGAAACAGCAATAGCAGCATCTTTATATTGTGCTATATGGGCACATCACAGAATGCCAAGGGACCTTGCAAGCCAGTTGATAGCCCTCCTGCCACCGTAAGCCACAAAATCATTTTCAGAGACATATCAGATCCAGCTTTAAAATAGCACCTTTCTCCCTTTCCCCTGCTCAGATATGTCCCACGCTAGTTTTTAAAGTTCAGAGTGAAGTTTTATAGCCATTTACAGGCTATGCTGTGGTACAGCACAGGTGATGGGGTTTCTAAAAGCACCTGTAAGTTTGTGTCATGGACAACAGCTGACCTGCCTGAGACTGAGAGTGTGGGTTACACAGTGACTGGAAACTGCTGCACTGCATGCTGAAGTATTGCACAAGGCTGCCTTCAGTGTTTTTACCCTTAATCCAGGGCTAGTTGCCCTTTCCTTGTTTTGCTGGTGACACAAAATGTCCCTAATGACTCTCCAGGTCCTTCACTGGGGTAATTTGTCACATTGGGATAATTTTGTTCTTCCTGTTGAGTAGTTCTGAACTTTGGGGACCAAGCAAGGGCATTAAGGAATGGGTCAGATGGTACAGTGAAGAAAAGGGACTGTGAGGGCAAGATAAAGCCCCAGCCTTTAACCAACTCAAATAAAATTTCTTTCCATTTCACTCCAGGTAGGCTGCACTCACATGATACCCTGTGCCAAAATGTTTCCAAACATTTCCAAACATCCAAAAGGTTTTATAGATTCTACCAAGAAACATATCTAAGGAAACAAATGTGCAAAACCCCATACAATCTTTTATGCTGACTGAAAGGAAGAAAACCTTTCCCACTGGTGTTTTCTTATGTCACTGTTTAAGAATGCTGGTCACTTGGGTGACTCAGGATGAAGTCAAACCCTGCCTTCTACTGACCTCACCCAAGACGCAAACCACTGACTTTCTTCTCCACTTTTTCATGCTCCTAAGCGTTCATGTTCCCATGAAATAAACTGGTTAATCATCATTATACCATAGTTCAATTTACTGAGTCCACAACGTTCCCATCTCCTGGGTCTGTTGGAGAACACCTGGTATTTTCTCTTTGTGATTGCAACACCACCAGCAAATCCTACATCGAGAATATATTCCTTTTTTTCAGACGTTAGACCAAATTGGCCATGGTCACTGCTGCAGCTCCAGCTGTGTTTGTCAACAACTCAGTGATAGAATTTGTGACACTGAAAAAAACAAAACCAAAAACGGCTGAAAGTCTCATTGCCTTGGTGTATGTTAAGGGACTCATCTGTAGAGGATCTCAACCTACTGGCTTGTTATGGTTATGGGAAGCTCTAACAGTGCAGGTCACCTCTGGATGGCCATGCATTCTGGTAAGGAAAAGTGTTTGCTCATAAATATTTCAGAGAGCAAGTGGTTTTCCCTGGGGGTTGCAGCTGCAACACAGTACATTCTTTCATCAGAGGGAGATTAATGCATGGCAGAACAGACATACTTGTGTAGCCACACACATGTTAGCTGTTAGAATAGCTTGGTCAAACTCTGAAATACAGTGAAAAACATACTTAGAGTTTAAGGCAAAGAGGTGTTAAATCTTTAACTGTGGAAGGAGTAAATGTCCTTTTTGCTTTGCTGAATCTTTAACATGCTTTTACATTTGCAGATAAAGTTACCAGTATCTGGAACAAAATCAGCGGGATACCTCTACATTAACTCGGAGATGGACCACTCCCGTCAGTGGTGTGTACTGGGGGAGGTGCCGGGAGAAATGTCTGGATGCAGGGAAAGAAGTGGTAGGAGAGAGGAGTAGAGCAGGATATTTGCTTTAGTCATCCGTGTTGCTGAGACCATGCACACAAAGCAAACGGAAACTCCTGTCTGAAGGTCTTGTGAAAGGTCATTAACATCATTATGACTAAAATGTAAATTAGTTGAGAAATATACTGAATTCATCTCTCTGAGTGCCAACAGAAGAGCAACACGAGCCATTTGTGTTAAGTGTGTTCCGCAAACTGTAGCTTGGTACACATACAAATACTGTAAGCCAAGATAACACATTGTCCCCTCCCACCCCTCCTCCCCACAGTGATGCAGAGGCTGTAGAACAGCAGTCCTAACTCTAATCTGATATGGATTGCAGTAGGAAAAACACACATTAAATCAGAGCTGTGCAAGGCAAGCTAAAAATGCAGGATTTTTTTTTCATTTCATAAATATGGTCCTTATGGTGAAAAAAAAGAAAGTGCTAGAACAGATATATTATAGTTGAAGAATGCTCTGATTCCACATCATATAGAAGTGACTTTACATTTTTGTAGTACTGAAGCCTGAAAACCTCCTTTGTCAAGGGTAAACTGGTTTCTAGAACTGGACAAGGAATTGCTATGTGAATTCAAAGTCCATCTTCCATTGCAAAAGACTAAGTTTTATTAGTGCAAAGCTCTTGTTAGGTACTTCTGTTAGCTCTATTTAGAAACCAAAAGCTACAAAACTTTTACTTAGCTGCCACTAGCCATATGATAATGTTTTCTTACCATAATTCAATGAGTATGACTTACAGGGTTTCTCTTCTGAGTAAGTACAGGAAGTATGGTGTAAAATGATGTGAGGAAGGCACTAGATTGGGACTTGAAAAACTCAGTACCAGGCCTGTCCTCCTCCCTAGTGACCAGAGATAACCCCAGAGGTCCCCAGGCACCTTTCTTGCACACGTCACGTCTCTGGTGCCTCAGCTCTGATCTCCTCACTCCTCCTTAGCCCCTCACAGACTAGGGAAATAACAGTTCCCTGATATTCCATGCTGACAGTGAGGATAACTGAAGATTGCAAGGTGTTGAACTATGTTAATGCATACATATCTCTCAGAGTTTTGTTTCAAAGTGTTTTTTAAAAAGTTTTTTAAAGCTCTCCATGTATTTCTACAAGCTTAAGATTAAAAAAAAAACCAAGCATCTTCTTGTAAGAGGATTTATGGCAGATGAATGTGTCAGACTCAACCAATTCCATCTGTGTGCAGGGTCCTGTGTAGAGCTTCATGTGGGGCTAAGGCATGTCTTGAGGTCCTTGCACCCAGCAGAGGAACTAACAGTAAAATGGCTGGGACTAGCAAACATGTAAACAGGCTATCCTAGTGGAATTCCACAGATTATGCATGTGTGCTTTTCCAGTGGCGACTGGGGAGGCAGTCAGACCCATACAGACAAAGGTACATGACACCGGGAGTTGAATGCTCTGTGTAAAAGTAGTTTTGGCTCCTAAGCCACAGAAATGCATCTGACTCTGAGCGTACAGTCTGTCCATAGGGGTTTATTTATTTATAAAAGAGAAGGCAACTGAGAAAAGGGAAATTTGGAGTCTGTGAGCTCATTTGGGGCAGGAAGAGGAGGCATTTGCTCAAGTGCAGGCAGTGCAGGGGTTGGGAGGGTATCCAGAGGTGAGGGTGACCAAGGCACCAGTTGTGCAAAATGACACTTACCTGCCCCAAAGTGAACAGAGGAAAGGGCTGAGACCCCAGGCCACACTGCGGGGAGGGAGCAGTTCCTCCTTCAAGCCCAGTTATAAAGGAGAGAGTTGCTTGTCCTGGGTTGGAGGTGGAAGCAGAGGGGACAAAGAGCTCTGCTGCAGACCCACTGCACAGAGGTGCAGCAGTCTTATTATCTAATTCTACGTACTCAGCACTGACTCCAGCAAAAGCAGAGCTGGGAGAGCACCAGGACCTTTTGTAAAAATCCTGTTTTAGTACCCCAAAATAATAGTCCTTTCCAGCAGGAAAAGCAGCATGACCAGTCTCTCAGAAGTGGGTTTGGAGCAGAGCTTAGAGGAAGGAAAAGACTTCCCCTCAGTCTCCAACAAATGCCGTTTTCCTTCTTTGAGTAACCACTGTTGTACCCGGTCAGGGTTTCAGCAGTCACACTGAGTGATCACACAGTGTTTAAACTCCTCCAAGCCAGGATAATTCCTTAGCAACACCGTCTGGCTCCAAGGCTGGAGAGGAGTGGAGCAAGGAATGTACCCACAGAATGGAGAGGAAAAAAAGGCAATGAGTCAAGGGAGGAATGTCCTATCTAAGAAGAGCTGGCAGGATTTTATTTGAGTTGCAGCAAATAGGAAACAGGCATCCCAGACCTTTGAATCTGGGCTGTGTTATGCTATTAGGGAGAATAGCTTTCAGAAGCTAGCACACACAAACCAAGTTTTAAAGCACTTGAGAGAATTTTTAAAAGCAATGAATGTGTGGAATGATTTGTTTCTCTGTGCCAACTCTTTCTACACTGACTTTACTATTGCATTAAAAGTGATTGATACAAGTTAAAAATCTGCTTTGTTTTGTGTCAGCTGGTGCCTTCAGGATGTCACCTTGAAACTACGGGATGGTCAGAATATCCCTGTTTACCACTCCCCGATGGAAAGCATTGGTGTGCAAGAAGGCTAAAAATCAGAGACAGCTGCCTCTCCGCCTCCCATTGAGCCAAAGGAGCCATTAATCGATTGCGTCCTGCTGTGTCCATGAATGTACACAGTTGTCAGAAGTGACAGTTTCACTTAAGTGGGTGCTCTTAAGACAATTTTCTCTCTAAGATTGACCTCATCATTGTTGTAATTGTAATTTCTTTCTTTTGCTAGTTTATTCATGTGTTCAACAGAAGCCTAAAATAAATATCTTGCAAAAGACTTGCTGTTCCAGAGAAGTCATGTGTTATGCCCTGTGTGTGCTGGTATTATGAATTTGAAATAAATAAACAAACTGCCAGGAAACTTAGCTTTGTTTTAAAATTGCAGACCAAAATCAGGACAGTTGGGCTGCTCTGTCATGGCTAGAAGACCAAGCCAGCCTCTCAAAGCGACTCCCTTGCTGCTTCGGTTTTCACTCATTTCTTCACAAGGTGTTACCTAAATCAGGAGCAATGAAGCAGCAAAGGTGAAGCTCAGCAGCAGCATGCTCCACACCACATATCAGGTAGATTTGCTCCCTTACAGATATAATTAAAAAGCACATGAAATAGCTGAAGCTATTCTTTATAATTTAGGAATTCCAGGAAGAGACTCAGTGCTCACACTGAAGGTCACTGCCTCACACTGGCACTGACTGACACGAATTCAGGAGAAGAAATTTACTTAGGGAGAACACTCAGGAGGTGCAGAACAGGTGAAGTACTGCCACAGTTCACTCTGACTACAATAGGAGATTTTGACTGTGCCATGATTCTGTCCATCAGGTAGAGAATTGCCCATCACCAGAACTAAGTTGAGGAATAAGCAAAAAAAAAAACCCAACAACAAACCCAAACCACCCCAAACAAACAAAAAATCCCCCAAATGCACACATTTTCCACTCCCACCCCAAACTGCACATGTGAACAATTGCAAAGCCTAAGGCACAGTCTGAGACACTGAAAAAACACAAGTAACTGTCCTGCCTTCATTCCTTAAAGTATGAAGCCATGAGCCACTCAAAACATGAGCCATTAAGAACATCCAGATCGAAGAGTATTTCGGATTCGCTCTAACAGAGATGCTTAATCAAGCTGCAGCTAGGGAAAGCCCGGAGCTTATATCACTCAATTCTTTTTCCTCCTTCTCCATGTCTTCATCCAAATTTGAGTCCTAGAAACCCACTTGAGGCACAGGTTTTCACAGAGAAGGTCAAACTATAACAAAGAATCGTTGAAGAACAGTGAGCATTTTCTTGTTCAACAATGAGCTGGCAAACTGGGCAAGGTGGCTTTTGAACAAACCTGAAGAGGAAATGCCATAGTACAAAGAAGGAGGTACTAAAGGACCACAGCAAAGGCATCTTGGACAAACAATTTTAGAAAGAAAAAATACACATGCTGTAGTTTGAACTTCACGAAGAGCTGTCAGGATGAACAGCTCCTGTGATACCTGATCCAGTCTGCATGAACACCAGGGAGAGGATCAGGATGAATCAAAGAGAGACAACATTACCCAGATTGAAATCACCCCTTACTGGTTTCATAAAACAAAATACAAACCATGTGATGTGAAAACATCAGCTACGCATTACTGCAGCTCACCTAGCAAGAAGAACACCTGAGTGATATGAAGATATCCTGGCCAGCTGGTGTCTCAGAGCTTGATCAACTCCAGCTTCTGGTCACTGAGGAAATTTGGGGGGAATCAAACAGTTGACAAGAAAGAGCCAAATAAACCACTTCCCATCCATCAGTTACCACTTCCCTGGCTGCAGCTTTGATTTCTTACTAATCTCCAAAGATGATGTGGCTGTGGAGAGCAACCCCAGCCTGTTCAGTCAGACATAGTCCCTCCTTATGTCTTCACTGGCTGCATCTGGCACACATTGCCGTTCATCTGCATTTTGTCACCTCTGTGTGCTTAGTAAGCCTGGAGCCTGCAATGGCTGCCAGGTGAGCAAGTGTCCAGGAAACCTGGCCACAACCACTCCAGCCTGCAGCACAATGCTGGCTCACCACCTCTTGGCTCTTGAGCTGGCACACACAAGATCCCCACTCTGGCTTCACAAATTGCTGCACCACAACACCACTGCACGGCCTGGCTCTAACCCTGGGTTTTCCAGACCTGGAAGATGTATCCCCATGCAAACCTTACCAGTAATACTGGAGCTTTTGTTACCTTTCTTGGGGGAAGCAGAGCCTGCAAAGAGGTTTCATCTCTCACTTTCCCCCTAAAGACTCAACAGAGCACCCCTTTAACTTTGAGGACTCCCAGTCATTCAAACCAACCAATGGGGTCACCAGAGCTGTAGGAACGGGCAGTATCATCATAGCATACCAATTCTCTAAACCAAATCTTTAAACCCAGAGAAGTAAGAAAGCGATGGGTGGAGCTGGAAGCCAGCAAATAAGTGCAGTGGGACAAGAGTAAAATCACAATCAAATCCCTGCCTTTGTTTTATTACCAAAGAGTCAGCAAGCACAGAATTTCTTACCTCATGACCTTGAAGAGCTGCAGAAATTACTTCCTCTCCATATTTGAGCTCTTTTAGGATGCACGTATTCAAAGGGAGAAAAAAACTCAGCAGGCTGGTGCCAAGCTGCTTTGGCCATACGGCTGCCATTAAGTACATCACAGCCCACGGCTGCTTTCAGAGAGGACACAGGTGCAGCAGGAGCAGCCAAGGGAGCTGGAACATGCCAGGAAAACAGGGAGAGCAAAGGTCTCAAAACCCAGCAGCTGCTGAAAGCCCAAATAACTTCAAAAGGGCACCTGGACCCTTTGCAGTCTTTTCTTCTAAGGAACACTGGAGGAGATTAAGTTCTATTTAACTTCCTTATGTCACTGAAACACTGATTTCATTTTTATTGAGAAAATATTCACCTTTTGATAAAAGTCCCTAGATCCCACAGAACAATTAAGGTTGGGAGGAGCTTTGGGAGATCATGTAGTCCAAGTGTTTCATTCCCACCAGGGTCAGCTAGAGCATATTACCTGGGATCGCATCCAGTCAGCCTTTGAAGATCACTAAGGATGGAAACTCTATGCCCTCTGGACAAGCTGTACTCTTATGTGTAAACAGATTTCCATGTGTTTCAGTGTGTGCTCACTGTCTCTTGTCCTGCCACTGGACACCACTGCAAAGAACCTGGCTCCATTCTCTTTAGTCTTCCCCCACACTGATAAAATTCCTTGCTGAACCTTCTCTTCTCCAGTTCCAAGTCTCTCAGCTTTGTTAAGAGGTGCTGCAATCCTTTAACCATTTTAATCATGTTCAGTATGTTAAATAATTTCTTTTTAATTGTCTTGAAAATTTGCACAGTTTCTTTTCCAGTTGTTGGTGTGGTTAAAACAACCATCATTGTCATGACCTTCGCTGGATTGCATGTTTGTTTCTTATTCTCTAGTTTGATTTTAATTGCTTCTGCCAGGCAGCCATCACCCTCAAGGAAATTATCAAGGTGGCAGACTGTTCTGGGCAAGGACTTAATTTACAGCTGAGGAACAACAAATATTGCTCAGCAGATTGTTACAACACTTGAACCTACTTAAGTTGGACCTGACTAACACACAAGGGGCAGTGTAAAGCCAGATGTTTTAAAAGCACAACCTTCAGAAAGGCTAAGTGGGCTGACGTTCCCTTTTGAATATGTTTCTCCGAGGAGTAATAGAGTTTTGTCCAACTTACGGGCCACTCAGTTAACTTCAGCACTTGGGCAGATGTCTTGCATTGCACTGGGAACACGAGTCATTTGGATTCATTTCTCATTTAGAAATGAGAATGCATCCAGTTGTTTTCTGCATCTTTCCTGCTTGTCAAAGAAAAATCATTTTCCTGCATGTTTTTTGCAAAATTTGCAAGTTCCCTGCAGCAGGTCCCAGGCAGTCCTGTAACACAAGGAGCAATGGAGACCTGCACATTTTTTGTGTTATTTTGAAAGACACATCACACCTGGCCAAATGCCTTTGATTCATTTTAATTAGCACCAATTGTATAAAAATAATAATGTAATTTCTTAACCAGTGTAGTGCTGTTTCTGTTAATTTGCTTTCCTAGAGGATTTAGGAGCAAGCACCTTTATTCAATAACTTCTGAGAGACAGTCTTTGCCTCTCTTTGCTTGGTAAGGCCCACAAAAAGGACTTCCATCCAGTGACCAGACCAGCTGAATCTCACAGGGTGCTACTGGAAGGTGGCAGAGAGTAAGGTGATACCCCAGCAGCTCAGAACATTTACCTGTGAGGATTAGTGAAAAGCCACCTGTGTAATTCAGTCTGTATGCTGGCATTACACATTAATTGAAGAGATGGGGTACATTGATTTCAATGCATCACCAGCTTAGCTGTGATTCTAATTGCACAAGCAAGCAAAGTCTCAATTAAGTTCTCTGTGTTTACAGGAAAAAGGATAATCCCTTCAAGGAGTTCCCTTTCCTCTCCTAATTTTGCTGTAACTGTTGTGGTCCTAATGCTCTGCTTCTCTTTGACAATTAAGGAAAGGTTAGGACTTAAGAGAGATTTTTACACCCATATGGACCTATTTTTTTTCTGTTTTATAAAGTTTCAAGGTTTTATTTTTATGGAACCAAAATATTTTACTTTAACAAAGCTCTACAGTTGTTAGTTGTCTTATAACAGGAATGATTAATGAAATTAAGCAGTGTTAGAAGAGGAAATGCCTTTCCATAGAAGAAGAAATGGTTTTCTCACCCTAGGATCATCACCTAGGATCCAGCTGATGCTCTAACTTTCCTCACAGGAAGTCACATCAGGCAAATAACACAGTTCTGGGCACAGCACATTTTGGAGGGGATATCAAAATTTCACTGCTTAGGAGCAGACACTACAGCATGATTTGTTAAACCTGGATAAATGTTGATTTTTGTCTGCTCCACCCTGTCTGGGATACACAGCTGTCCTACATTGCATACACTTCTTGGCATTTAAATACCATCTTTCCAACTGCACATCTGCAGGCAGGTCATTTCCCACTTATTCAACATCTAAAATAACAGTCCTAAATCTAATGGAAATGTACTTCTAGGTTTAGTATACACCAAGAAAACCCAGGAAGATTTACATGGATAACGTGACTATATTCATCAATCCCAATGACAAATACAACATTGGTAAATGCTGCGTTGTGAAGACCTCTACAGTGGAAGCACATTGCTTTAGAGTGGAAAAGATGATTGGTGCATTTTATATTTGCTGCAAGAATTGAACAAATATATAATTCAGAAAGCTAAAATATCAGTAATCCTTCTAATGAGTGTTGAGAAAAATAACTTCACAATAGTCCTTGGAGAAAAGCAAGAGACTCCATATAACATACTACAACTCAGATCCAGCAGAATATTTCTAGCTAGTAGTCAAAGCCAGGCATAAAGGTGTGCATTCACCAACCACAGAAGAGTTTAAGTTGCAGTAATTTGCAATGCAGCACTGTGCTTCAGCTTTATTATTCATTTCAGTCATCATGCAGCTATCCTGCACCAGACAAACCAGTGTAACTTTTTGGAATTCAGTTTCTAATCAGCAATGCTGTGTTGAGGAAAGATTCCTGTTTTTAAAGTATTTCCCAAAGCACAAAGAACGAGAGACCCATTAGCTGTTCAGAAAACAAAATTTCATTTATTGTAAAGTTCCTGAACCAGTAAACACCTTATCAGAAGTACAATGAACTGGCAATATTTCTTTAAAATGTTGAACTCTCTTTCAGGGACGACACCTGAAATATTCAAGAGAGATCTTAAGCCATGGAGTAACTTGGTGCAAGGCCTCCCTCCCCATTCCCTGCGAGCACTATCAGTGGAGAATGGGCAGTTAATTTTTATTTCCATTTGTGACCTAACAGCTCTCAAGATTCACCTGGTAAATCATAAGCTGGGACAAGCTTGTATTCAGGGACTCGCAAATGAAAAGTGTGACAAATGAGACAAATCACAATACAAATTCCGCTTTGGACAAAAAGAAAAATATTATTTTGTAGAACTTTCAGTTTAGTGACTATAAAATCTATAGCCTTTTACTTAAAGAGGTGAACATAGCAACAAGAGAAGACAAGGCTATACTTTCAGTTAGGTGTGTGCTATTTATTCCAGCAACTCCAAGACAGGCCTAAGCCTGGACCTACCCTTCCTATTGATACAGTTCATGAGTCTTGCAACAGAACCATAGACATAACAACCCTCTAGGAACACTGCCTTTCCATTCCTTCAGCATCCTGCATCTGAGCAAACAACAGCCACACTCCCAGTGCTACACAGGCAGCCAGCAGGTGTCCAGTCTGGAGAGCAGGGACTGGGAGAGCATTGCCCACAAGGTCCAAGGAGTTGATTCCCTCTCCACACCAGCCCCTTCCCCACCAACACAAGCAGCTTTTTTCAGATGACTTGCATATGTACACACAGTCGTCTGTGTTCACAGAACTGTGGAAAACCAGCTCTTCCACACAAACTAGCAATTTGTTCCCAGTCTTCCTCATGTGTTGCTTCACTAGTAACTGAACCTCTCAAGAACATGGACCGCAATAGTCCTGTTCTACAGTGTAGGGTACAAACACCTCATTTTCAGCTTTACCCACACTCACAGCAGAACACAAACAGTTTCAAGTGTGTGGGACTGGCTGATAGTCCTGCAGTTAAATGTTATGGAAAATTTTCCCTGTTATAGGGTGAATTAAGATGCCTTGTTTATAACTTACTTATACTCTTAAACTTTCACAACTTTATACAAATTCTTAATGACATTAAAAAACACCGTATAAAACCACCCTAAGGCACAAAAAGTTAAACAGAAATGCAGCACACTGGAAATCAAAGCAGCCAATTCAAGAGAAGCTGGCCTTGTAGTAAGTTCATAGTTCATGTACACATGTTAAGCTTCATTGTCATACATTAAAAACAGTATATGTAGGACAAAATGTACACTGCTCAGCACCTACTCTTTCCCATCAGTACCAGCCTCCATCTGAGACATAATCTGTGGTTACAAAGAGGAATTGAAACAGGTACACTCCCTCAAATGATTTGCTGTGAGGAACCATTGAGTTATTAAGCATTTATGTATGCAGACATGGCAACATTGTTTTGTAAAGGTGGGCTGTGAGCACGCTTCAACCTCACTGCTTTGCTCAACTTTGTAAAGTAAGGAAGTATGGATGTACCAAAAAAAAAAAAAGTGATGGAAGCTGGGAGAAACTGTAATCTTGCACAGAAGAATTTCATGAGTCAATGACGTCCCCTCACCCAAGCAAATTGTGTTGGGCAAATGACCTGACAGTAAAAGAAAGATGCTCATGAAAGGTACGGTCCTGCCTAACAACCCTGAAACTGATCAGCATTGGAAGCAGGGTCAGCTACCATCTGCCTCCAGGAACACCCAGACAACACCAATACTCTGTTGGCTCTAAGATTCATGTCTAACTCCTGCTGACAGCCAGCCTGAGTTATCAAGCAACTGACTCATCTCTCCAGAGCATGAAAGGCATCTCTGCATTACAATACAAAACACATCCAAACTCAATTCTCAGTACTACTGGGTGTTTTCTTATATGAAGGTCTTCAAGGAGTAGAAGCTGCCCTACCTATGTGAATACTCAATATGTAATTCCTTAGAGGAAGAAGCCTGATAGGACAGTTCAGTTTTTCTGATGTGGCTTGAAATGAAGGCAATCTGACCTCTGGCAGTGAAGCCTTATGGAAAACCAACCCACTCAGTGTCACACAGCTTTTGGTTCACTTTCTTCTCTACTACAGCTTTTTCCCCCACCACTCCAGCCCTGCTGATCAGATCACCCCAGTACTGCTGCTCTTGTTAAGAAGCCATTTAACTTTTGTGTGAAGGAGGAACTAAAACCTTAGCACAGAGCCCTGAACTCCTGCTCACTAAACAGAGTAAGAACATTTGATACATCTGGAATTAGGAAAGTCTGTAGCAACATGGAAAAAAGGGAAAAACTAGCTTAAGAGTTTCTCTTCATTGTTTTACAGCATGAAAACTTTTGTCAGTTTATTATAAAGGAACAGCATAAGGAAACCAAATAAATAGTTGAATAGTTAACAGTATGCAATATAATAGTACTAAACTTCAAATTACATAAAAATTAAACTTTGGAACAGCATCAATATGAAAAATTTCTTAGAAAACTAGGACTCAGTCCAAGATCCTCAGCTCTGTACATTGCAAAAACCACTCAGTTTTGATGCCCAGTTGGTCCCAACTTTGTCCTCTGAGGGACCGCGTCCATTGAGAACTCTGACTCATCCATACTGCTCCCTAATCCCACTCTGCCCCACCACACAACATGCTGTTTTTCCAAGTGTCTAAAGGGGAGTGATCAGGAAGCAGGAGGCATTATCTGTGCTTTGTTGTTCCAGAGGAATTGGTATATTCTTCCTCATGTGATAGCTATACTGAACAAAGTAATGCAATTTAGCCTACGGATACTTCTTTCTTCCTTAAAGCAGCAGTTAGAGGAACAGAAAGAAGGCAAAAATGACCTCATGCTCCCAGTAAAACCACAGCCAAGTGCTGGGGGAGGTGGAATCAATCACTTGGACATACTGTCTAATCTAACATGGTGAAGTACAAGAGAGAACGTCAATAACTTCAGAGGAGCTACATCAGACTCTGTAATTCTTTTCCCCTCTCAACACTGTGCAGTCACACTGAGCTGGGTTCTACTGGCACATCTCACTCAGCATAGAAGGGGAAGGGAGCGATCTCAGCTGCCTCATGAGTGACTGACTTAAGCAAATAAATCACCTTCAGGAGCAGGATTTTACTGTGCTCTGAAATAAAGGTGTATCTCCAATATAGATTTCTTTACCTGTGGGACACGTGCATCTCTTCCTAGAGAAGAGCAGCCCAGTGTTTGGGCATACATCATATGAGTCTGAGTCTTTGTTTACATCTTCCTGATGGAAACAAAGAAACGTAAGGATTTCAAAATCATACCATATGTCAAACCAGTTGATCAAATTCTCCACTTGTACAAGTTTTAGATCAGCAGATACTTCCACTGAAGTCAGGAGTGCCAAGAGGCATCTGAGGAAAACCCAACATTATATATACGCATTAAATGCCAAAACATGTCCTAAAATCCTCCTCTTGACATCTGTCACTGGAACACTTCCAATGTCAACTTCTCCAGAACACGAACAATTAACAAAAACGCTGTTATCAAGGAACAACAACAACTCCCCCCCTCAAAAATAAAAATTAGAAACAAAAATAAGCTTATAATCTTTGTTAAACTCCTTCCAGCCACTTGAAATCTTGTTTATCTGTTCCATGAAAATAAGAACTTGGCACATTTTCCTTGTATGCCATTTATCAACACTTTCTTTTATCTAGAACATTTATTGCATATCAGAAATTCACTTGGTTAGGATATTTTTGTTTAGTAGAAAACACTGCCTCCCAGTTATAGCTATGAAGCTCCACACAGTTCAGTAAATGAATTCTCCTGGTATTTCCTGCAGTAATGGTTCCTCAAATTTAAATCTTTTGGAAATGGCTTTCTGCTCAGTTACTTTTTCTTTTTCTGACTGCCTGCATTGTCCCAGTGTATATGAAGCCACTACAATTAGTTCTTCTGTCACTATTGATTCTTCCTCTTCAGTCTTCTCAGCATCTACTGATTTTTCAGAGGCAGAATCTGAAGCTTTCTGGATGGCATCACTGGTCTCCCCTCCTGCACTCTTATTCCAGGCCCTGCAAGCAGGATTATCACTTTGTGCTAACCATGGATGTTGAAGACATTCCTCTGCAGTTGCCCGATCCCTGCAGAGGAAAAAAAGCATTAAAATCAATGTCCAAATGAATGCAAAATCCATCACCTTGCAGAAGAGATCCCTACAGACCGTTCCAAGGATATGACTGTAATAAAGACAGACTGATAGAACAGGGGGGAAAAGAAGCACATTGTCAGCTATCTTTTACCAACAGCAGCCCAAGAAGATGAACTGCTATCATTTAAAATAAAGGAGTTCATGGAAACCTAAATATGAGTTTATGCTCCCATGTTGCCAACCAACTTTCAAAGTTTATACAGGTTTTTTTTGTTTGTTTTTATTTTTTTTTAATATAGGAAAACTATCCAACCCTTACATTCTTAAAGTATTCCCATAGGCAAGCAGTAGGCAATTTCAGTAGCTGACATGCCCCATAAAGAAGTGGTGAAGTTCCACAGAAAACACCTGTTCTATTTAGAGACCTGGAACTTCCAATTTGCTGCCCGCTGACAGAAGCGTACAAAATGAACCAGAAAAGAGCAAGGTACTCTATCAACCAAAATTAAGGACTCAAAACACAGTTCATTTAAAAAACTTCAGCAAAGTGTCTGATAGAAGAATCAGTATACTATAACCACACACTACAATTCATATACAGTTTTCTGAAACTGATTTGAGTTTTAATTACTAACACTTGGACACATTCATAATATACAAGCTTGGATGGAAATGGAGGAATTCTCTTTTCATATACATAAAAAGTAATAGCACAATGAAATCAAAGTTTCATTATAGTTTAAAAATGAAAACACTAGCACTTGTTACATTTGAAATTAATTCAGTCTGACATATTAGCATATACAATTGTGTATTTTACTTACTCGGGTTTCTTAACTAGCAGAGTTTTGATGAAATCCACAGCAGACTCTGATACAAGGTCAAAGTCCTCTCCAGAGTAACTTAGGTTCATTTGAGATATATTTAAGAAAGTTTCTTGTTTATCATCCCCTAAGAAAGGCGATATCCCTGTTAGCATAACATATGCCAGTACTCCAATGCTCCTAAATTAAAGTAAAAAAACAGAAAAGCATTTTGTTTTAGTTTGCCTTTTTTTCTTAAAAAAACCCAAACAACAACCCTTTTCAATGAAGTTATGATGACCATTAATTTGTTCAACTTACCACATGTCAGTTGCTGTACTGATTGGGTCATAACTCAGAATTTCAGGAGCTATTGAGGGGGGAAAAAAGTGGGCTTTGTCATATGCAGATATTACATCATAGTTCTATAATGCAATAACGGGCATGTGGTAAAATTAAGGGTAAGCCATTTGAAACACAACAGTCTTTTAAAACTAAGATATTTCTGTTCAAGTTAAGTGATTTCTATAATTCACTCTTTTAAAGTATAAAAAAATGTTGTCCTTTTATTGTCATCTTCAGAAGCCAGGCCAGTCTCCTTCCCAATTAAGGTATCTGTATACACATTTCCTCAAGAAAAAACCAGAAATATCCAATATTCCATATTCCAGCACTGTAACCTTACCCATAACCATGAAGATATACCACTTCAGTTAAAGATACTTTCAAGTACACTTTCAAGGCCTGGAATGGTTTGGGCTTTAAAAAAAAAAAAAAAAATGGATACAAAGCTCCACAGGCTAAAACATTGTATTCAGAGACTGAAAAGTGAATTTAAACTTTTAATCCAAGTAATACTTGTTATCATTGCTGGTAAGAATCACCTAAAGCATGTACTCTTCTTCAATACAAGCACACAATCAT
This sequence comes from Platyrinchus mystaceus, assembly GCA_035041135.1. Lineage (NCBI taxonomy): Eukaryota > Metazoa > Chordata > Aves > Passeriformes > Tyrannidae > Platyrinchus > Platyrinchus mystaceus. The sequence goes on along the minus strand of JAWWLV010000088.1, from coordinate 52,580,054 downwards.
TGTTCATTAGACAGGCAAGACTTGCCAGTTCTACCTTTTAGAGCAGTACCACGTCCAAGGGATAACTTGATCTTGCAACACTGTAAGGACACAGCAGACTGGCATATTCAAATTGAGGTACTTTCTCTTTTCACTCCCCAGAAGCCTGGACTATACATCACTCCCACAGTAACAACTTACCTACATATTCTGGAGTTCCCATAATTTCTCTTAGTTCCTCACTGCTCTTCATTATTCTGGAAAGGCCAAAATCTACTATCTTAATGTCTCCCAGAGGGGACTTACTGGTTAGCAGAATATTTTGGGGCTGAAAAACAAAGGAAGACTTTCAGGATCACGCAAATCTAATGCCTATGACATCATACTGCATAATTATTTTAGATCATGAGTAGCATAATGTCTTCCATAACAAGTACGATACCCAGGATCATTTATGTATTTCCCCCAGGGTGATCTTGAAGAGACATGTAGGCTAAAAGGAGTGGCAGGATTTTCTGTTTAGAACTGAGGATCAAATCTTTATTACCTTAGAACACATACAGAACACATACCAAGAGCTGTCTTTTAACAATAAGTACCTCCACATTTGCACCTTTAGTCCTTCATATCACCTTTTTAACTACCCTTCCTTCCCTCCTCACTTTCTTCCAATAAATGGTGTAAAAATTATTTTGACTGCACCTTTTTAAAGAAGGTCTGTTGCAACCAGCCTCAATCCTGTTCAAAGTACTAAACAACTGTATTACAGAACACTAACCGAAGAACAGTTTAAAAAAAATATAGCAGCCTGAAAAACAGGTTTTTAAGAGCATCACCTTTGGATAAACTTGTTTGTGCAGACGTCACTAGATCTTGGCTGTCTTCCTTCAAAGCACCTTTGTGGTCATTAAAAAGTTCTTTACTATTTTAAATGCTAGCTCAATTAAAAAAATAATCTGAAAACTAACTTTAGACAACAGGTCTTAAATTTTTGCAGCTGAAGCAAATCCCCACAAAAAACAACGTGACCTTCCCTGCCCCCAGGCCAGTGATCACACTGGGTTTTATCATTAACTTCTCCAAACAGTAACACTGACAATTGACACTGCATTCATGCCTCTGGTGAGCACAAGTTCCGTGAAAGTAAAGTAACCTTTATTGGGAACCTGGATAGTCTTGCATCAGGGTGGTTGAAAAGGGAGTAAGAACAGCAAATCAACCACTGACTGATAATCCAACTGGAGTAACACCAACATTTACATTTCCCTAATCACAGAACTGTTCCCTCCTCCATACCGTAAGTCACTATGAAAGCACATGAACAATCTTGCTTTTGAACACAGAAATAAACCTGTGCAAGAACGTTTTAAAAAACTTGGGCCAGTTCTCCTCACTGCAAGACCTGAGTAAAGTCAAGTTCTTTGATTCCTACAAAGTTATACCGTGGTATTTCAAACTAACTCCACGATGTTGTCAATCTATTTTCTGTTTGTAAAACTACATACCAAGATCAGCTCTTTCTTCTAGTGGCCATACAAAGGCACATCACCATATACTTTATAGTTCACATTTGTTATTCTCTATATGTATTAGAAAAGCAAACATCCGAAAAAGCTGACCATACCTCCCTCATTACCCTCTCAGATGTTCTTCACACTGAGAAATTTAGCTATGTTCTGAAGAGGCAAATTAAAAGCATGAGAAAAGTATTTGTTCTCTACATTTAAACGAGACAAAATTTTGAATGGAAAAGTTTTGCAAAACCCTTCAGCCTTGTATTTAATATTTTAGTAGATAAAGTAGTTACCAGCAGTAGTTTTTATTGTTTTGGGTTTTTTTTTTTAAATAAACTTATGTGAAACACACCTATGCAGAAAAAATCCCTGTCTACAGTATTAATTGAGTCATAGCTCTAAATCAACTCATAATGGATACCAGTAATTTTCTTATTTTAAGGAATCATTATGCGTTTCATGTGAAGTGACAGTCTAAACACCAGCATGAAACCTTAAAGAGGCCATAGCTTTGAACTTACTACAGTTTTCAGTTGGACACTATTACTCTAAAACTTTCAGAAAAGGAAGATCATTTTCCCACATCTGTAATGCTGTTTCTCTCTTGTTTTCACTGCTAGAATACATCTAGGTTTGCCTAATGCTGATAAGCCCACAAAAGCTAGAGAGATGCAGGTTGGAGGCTCTCCTGGTGGACATTCTAAAAAGGGCCTTTCGCTCTTCCCCTCAAGCACTTAATCAAATAGCTGATAAAAACCATCAAATGTCAACACTTAAAAACCTTCCCATCTACTGCAGTAAGGCTTAAAGGTCCTAACTTAGGACCTCTAATTTCTTGTACCTTTAGTGGGTTTCAAGAAGACACATAAGGACTAAGGACACATAATAAAGGTCAGGTTTTTAAACTAATCAATGTCTCACCTACCTAACTCCAGTAATGTTGCAAGATACCTAATTTTATAATACTCTAAAAAATCATATTCCTAGAAAAAAAAGACATGAATTATCCAAGAAAAAATAAGCAGAAACAGGAAAAACAGACTAGCTGAGATGCCCAACTTCATTGTGTCTAAAGACACTAAATTAGGCTGATCAGTCTGACCTAAAAAAATTTATAGAATCCCCATATCTTTAAGCAATTGAAATGTAACAGCAGAGTTTACTTGGGGGCTAGGTTTTTGGGTTTTTTTTGGGTAAATGTGTACCAGTGGAAAAAATGCAACAGTCACTAAAGGACAAGACATAGTAGGCTTGCATCACACTTTCTTTCCCCAAATAAGCAGTGCAAGTCCCGTAAATGAAGAAATAATCAGAACAGCCTCCACAGAACATGGATATTCTATACCTGCCTATTAACAAACACCTTCACTCTAACTGCTGTAAAGGTATGAATTCCAAATTAAAGTGCTTTTTTTTTCTCTGAAAATTTACTATTTCCATTTTTTAACTCTTGTCTTAGTTTATTGGGTGTTCCTTTAGTCAAGGAATAACTACAAATCTATTAATACTACACTTCTGTGTAATAAACATTTCACCTTAATCCACCTGGAAAACTCAGTTGAGAAAATTAGTCGTGTTGTTATTCTAACAGGCCACTTTTGTAATTGCATTAGTTGGCTTTCTTAATATTGATGTAAAATGACACCAAAAACAATCTCAAATAATGATTTTGCTAGTTGCCATCTCTGAACACAATAGAGAAGAAGAAAGGGAAAAGCTGTCTGTTGGACAGCCAGTGTAATATCCAGTATCAGAGAGTGCTGCTTGGAGCAGTCCTTCTCCCACACACAGGGCTCTTAATCTGTCTCTGCTGTGGACAAGAGGCAGCAAGTCCTTCCTCAGCCCCCATGCCTTAAATTCTCTTCCATTTCCAACTCCTTTAAGCTTTTACCAATCATCAAGTCAAGATCAAGTCAAACAGCATATGAGAACACAGAGAAAGGAGTCTTCCCTTACTCTGCAGCTTTTATGCGCCATTAAGAGGAGATGAAAGACTCTTAACTACAATCTATGCACACCCTGAAAATTAAATGGCATTAACACAATACTGTGAAGTGATACTTAATTTGCACTCAATAGCACTATATTTGCTCTTTCTCCAAGTCAAAAATGGACTATATAATTGCATTTTGCTATTAAAAACAAACCATGTTTCAACCATCTTTGAGTAAAACCATGCTTTTGGAAACAAATTGTCAGGTGGCTACCTTGCTTAAGCCACATCAAATACCCCATTTCTTTCTGCAGTGTTCAGTCTCATAGGAAAAATCTTGTATTTATAAAGAGGGCAAACAGAAACTAAAGCAAACCAGCTGTCAGTGTCACAGATCAGGTTCATGCGATTTATAGTATAAAACTACAACCACAAGCCAGCAATTACATACTGACAACCATTTGGGTTTAAATTCTTTGGGTGTAGAATTTGACTTTTTTGAAGGTGCAACATATGGAAAATTGGATGTACCTTTCCAAAGGTATTTGTAAGGGACAAATGAAATGGAAGTCTTTAAAGACACAAAGGTGAAACTAATAGTACTAGGAAAACATTTCAGTAAGAATTTGTGAACTTTGCTATTGGCAAACTCCTTGCATAACAGCAGTACACATACATGTCTTCCAAATGTCATCACAAAATTAGTATTTACTCGAAATTTAGTATTTACTAAATTCCACGATGCTTTAAGCCATGAGGTAAAGCAGCATGAGACATACTACACAACAGATGATGGTTTGAGGGCAGTGGGCTAATTAATATGCAGCCAAAGCCAGCACCCAACTTAAACATTTGAGTTCCTAGTAAAATGAGCCTTTTTTTAAAGTCTTGCAAGGCACATCAACCAATCAATCTTTGCAAGTCATGGTTTTTAATCCTACATTGTCCTTCATCTTTATTTGCCAATACTCTGAAGAATATTAGTATTCCCTAAACCTTGTTTTGCAAAAGACCGATAGTTTTATTTATCATGAAAATCATCACACTGCAATTAGGACTCTATTAAGATCCACCTTTAAAAACACATTGCAGACTGTAGTAATGTAATAACCTCAATCACTACACAATTTGCTCTGCTAATGAACTTTCCTAAGGCAGCAAAGCAATGCTGGATCTTTCAGTGAGAACTGCATATGGTCCATTTTATAACATAAGTTTTCTGATCAGTTGAACAGTTTTTAAATGAGTATTTCCTGAACTTTGAAGAAGATACTTGTTCAAATGCTGTAATCAACATCCCAGTCTGCCAGTAAGTACTGTAGTCATTTAAAACACATTTCTGATAACAGATAACCAGCTGATGGTGCTAAGGAACACCACAGCTTTAACTACAAACGTGCATGAATATATACTGTCCACAAAAGATGTTTTAATTTTAAACACCTTGCTTCAAGAAAATTCAACTGGCCAACCATTGCAGAGACACTGAGTATCTTGCTTAAGCACACCAGAACTTTAGGGAAGTCTAACTGCTCATTTTCAATCTTTCTGAACACTTACTCTCACATCACTTGCTAAAAATTTTCCATTAATTATTTTAGTACAATTATTAATATTCTGTGTGTATGACTCTAAGTTTTAAAGGATCCACTTATACTTTGAATAAATGGTTGGAAAACCAGGCAGGTGACATATTTGTGTGCAAATATGACTCATCATCTGCTTTAGCGGATGTGCTAAGTTATATATTAAGTATGTACATCTTGATACTGGAATCTACTGGTAGCTTTGTAATATGGCCAAAATACAACCAAGTAAGGATCTCAGTAACAGAACAAACATGCAGCAGCCTACAACATATTTAGTAAATATGAAAACAGGACATGTAAAAAGAATTAAAAAAAAAATTAATGCAAGTTGCTTAGTAATAAACTAGTTGAACCTCATAATGAGATAAAGTTGTATCTTCCATATGAGTGTATGGATGGAAGCTAAAGAAAATTACCTGCAGCTTTAGACCAGTTGCAGAGGATAGTTTTCTGGATCCCTGTTACAACTCCCTTCTTGACCATGAGTGATACTCTGGATTCTGTATGATGGCAACTATACTTTACTCTTGATTTGGGTCAAAACTATTTTTCAGTATAAAAAACTATTTACTCCAGTAAATTATGATAATTTATATACCAATAGAGTGTTGGCCAAATGTTTGGCAGCAAGTGGCAAACATTTAAATTATGTTTTACAGTTTTATCAGGAAAGAAGAAAGAACTACTATAAATGTATTTAACACATATTTAACACATTAATTTACCAGTCCTATATGAACATTTCATTCTGAAACATTATACTTGGTACTGTCAGTGTCTCTGCCACCCTTTTGCTTCATTAAAACTCAAGTCAATACAAAAAACCAAACCTGTTTTTCAGTAGCCATATAATACCCAGACATTTTTACTGCACTTTAAAAATGAGTCAGGTCTTACCCAAAGCACTCACTTGCAATTAAAGATGCAAGGAAAATCCACTTTTGAATTCACTGCACTTCACTTGAAACTTCACGTGAAGTTTATATTTCACATAAACACAGAAACTCTCCAGAAGGCTTGCAAAGCCCGAGGTTAAATCTTATCATTTTATCCCAAAGGCTGAATTTTATCACTCAAGGAATAATTAGATAAAAACTGTGTTAATTATATATTAGCATTATTTTGACATATGACCAGCATGAAAGTCAGCAGCTCAGAAACTGATGAGAAAAATACAGCAATATTCTTACCTTCAAGTCAAGATGAACAACATTGTTTCTGTGCAAGAATGAAACTCCTTCTAATATCTGCCTCATAAGTCGCTTAACGTCTTTTTCTTTGAATGCTTCCTCTCTTTCAGCCACACACCGGTCAAAGATTTCACCTCCAGCAGCACTACAGAACAATATGAATATTATTAGTTCAAAGACTAAGTTATAGCACCCATTTTGCTCTACTGGCACTATTTTATTTCATGCAAGCAGGAGCAGCAGGTGGTAGCATCCAATATTTTCAGTTATTCGACATTTGACAAGCTTTTACAGCCTCAGAAGTGTTCTCTGCAGTATGGCAGCTATAGAGGGAAGCAAAGATTTTAGTCATTGAAGTTAGAGAAGATAAATACTCCAGAAATTCTGGGGACTGCTTCGGAAACACTACTGACTATTCTTTCAGATGAATGTCACATTTGTTTAAGGACAGTGTGCTCATAAAAGATGTGCCTTTTGCCATTCCTATGAAACTACATGGAAATTTGGCTAAGGTAAGCCTTTGTAAACATAAAGCAAAGCAGCTCCACCTCCCACCCTCCTCAAAACTGTTTGCATGTACTTAAAAGACAAAATGTAAAGTCTGTAAATGAATTGTTTATGAAGTCTCTGGTATACAGGGTTGGATTGAGTCTCTAAACATCTTTCATCTAAAAATACATCTGAAAATTCTAGCTCTTGGCTTGCTTCCTCTTTTGTTTATATATGTTTAAATAAATAACAAAGTAACAAAAATATAAAAATAACTAGATATGAATGAATGTTTTTAAACTATTCAGAAGCCACTCACAGTACCATCTCTGTATAGCAATGACTCAAGAGAACTGACACTGTTTTACAACATAACTCCGTAGCATCAAAAATAAAATAAACTCAGCAGAGGCTCCATTTTAAAACAAAATGGGCATGAGAACATTAGAATGGGGCCACTTTGCATGTGGTTTGCTGAAATAGTACTATGAAATCAACACATATACACTGCGTTCTGCATGAAATCCTATAATCACCTCTTAGTGAAAGATGGTGAAACCTCCGAGGACAACATCTTCTCCAGTTACACCAAACTGTGACATGCCAAACGTGACCTTGCACAAGTATTAATCTTTATTGAGGCATCGCCATCTACTCTGCCTTTGCTTGCTTTTTTCCAACAAGTTGTATTATCCAGGCAATCCAGAAGACAGTGAGGCATATTCAACATGAATATAACAGCAAATGAGAGTTCTACAAAAATGGTGCATTTAGACTGTGCACTCCCAGAAAAAGAATACTTAAATATACTCAAATTCTCATTTTGCCTACATTAACTTCATTGCTACAGCCCTAGAGCTCTGAAAAGCCTCATGGCTTTAAAAATGTTTTTTTTGCATTCCCAGATATTCTCACTACTGTTAAATTTACCCTTGCAGATTGTCTTAAAAAAAAAAGTTAAATCTTAACCTTTCCTGAAGAGTTTTATACTTCTGTTCTATAGGCTAACTGGTACAATAGTACAATTTGATTTATTAAACTAATATTTTCTAAAAAAGTCTACTAAATAATTATTTTTCTTCATTCTGTATCAGAGATGATTGAGCTCAAGAATAAAATTACTTTTTCAAAGGAATGTTAATACTTTAATTCCTTTTGAAAAATTGCATACACCTGACACTATTGCATCTTTCTTCAGTCCTTTTTTATTTCATTCATGAAAGTAGTAATATTTCAGCTTTGAACAGGATTCAGATATTAATGACATTTTTAAAATGGACAAAGTGTATTTACAGGTTAGTGCATTCTAATATTCTAAACCAAATTCTTTGAAAAAGTAACATCAATTGGATCTTCTGGATAGGGATAGAAAAACATCTACTGCAATCCATAAATTAAACTTTCTACTTTAAGAATGTAATAATATGTTACTTGAAAGAGTGATTTAATTCCTTTTAGCAGTGATTTATAATGATACAGTGATAAGATCTACTACCAAAATTACCATGTGTTTTACAGCAACAACCCTGGGATTTTTTTGGTATAGCTCTGGCACTTCAAGTAAAGAAAAAATACTTCTACATTAATTTATATAAAATTTAATTCTGTGAAATAGGACTTATACCCAAAACCTGTTATTGTCAACCAGGGATCACACTTTACATTTAATAAACCCAGCTGAAAAAGCAGTGGGAGTTGAGGGCACGGGGGGCCTTATAAAGCCCTTTTTGCTATATGTCTACTTGGTAGGCATCTGTTACCATTTGTTTATTAGTGTAACTTAATTAACACTGACATAGGCACCAAGCTAAGATGTAAGCTACCTAGAATTTTAATACTACAGTTAAAGAAATCTGAATTATAAGTGATAAAAGTCAAGGCAAAGAATGTTGAAACAATGTCCCATCACTGAAATTGAGACAGTGTTACCACATGAGAGCAAAAAACCCTTAATCCAGAAAAACTTTTTTTAAAAAAAGGTATTTAAGTAACTCCCAGTACTTCTGAAGATGCCTGGATTCATCAGCATTTTTAAGAGTGAGACGTGCAAATACAGCCCTTACACATGCACACCCACTTCATAACTGATGAGACATTGCTGTTCCTGTCTACCACAGACACTTGGCTTTACAAAATAGTTCAACGGTGACTTCACAGTAATGTTTCATTCTTTGATTTCAACTTTGCTGTTCAGGATGCAAAGAGAAAAACTTCTTCTGGACAATTCACTCTATCCAAAAATTACCACACTCTAAGAAGTAACCAGCAACCCTTTACAAGAACACATGGAAATTTGATACTGCAAGACTGTTTTGTGTATTGTTTCTGTGGAGTGAGCTTAATTGATTTCCTGAAGTCAGCTAGTTGTGAGTCAACCCAGTCACAAGTGGTTGGAAGTACAATGTCAAAGTGAACTCCAAAAAGACTGTCCTGCACATCTATGTCAAGTTTTGCCAAGCTCCTTAACAATACTTTAAGGTCAATTATGTTGTATTACCCAGTTAGATTTTGGAAAAAAAAAAAAATCTAACAGAAGGGATTAAAATACCTGCTAGGAAAGTATCATGGGCAAGTCATTACTATGATTTCTGTACGCAGACCAGGAGTTCTCTGGTGTTAATAACATTTACACATTTTTTCTCTAAGAACACATCAACCATTAAACTGTAGTTTTTCTATTGGTCATTATGAAATAACTTTGCAAATGACTGGGCACCCCACCCACCTAGGAAGAAGATGTTGCTGGGGATAAAAGCAAATTATCCTTAGGACAGCAAACTCTTTAGGAAAACAAGCCATTTTAATCTGAAAAAAAAATGGATAAGGAAATATTTAATAGCACAACGTTTTGCAATCCAATGTTACTTAGAATGCATTATTTCTCTTGTACATGCTCCCCTAGCTAGGTGTATGAAAAAAAAAAAGTGAGACTGAGAAGTCTTTCCGAACTTGAAAGGTATGGCAACCATAATTCTTTAGCTATTTTAATTTATTTATTAAAGTACTGTTGTGCTATGAACTTCTCTAGTTTCAAGTGAAATCCAACTGCTCTTCATCAATAAAAAGCATGCTAACACTTTATTACTGCTTATCAGCATAAATGAGCTAAAAGTCATTTGAAAGTCTGGAGTACTAAACTTTGTTACAATTATGTTGACTTTAGATTAAATGGAGACTACTTATCTTCCTTGAAATGTTTCTTAACAATGCAGTGTATGAAATTCAGCACCAAACTTCCTTCAAGTGCACTTAGGATACACTTACACGGTCATTCAATGTATCATTAGAAAAATATTGAAAAAGTCTATTGGTGCATCTGAAAAAAAATTAAGCCTTCCCCCTTTTTTAATGGATCAGATATTAGTTAGTGTTCTGAAGGACTCAGAAGTGCAAATCATCAGAGTACAGATATGTAGGCAAGTTCCTAGAATATACTTGATTTCAATGCTGAGTGAGATAATAGACAGTCTGCAAGGGAAACAATGTACTTCCTGAATATTAAGCTCGATCAAAAGTCTGTCTTGAAAGGGTTATCTCTGCAAGATAATAGAAACTTGTCTACTTATTGTACATGGAGCTTATAATACAAGAAGATCACAACAAGGTGGCTGTAACACTGAGCAAAGGCTCATGTTCACTGCTGCTGACAGCCATACCCCCTTCCCTTGGCTAGGTACACCATTAGACAGTAAATGCACTTACTGATAGTTTTTCCATTGTAAAGCTACCACAACATACCAATGTCCCCAAAGCCTGAGAAAACCGTAAATCCACATCTGATGAGAGGACATAAGGGAAGAGAAGTATCCAAATGCATTAAGTCCTAGCATTAAGTTGTAGATACAGTTCTTTTAAGTTCTTGGTTCCCAGAAATATGCTTCTTTTTTTTTTTGCCCTAGCCTTTCCAATCAGGCAGCCTAAGAATTCAATGAAATGCAATCAAAAGGTTACTAACACTGTTTGATAAGTTTTCCCCTAAAATTTTTTTAAGAGCTCCAGTCTTGATTTGAGACTGCCATCTAGAACAACTTTGCTCATTACTCCAATAGACAACATTGGAATACCACATTTATTTCTGACTACAGTGTTTTTGCTTCAAGTTCTATCTGTTGAATCCCATATTAAATGAATAGTTTCCTGCAGCAGACTCTTACTCTAACCAGTCACACCTTCAGTAAGTAGGACAATAAATAATGTCCAAGACAATACAATTAGTAACATTACCCAGGTCCAAATAACTACAGGTGAAAAAGACACTTCATCCAGCATATCTGATAAAAACTGACTGTGTCTTCAAGATGATAGAGACAACTTATTCTTTTTTTTAAAGCAAGTACAATGGAAGTCTACTATATTTACACAAGACCCTGGCAGGTAAGGGCTCAGTTCAGAAGCTCTTCACAACAGTACTTAATGGCTTAGATTTTTGAAGTTACACTTACAGGTTTCTGTAACATCTGATCCACTAATGACTCACTAATATCATTCTACCTGTTCCACAGATGTGTGAAAACATGGGGATGGAACACTCACAAAAAATCCACCTGTTCTTATGCATCAGATGCTCTATTGCTCTTTCTTTCAAAATAAATTGGAAAAAGCCAGGTAGGTTATATACATGCATCAAGCCCCAAAATTATCAAATTTGCTTCTTTCCCTTTCATGTTTGATGTGTCAAGTTTTCCAGACTGTATCTCTACCTTTGCAGTAAAATTCCTTAGGACAGAGACTGTTATCAGGGTGGATACAGAGAGCCATCAATTTTCTATGCCACAGCTGAAGTCAACATTGTAATGCCTCATTGCTTCCCATTGCTCAACATTTAATATTTAACAGTTAGTGGCCAATTTTAAGTTCATTTTTTGTCAAAAATTGATACTACTTAAAGGACAACTAACCCTCCATGTAACACATTAATACTTCTCTTCCTGAAGGCAAAACACAAGGTGTTCCCCTCAGCCCTTATGGCAGATTCAACATCAAGACAAGAAACTTGAAAACCTTAGCAGATAAAGTTAGTGGTCAACAATTATTTGTTTCACTCCTTCACAAGATCTGCCATCAAGCTTAACAGAAACTGAAATGCCCTAGAGAAGCTTGCAGTCTAGGTATGTTCTTTAATCCTCTGCATAAAGAATGTCAGAAATTCACAAACTGCTTTGTTGCAACATGTCTCTGAAACATGTTGACATTAAAGAAGCATCCAGACATATTTGCTGAAGTCAGGGAAAGACTGTTTTTGTAATTTATAACTCTTAACACACAGCTATTTCTCTGAAACAAGGTATGACTGTTTGATGCACATAAACCAAATAATTTTGCTAATTACTAAACAACCTAGCTAATACTTTGGATTAAAACAGTTTTGCAACTGTAAGAGAATTGAGATCTAAAAGAAAACTAGCAATTTTGCATTGAAATTACCACAAAACTCATTGCTCATTTGGATTCTACTGCTCATATTAAATCACTATGGAATCCAGAAATTTAAACTGTGTTCTAGTTTAAATTTCTGCTAATGTTCAAAGCAGATATTTATAAGTCTCCAGTAACAGCAGTTAAAACTCCAGAAGCTCTGTCACAGCTTTGCATTATAACAGATACTTGAATATTTCATATATTGTGAATTCCATGAGGGCACAATGAAGTTTAAAAAATATATTCTAGAAGGAATTTTGCCTTAGCAGACACCATCTCATTCTGAACAAGATGTGATTGGGAGAAAAGATTTCTCACAATTTCTTTTAGATATCAAGTAAGAAAAGAGCTGTACAAACTACATTTATCTTAGCAGACAGGTTAAGTCACTTCTGAACTACTGAGTCTCACTGTTCTCCTAATTATTTAAAATCCATAGAGCTTGAAGAGGAACTCAGCAACAAGCACTTGGCTGCACTTTGAAACTTAGCTGTCAAGTATCTAAGCACTGGCATATTAGATGAACAGTCACAACAGCTGCAGAAATACCCATCTGGACAAACTCAAGTGGAGAAAACTACACAGACATGTGCAAAGTCACAAGGTAAAGGTCCTTTGAAAGAAACTATTCTAGGTCTCAACCCTCCTCCTCTTTTTCCTTCCCCCAAAAGATAATGTAGGGGGTTTTGACAGTTTCTGTTTAACAGAGATGTTGCTTTCAATATCTTTTCCGTAACTTATCACAGATTCTTATCACAGAATATTCTGAGTTGCAGGGGACTCACAAGGATCGCCAAGTCCAACTCTTAAGTGAATGACCCATTTGGGAATCAAACCTGCAACCTTGGTGTTTTTAGCACTGTGCTCTGATCAACTCAGCTAATCTCACTGGTAAAAAAACCCCACAGATTTCACCCCATCTTTGTCCCTGTCAATGAAATAAACTTCAGTTCATGAACAGATCTTCATTGCTTCTTTCTCTTCCTCTTTTACAAGTAGGGAGTGTACACAGTTCATATTTCATTAAAGATTTTTAAAACTACATAAATTATAGTTCAACTTTGAAAGACACTACATAATTAGAGAGATTTATTATAATCTGCTATAATTATGAGACTGCACATAACTTCTTGTAATAGGGATTTTCTTAGCAATTCTTTTCAAACTTAAGCAATGGTAACAGGCAAGCAATAAAAATTTTCACATTATTCACACTGATATATGGTATTTTTCCACTGTTATTTTTAAGCATATACTGCAGAAGGTTATTCAGGACTTATTACTAATACTTACTATTCCAGGACTAAAATCATCTCTGTTGCAGTTTCATAAACTTCATGCAAGTTAATGACCCAAAGGTTGCATTGTGCCAGCTCAAGGACTGCAATTTCGTGGATTATTTCCATCCGACAGTCTTGGCCCTTTCTTCTTTTTCTCATGAATTTTGCTGCAAACTCTTTTTCAGTGTCTTTCTGGATACATTTCTTCACCACTGCAAATTTTCCCCTGAAATTAAATAAGAATTATTTATAATTAGTGACAGCTTCAGTACTGCCTTTATAAATTAACATCTCAGGAAACCTGAATCAAATTCCTATTAATGGGTACATTTAAAATTTATTCCAAATAGAGAGATGCCTTGCTGAATGATGATCCCTGTGGTTAAAAGTTAGGAACACCACAGCCCACAACGTAATATAACCTCCATGAAACATATTGAATTAAATAATCTATCAATTCAAAGAATCTGAATTTCAAAGATACAGAATAAAAAAGCTGTGCTAGTTCACAAGATTAAGTTATCCTCAAAACGTTAATTATAAAAGCTGGCAAAACTGAAATTTACAAATTTAGGCAAATTGAAGGCAATTTATGCTTTCTCTGACTACCTCACAATAACCCAGTTAGTTTTCTCAAGTATTCCACCATACTCGAGCAAGAGCAACCAGTGCTCTCACCGAACCCTGCTCTATTTGCCATGCACTGTCCGGACTCTACTCTGCATTTTCAAAGATGGCACTTTGTATTTTCACCATGGTATGCCTCAAATGATAAGAGCCAGAGTTTTCTGATTGTTTAACAGTTCTCAAAATCCCTTAGTCACACTGTGTAAGTAAGCAATATGGATGATTTAAATAAAACTAAGTAGCTCAACTAACATCAAGCTTTCTAACAGAATTTTTGCAGCACTTACGTCAGGAGACTTCCTCCACAGCACTTTGGCTGAAGTGTCTGCTCTAAACTTCCCTGCAATAGTCCTGCACCACCTACTCCACTCAGTTCCATTCATACAGTGCTGATTTTTAGACTGAAAAGGTATTTTAATTAATACCTGTCATCTAATGAATGATGAATTCTCATAGTTTGAAGTATAATAATCTTACTTCAGTTCTTACCATACTGACCTAATCTTCATCAAAACTATCTTTTTTTTGTTTATATTTTCTTATAAAGCTGCAGGAATAGCTTGGAGATCTTTATTTTGGTTCTTTGCTTAACTTATTGTAGGGTTGCCGAAACCAAAATAGTAGTCTTCATCTGTTTCGGAATACAATTACAATGGGTTTTGCCTCTCCCACCTCCAAGCCAAAGTTCACAGAATTAACTAATTCAGCTCATGTCAAAGTTTTCACTCTCACATCTCCTTACCTGCTGGCAGAAGACTGCTATCCATGAAATGTAACTGCTAAACCCAGTTGTGGTCAGTTTGGTTTTAACAGGCATTTGTTTCAAAATCACACAGTCTAAATGGATCAAGTCAAATAAACACCCACAAAGTGGGTATTTTCTGGGCAATCTCAATAAAATAATTGGACTTGTAACCATTGATACAGCCACAGTTATTCATCTAGGAATAATATTTTGTGTAGGCACACATTATCTACAGCACAATGTCTATTAAGACTAGATCACAGCCCAGCCCACCAGATGTCAGGTGTAGGTAGACAAATAGTAATAATACACTTTCAATGTCTTGAATAAATTTTTTTGGGAGAAAATACTTAATTATTAATGTATACATAAAGACAATACTATAGAGCTTTGCAAATGCATGACAATAATATTACAGGGTTTTGTATCCTAAAATTCATGTACAATATAAAGCTATTCATTTATCAGAAGTGTCAAAATACTTGCTGAAGTTCTTAGAGCCAAAAGCACCAAAAGAAAAATAAAAACAACTGGTGAGTACGCTGATAAGAAAAAAACCCAACAGATAAAAATAAATTGAGAAACTAACAGGTAAGCCCTTTAACACCAGGTTATTCTAATACCTGGTAGATCCTAACCCTTTATTGCAAAATATCTAGGCCCCTGCCTGGGTTCAGCCTTCTCTGGTTTCCTCAAACAGTCTCTGAATGCACCGCTTCCTTCTGATTGAACATTGCCTTAGCACAGTCAAAAGTTTTTAGTTCTAGCACCAGGGAAGGACCTAGAGAAAGCAGTTGGAAAAGTTTGAAATCTCTATAATACAGCTTTCAAGCACTGTGCTGTTCTGCATTACACCCAAAATCTATCTGGAAGCAAGTTAGTTAGCCTAATGAGTACCAATGTTGCCAATTCATCGTGCATTAGTCATTATGGAAATAAAACAGTATTCATGGAGCAGCAAGAGACAGCAAGAGCCACCACCGTGTGTGTGGCCACGCATGTCCTGTTTAGCTGAGCTGGCCAGAAGCCTGATAGTTGACGTAATTAAAAGGACAGGTTACACGGGAGTTCAGTTGGCTGACAAATAATAATTCTTAGTTGTTTAAGACCAAGAATCCTGCCCAGATTCTTTATGGTTATGCCTATAATTAGGGCTATTTAAGTACTACCTGTTAGAACTCATCTTTTCTGAATACAATCCCCCAAAAGATCAAACTTGACAAACCTGATGTTTATAACTAACTAGTAGAACTATTTACTGTGCAGCAATCTAGATTCATGTCTAAGAAAATTTTAGAGCTAAGATCCAAAGATAGCATCCACTGTACGGTTAAGCCAAAGATAAATTTTAAAGAATTTCTTTTTGATTGAGAAAAAATAGTAGATAGACAGCTATAAACAAGCTTTCTTACAAAGTATACATTGCACACACTTCATCTTTGCTTTTCTTAAAATCTTGCTTTTCAGAACTCCTTATAAAAAAATATATCAAACAGTGAAAAGAGGGTTAGATCCCATCATTGCTAATTCAATATATTGAGAAGAGCTAGCAGAGAGAACACTGCATGGAAGGAAAAACAATTTTGAGATTAAACACTTGCACATTTCTCAAGTTGAAAACAGACTACCAGTCATCCCAACACATATAAAAATGCTTTGGAGGGAGACAAGAATAGGAAATCAGAAGTAGTTCTCAGTCCTCACAAGAGTCTCATTCAAGAGTTATGATTTAAGATAAATCACATCTGATTACAAAGAAGCTCAATGTCACCTTTTCAGATTGCCATGAGAATTTGCATTGTTTCATCAGGCACACATTATAGCTTAAAGGAAAAGTGTCAAATCACAAATAAAATGTCAAATCAGATAAGCGGGAATATTTATGTCACACCAATTAATTTTGGTGGTCCTAGGTTCAGAACAACAAAGAACTAACCTTACATTAACCATTATTTTTGAAGCGACCTATAGAACACTGTCACTGCAACAAACACAGGAATAACAGCAATTCCTGTGAAGATATTTACTTTTTATAACGTTCAGAAAACTTTTCTGATGTCCACAATACCATATGTAATTTATTACATAACTCATATAAATTTTTTTTCTGAAGTGTGGGCTTTTTCCCCTGATAATTTTGGGTTTTCAAACAGCAAAGTGCAGGGATTCCATTTCTGATGTTCACGAACAGTTTACTCACATAAATTAATTCTCAAGTGGTGAAACCAACTACTTGTAAGTCTTCATCTTCACTTCTTTTCCACTTTCACTTCGTTCCACCACTATTTCACCCCAGCCATGCCTCTGCAGAAAGCAGCTGAGTGTGATAGCAGGTACATTCTCACTGATGCACAAAAGTGTACAAGTGTCACGTCCTGCTAAGATGCACATTACTGAAAGGTACCTGAGAAATATGAAAGTTCATGCCAGAGTTGTTTTTCTTTTGGGATTAAGACATGCATTACCTGCACATGAAACTACAGCCAGGTAACTTAGTCAGGAACAAAGAGTATTTCAGTCTCCTCAGATCATTACAGTATTTCTTATTCTTAGGTTTGGGTGGAAGCTTGTCTTCTTAAACAAAAAACTGGGAATGAGGAGAACCAACTGAATTGCACTAGACTTATTTACATGTGTGCACTGCACACATTATTTTGCTAGAAGATAGTTTATTTTGGATCAATCATTTAAGGTGACTGTTTTACCTTCCAGAAGACAGGGAGACCAGTCATTTATGCCTTCCTCCAAGCCAGCTCTAGCATCAGGAGTATTATTTTCTATACACAGAAAATGATGACTTCCAAGACGTGCACAGCTTGTTTCACATTAAAAAAGAAGTGCAATACTACATCAAGAAGCTGAAGAATTAATCGTCTAGTAATATTTTGTGTAATTAGGAGGGTTTTTGTTGAGGAAAATGAGCAAAGCAACTAAATATAATTATACTAGACTCTTTAAGGAAGCTCTAGGTAGTAGAAAATGTATTTTCCCCATTTTACAGTACAATTATGGCTTAAGCACAGATGGTAAGAGGAAGAGTTAAGCAATTGGTGTCTTGTCCTCTGCAAAGGTTATACTACTTCAAACTAACCTAACTCAAGCTAGCACTGTCTGAAAACATTTAAGTCTCAGTGAGTTGATGAGAAGAGGCACCCTGAAAACATTAATCACAGGTACGTTTGATTTTAAACCTCATGCAACTGAAGATTTGTGTGACAACATTCTGATTTTGAGGACAGCAAAATTACTAAGGCTGTGAAGACTGGATCAAAAATTCATATATTAAATGATTTCATTAAAAATCTGCTATTTCCATGTCATCCCAAGCAACTTAAGATAATTTCCTGTCCACAGTGGCCATTACAACCAAGTTTTTGATATTTTTCTCAAATTAACCTGACTTTCTTAACAGCTGTATCTCAATAAACCTGCAAACACCTTCTCAGCTACTGAAGGAGGCAGCAGCGTTTTGAAGCACATTAGCTTTACGTTCTCAAAGCAGTTTTTTCTCCCATGAGCAGAACTAATGAAGCCTGACTTCCTGTGGGTTTGCACCCAAGTCCCTCTGGTGACATTGTGATCAGGTTCCTCCAGGCTCATGGACAACTTTCAGCAATGCTTCCCCCAGGACTTTTGCTTCCCAAGATGCCACCAGGGGCCTCAGCCTTGCTTGCATTGCTAGAACTACACCACCTTAATATTTTCCCTTGTTCCCCCTTCTTCCTACCTCCTTCACACACAGGTGACAAGGGAGCAGAAAACAGAGGTTCCAAGTGCCATGGAAAGTTCAACATACATGTGTTGACAGACAGAATCGGAGGTCCAAGAACACACAGACCTGCTGAGCTCAGACAACAGCCATGATCTCAGCAAAGGTGATAAATCTACTTTGTTTTTTCTCCCCACTGCCAGTTTGAAACGCAATTCACACAAATGTTGTTGCTCTCAAACGTACCTAAAGTCTGGCTTTTAAATTATTTTCCTAATTCTGGGAAATGGGAAGGATATAAAAAAACTTTTTTGTTAGCAAATTCAGCTACCAAATTAGAATTATGATAGATTATGTTGTGTGCACAAGGACTGCTTTTCATCCAGGATGAAAACCTGTCATGCCTGGGTGCTAATTCGTCCAAGTCCTTTGTAAAGATAAACTTTACCCATAAGTAGAGAATTACACACTTTATGAACATATAAAAGTGAAACAATTTGTGCTAACACGTTATCAATAAAATGACAGTTAAAAGTGGAAGAGAGCCTTTCCATCTACGCTTTGTCACTGAGTTGGCAAAAAATGGTCTTTAATAGGAGGAAGTATCCACTTTTTAAAAATCAAAATGTAGTGAAAAAAGCACTCAAAATTGTTAAATAAAAAACCAAGCACATACATTCAAGTGTATAGATTTATATATTCTAAGAGACCAAGATAGTGAAAACATTTGCGAAGTTGAGGAAAGACAGTCTGAACCAAAATATGTGCAACATGCACAAAAACAAGTCAAACACTTAGAACTGTCACTTAACTCATTTTAACATAACTACAGATGCAAAATCACAACCTTCATGCAAAGGTCATCTTTAAATATAGTTCTGATCAAAAAATACTCCTCACAAAAAAAGTCATGCTCAGATTTACTTCTTTAAACTGCAGACTAAGACTTGTTGCAGTACTTAATTCTTGTTCATAGTGTAAAAGCTAATAATTTCAGTTGTACTTTTGTGTGCCAGAAGGAACCTTCATCTAGTTCATGTTCTGATTAAGCCAATGATGGTCACCTGGCTATAAGAGAAACTCTAATTCCATGGCAAAACTGTGAAATATTTTCTGAAAACTCATCTGAACTTTAAAAAAAAAAAAAAAAAAAAACAGAATTGATACCAGGACATCCTGTTCTATACTGCTCCTACGCCTTCTTGCCTGTTTCTTAGAATTTAGGCTGATTTGTAGCCTGTATTTAGTCAGCTTTAGTTTCCAGGCCTTGGACAACGTTGTCACAACGTGCTAAAAAAAGCTTTCTCACTCTAAGGGATGTTTCTCCCAGCTGCTTCCCCTGGGAACACTTTAGTTCACTATGTTTAAACAGGTATTATCCTATTAATACATCAGAGTTACTAAGTGAGCATTAAGCTAACACCTAGGCAACCTAAAAAATTGTTAGAGATACTGCAGCTACATTTGCTTTGAAGCTCCTCTTTAGCTCCAAAGGGGTTGGTTTTGCTGCTGCATAAACTGAGTTACACAGCTAGCATAACTTGAAAAAGAGCATACATTGAGGAGGGTATCTTGTCATACATATATCCTGTGGTATTCCATCTAATCTTTTTTATCTGAATACTCTTGAGATGCAGTACATGCAATTCTAGGTACAGTGTTTCTTTTTTTGTAAGAAGTGACAGAATTTCAGACAAAAAAATGGTTCAGTGGTGCTGAAACTCTATATATGTAGTTCCCAAGATGCAAAAACCTTTCAACGAGAATTTTTGCCTCAAACCTTGCTTTCTATCAAACAGGTGTTGAAATCATAAATGGATTAAGCCTTTTGTGTAGAATCACTTCCAAAACCAAGATTTTCACCAGCTTTTTAACTCTTTGAAAAAAGTTCCACCATTAGGTTAATCTCAAGCATTTGTTATCCCAAACGAGTCTGGAGCTGTTTTTCCTCATGTCACAGACTACAAAGCCCATGGAGAAAAAGGAAAAAAAAAAAAAAAAAGGGCAGGTTTCCCTCTCCAATGGAAATCTACAGCATTACCCACTACTCCACGCCTTCCAGGGAACACCACACCACATTCCCAGCCAGATTCGCAAGGCTGAGGAGCCGAGGGTGACTTTTCCAGCAGGAGGAGGGACAGACAGAGGGGTGCACTGCCAGCCCCCCGCACCCTTCCAGCCAAGTCAGTGCCATGGGCACGTCCATGGGCTGACCCACCGCAGGCACAGCCACTCCTGGGTGTCCCTGGACGCGGCTCTGCCCGACAGGGTAGAGACCCCGCAAGGGTGGGACCCCTCAGCGCCCCGGCCCCGCTCCCTCCTCTGCCGTCGAGTTGGGCTCGGCCGGGGCATCGCGCTCACCTGCCGAGCTCCCGGCCGGGGCTGAGGCTGTACCGCTCCTGGAAAGGCTCCGTGCGGATGGGCGTGCGGATCTCGACCAGGAACCCGCCCCGCCGTCCAGATCGCCCGGCAGCGGGCTGGGGCGGCGGCGGCGGCCAGTCACCGCGGGAGCGACCGGGGGGCGGCTTCTCGTCGGGGCTCATGGCGCGAGGCTTCTCCTTCGGCAAGGGGAACTCCTTCTCCTCCTCCTCCTCCTCCCTGCCCTCCCGGTCTCCGTCCCGCTCCCGGCCCGGCTCCCCGCCGGCGCTGCCACCGCCGATTCGCGCAAGGAAGCGGGCAGCACGCGCCGGCCGGGGGGGCGGGGCGGAGCCGCGCGTGCCCCGCCCCGCGCGCGCCTCATCGTGGCGGGCGGGACGGCCGGGCAGCGCCACCTGGCGGCGGCTGCTGTAGGCGGCGGCTTCACCGCGTGATTTAATTTAAATTTATTTAGTTGAAATAAACCCCCGCAAAGCCGAGGTTGAGTGTCTGAGGGCACCTCTGCCTCTCTTCGTATCTGTGATGTCTTCGTGTCACAGTAGGTCGAGGGAGGTGATCCTCCCCCTCTACTCGGCCCTGGTGGGGCCGCAGCTGGAGTGCCACGTCCAGTTCTGGGCTCCTCAGTACGAGAAAGACAAGGAGCTACAGGAGAGGGTCCAGCGGAGGGCCATAAAGATGAGCAACAGGAGCATCTCTCTTACGAGGAAAGACTGTGGGAGCTGGGCCTGTTTAGAGAAGAGAGGACTGAGAGGGGATCTCATTAATACACATAAATAACTCATAGGTGGGTGCCAAGAGGATGGTGCCAGACTCTTTCCAGTGGTGCCCAGTGACAGGACAAGAACTAATGGCCATAAACTAAAACAGAAGAAGTTTCACCTCAACATGAGGAAGAACTTTCCATTGAGGGTGGCAGAGCACTGGAACAGGCTGCCCAGGGGGTTGTGGAATCTCCCTCTCTAAAGACATTCAAAACCCATCTGGATTTTGTCACAGGCTCCAGGTGACCCTGCCTTGGCAGGGGAGCTGGGCTGGATGATCTCCAGAGGCCCCTTTCAACCATAACAGTTCTGTGATTCTGCGATCTGCCTGGCCCAGGACCTCACTCTGTGGGCACTCAGGTGTGCCCCAAGGGAGTGGCAGGGCAGGAGAGCGAAGCCTGAGGTGAAACTGCAGGAGCTGGAGGTAAAGGGCATGGCCATGTGGGGAATCCAGGCTCGGGTCTTGCACTGGGAAGCGAGGGTGATGGAAGGCAAGGAGAGAAGTGGCAGCAGCAGCTCTGCAGGGGCCAAATGCACCCAAGCTCCCCTGATAAAGCCTTGGCCCCTGTGGTGTCTGAGGCACAAGCCTCAATTAAGCCTTTCCCACAGCTGTGGTGTGCTGAGCACCTCTCCTCCATGCATGCCTGAGATCCAGGTGTCCCTGTGAGGTGTGCAAGAATTGCCTCCCAGTCATCCGTTTGTGCAGGCTGATGGGAATTGCCTCATGGATTTGGCACGAGCCTAACTGGAAAGGGCTTGAGAAAAGGGTGTGCTCTGATTATTCTCAAGTGCCTCAACATCCAGCTCACTTCATGTATGTGTTAAAGGGATCTGTTCTGTATGGCTGTCATTTATTGAGGCAGTGCTGTGGCATTTGTCTCTGTTAAGGGCGCAGAATCTCCTGCCAACATCCAGAGCACCAAGGAGAAAAGACTAATGAGGAAACAGCTAAACATACAGCTAAAGATTCAGTCCAGACCCGGGTCATTGATTAGGGATGGAGGTACAATCGCTGACAATGCATTTTGCTGGAATTCCCTCATTCATTTACTGCCAAATCTGATTTGCAGAAAAAAGTAGAATCATAGTATCATAGAATGGTTTGGGATGGAAGGGACCTTAAAGATCATCTAGCTCCAACCCCCCCTGCCATGGGAAGGGACACCTTTCACTAGACCAGGTTCCTCAGAGCTTCATCCAGCCTGGCCTTGAATGCTTCCAGGGATGGGGCACCCGTAAGTTCTCTGGACAACCTGTTCCAGTGCCTCATCACCCTCCCTGTAAAGAATTTCTCTCTAATATCTGACATAACCTCTAAATTTGAAGCCATCCCCCCTTTTCCTGTCACTACCTACTCTTGTAAAAAGTCTCTCTCTAGCTTTCTTGTAGGCTCTCAAAGCCTTCTCTTTTCCAGGCTGAACAATCCTAATTCTCTTAACCTTTCCTCATAGGAAAAGTTCTCCATTCTTCTAATCATCTATACTTTAGGAATACATTCCAGAACCAGTATATAGAGTTATTTAGATATCAAAAAACACTGGTCCCAGTACAGACCTCTGAGGGACACCACTTGTCACTGATATCCAGTGTGACTCTGAGCCATTGACCACTACCCTCTGGATGCAACAATCCAACCAATTCCTTATCCATCTAACAGTCCACCTATTGAATCCATCTCTCTCCAATCTAGAGAGAAGGATGCTGTGGGGGACCTTGTCAAAGCCTTTACAGAAGTCCAGACAAATGACATCTGTAGCCCTTCCCTTGTCCACTGATGTAGTCACCCCACCATAGAAGGGCATTGGTTGGGTCAGGAAGGGCTTGCCCTTGGCAAAGCTGTGCTGGCTGTCTCAAATCTTCTCCCACTTTACTATACACCATAGAACAAACTGTGTTTTGCCTAGTTGTACCAGAATATTGTGGAGCTGATATATCCTGTATTAATTGAAATTTTCCCCTCTAGAAAGGAAAATATAAGCTTTATAACTCACTGTAGTTTCACCTGTGCATTAAAACAGCACTGATCTTAAATACTGCAGCATAAGCTTATATGTGCTATCTACACAGGGAGAAATGTGTGTGGATATGAACAATGCTTGATTTACTTAGAGATAAGCTAACAGACATATCTAGGCTGGTAACTGCCACATGTTACCTGCTAGTAAAATGTACATGCATTTTCTCTGTTGTTTGGGTATTTGGCTTCTATCACTGAAGTATTATTAGCCTGCTGTATGCTCAAATGCACTCAGATGGCATAGCAAACAGTGATTCCTGCTGGTCCAGGTAACATGAACTGTTTTACACTTCCATATATTTGTTTTCTTTTCTGGCAGTAGCATCCAAGGAATTCGTTCTCATGAGCTGTGTTTGGCCTGCAAGCTAAGAAGCAGGAGGTGAGGTGGAAAACACCACCACAGTATTCTGTTTAAAACAATGTCCTTTTCAATGTATATCTGCATGCACTGGAGTCAAGGAGTGACTTCTATATTGCCCTGAAGAGGTGGATCAAAAGTGTTGCAAAGGGACATAAGCTCTGTTCAGTTTTATCAGTCTGACTCCAGCCTTCTCAATATGTATGTATTCAGGCAGCTTGTACATGATGGAGAAGTTACCCAAAGTAACCATCATCATCATCATGGTCCATTTATAACAGAAATATGAAACCTTACCATCTGTAGCTCAGCACACATAAGATTGTTTTTCAGGTGCTAAATTCACCCTTTCAACTTCTGTAACGGTAGATCTTCTGTGGCTGGAATTTCTGCAGGCTGCTGAAGTTCCATTATGAATTAGTTATTTTGTGCCGAAGCTACTTATTTCTTGATGTAGTGGTTTACCTATGAGGCAACAGGAAGAGTACACATTCCTCACCCAAGGTGTTTTGCTCCTGTATTCTTTAAACGCCTCTTGTCATCACGTAAAAGCACTTACACAAGAACTCTGAGTACCCAGCACCACTGAAAAACAGTCCTGCCACACTTTTGTACAAATGGAGGTTCCTCACCAGCTGCAACAAAAAAAGTGTTACTAATCTACTCTTTTCTAATTTAGGAAAGCACGGCTCCACTAAGTGGCAGCAGCAGGCATCATTAGAGCCAGCTTCACTGAATTATTTTTACATTTGTGAGAGATTTCATATAAACTGGTACTCCTGCCACAATAATATTTATTCCTCTTTTTTACTCATAGGGTTTGATTTCCTAATTTCCAAGACAGATGAATAAACTTGTGCTTAGGGAATCTAAGAGTAATCTTTCCAAATACTCTCACGAGTTCAAATTTTGCAGAAATTCTCATTTGAATATGAATTTTACATATAATAATATTAGTTTACCAGTTGGAAAACATATCATAGGGGTCCCCATGCTTTATGTTGGTGGTCCTCAGTCAGTTCCAGCTTCTCTGCAGTGCCCAGGCAAACACTGCACCTTTCACGAATTAGGTAGACTATATTTTACAAAATCCAAGATGTATCACTTCTTATTTTATGGCTTTGTACAGAGCACAAAGACAAACTGTTTCAGTTTGTACATTAGGAGGATTGAAATATGTATTTGAAGCACAATGATGATGTTCAAAAGTCATGTTGTGGGCTTTACATACCATAGAAGCAGGGGCTAAACTCCAAGGTCCCAGTTGTGTTAATCAATGCATGGATAACTAGAGCTTGTTATCTTAAGTTGCTTAAAGCAGGGAAGTTTATACTCAATTGCCAAAGATGCCAAAGCTGTCAGTAAACGTATCCTCACACACTGTAAGTATAATCTTTTATAGTAATCTCTATTACTGATTTCAGTCATTTTTAAAAAGTCGCTGATCGCATTTAGTACTAAGACATACCTAAGAGGTACTGAAGTCAAATCACAGCTTGTAACAAAGTTCCTGAGGAGATTCCAGCCCTGCCCCAACTGCATTCCTGAAAAGCTGTTACCTAAACAAGGTGACTCCATGTGGCATGCTGGTTAGGAAGCTATACTGCTTTGTCTACAGAGAGAACCATATTAAGTGCTGAAAACAGAAAAATAGGAGCATATGTAATTTATTTTTGTATGCTGTTTTGATTTTGGAAAACCAGCATTAGGAAATCACACCCAACAACAATTTTTTAATTGCTCTCCGTGGTCAATTTCAAAACTGACTGAACAGATTTTCAGTGTCACACCAGGGTATTTACAGCATTTTTTTCCTTACAACTGATTTATTTTGTAAGCGGGAAAAAAGGATAACCCAAACCAGTACTCTGTTTTCATACTGAAAAATTAAAAAAGGGTCCCTAAAGTGTCCTCTTCACAGAAGGAAAGGCAGGTGACCTCAGTGTTAATTACTGCTTATCATTGACACAAATTCCCCCATGCAGCTCCACTGTCTTCTTGTACCATAGGAGTTAATTAATTATACGAAATCCTACATGCCAGCAATTCAGGGAAGAAACATTAGTTGCACTCTTTGTGCTTTCAAGTGACTTCTGTTCTGTTCAACCTCAACAAGCTGTAACATGGCACTGTGGGGATGAGCTTCATTTACACTAGAGTTAAAACAATATAAACCTGCTTTACATCAAAGCCTAATATAATGAGAACCAGGGCTTGTATTTCAGGCAGAATAATGTACTGGGTTTTTTTCTCCAAAATGTAGTTCCAAGAGGGTAGGAACTAAACAAACACAGCCACACACTTTTCATCTTGATAAAATCCATGAAGGGTATTTTCAGTCAAAAATGATTTTCAACTTTACCAGAATTATATTAAAAAAATAATAAAAGAGTATGGCTTTGCAGCTCAAGGAGGATTTATGATTAGAGGAGACTCAGCACATCCTTTGTGGCTTTGTTCTCCAGATGTGACAGCTATTGTCCAGTCTGGCCTCTTCTACAAGAATGAACATCAGGCTGCAAGAGGATTTATTGTCCATTGTAGGTAAAAACTATGACATTGCTACCACAAGGCAGGAAGGGATTATTATTGCTTTGTAATATTCTATAGGATTATGGAGTTTTGTTACCATGCCAAGAGAAACATCTGATGTACACATGGAGAATTCAGGTGGGCTGCTGCTCTTTTTTCTGGTAAAAGGCATAATTCCAGCCACATACACGGATCACTGCTGCAGAAACTGACACCTCTGATGCACCCTAATGATCAGCAACTCATCTCACTGCTTTTTAGTAAATATTGATTTTCCCTTCCTTTATATGTGAACGATTCAGAGAAATCTAACTTAGTGTTACAAATGGCCTCTCCCTCACTTCTTCCTCACGCCCATGCACAATCACACAAACAAGTTTTGAACAAAGGCTGTGCTGAGATATGGATTTTTTGAGCATGTGCATGGGCAGGTGCTGCTCTTGCCGCCACCACCACCATCTCTGCCACAGGAGGGCCAGCAATGGCCTAGGGCTTGTGGACCTGTGCTCCTCCACACAGGATGAAAAGCAGTGTCAACTGCAGAGGGTCTCTTATGAGTTCTCACAGTCACATAGTCTCACATTTGCTGTGCAAGATATGCTTACCATTTTTGTTGGAGCGTCTTCCACGGATTTACAATTTCCCTCATAAAAACTGTGCCTCATGTTTAAGCTTTCCCATCCTTCACATTGTATCATAATCCCTTATAGGGTGCCATTTGTGTGAGAAAACAGGTATGGTCAGCAGGGTGTCTGCTGACGGTGTATCTGAGGTGTGTTAATCTATCCTGGAATGTGTTAATGAAACATGCCTGAGATATTACAGTGACGAGCAAGAGAGAAATGGGTGTGACACACCGAGATGCCAGAGCATCTTGCTGTGTATTTGCTGTCAACACTTATGCAGACCCAGCATATGCTATTAAGAAATCATCTTTGCACTTGCATTTCATACCTATAATGCAGTAATTATATCTAGAAGCAAGGTATGCGTAAGCAGCATATACATTTCCTTTGTCCCTCTGTTTGACCAGACATTTTCCACAGTGAGGAATAAGCTCACATGCTTTCAAAGTAGGGCTGACCTTAGGGTAGTCTAGGAGAGTATGGGGGCACTGGTTATGCACACTTATGTGGAGAACCTCAAGTTTTAGACATGTACCTTGAGAAACTGAATAAAAGCAGTGGAAGGGCCTGAATGCAATGGTCAGAAGGGATATGATCCTGGAACTGCAGTTCCTGAAATGAGTGGACTTCTACTAATGCCAGTCTCCACCCACTCTAACATACATCCTCTACAAAATAATTTATTTGTAATAGACAGTCCACACAATGCCATAACAAAGTGATTTTATTGACATTCCTCTGTAGTGATATGGTTGAATAGAAAGCACAGCCTGAGTATCATGTGACATTTTTCTGTCAATATAAGCAAAATCAGTCCAATAATGAGGACTTTTCCTGCCATTGACTTTATGTAGTCTTTAACAAAAACCATATCAGACATTTCTGTTAGATAAATTGGAAGCTGCAGGGGATTTGGCTAATGGTACAATATTTACTATTCCTAGTAACTACTATCTACAGGCATCTGTTTTTCTACTAGAACAAAGGACCTACATGACTCACTAGAGAGAAAGTAACAATCCAATCTTTTGAACCTTGTGATAACTGGAAAACCTATCCCAGATTTAGTATATTGCAGTAATTTTATCTTCTAATAATGAACACTGAGGTACAGCAAGAATAAAAAAGCACCACATTTGTTGTAGAAAGATCTGTTGGTCTGCATTTGACTGAAAGTGTTTAATCTTGACTGGGAAGCCCTATTAATATTACTATGGAGACAGGGCAAATATTATTTCAACAGAAATTAAACAAATCTCCAGTCAAATTTGTCCTTCTGAAATTCCATAGACTGTCACAGGATTAATAGTGAAGGACGAGTTTAACTTGTTCCCCTGTGTGTATATATTTTAGCTTATTTCATATTTGATTTTCATGTTCAAATTTAGTATCCTATTGTTTCCAACTAGAGGTATGTCAACTATTTGTTACAGTGAAACTAGAACAACAAAACTCAAACCCAACAAACACCCCCCTCCCCACAGGCTGTCTCTCAGACTAGACCATGAACTTAAACCTCAGCTACAGCCCATTGAAAAGTTCACGGGCACTTGAGCAAACCGGGTGAAAAAAGTCCCCTGTGTCAGACCTGTACAAAACTCATGATTTCTCCACTAGATGTTAGATGTAGTTTGGATCACTCACTTCTTTCGTTGTGATAGCCATGGGTCTCCCTGGAACATAAAAGTCAAGTTTTGAATAAGCACAGCCACATGACTAAAACTGAAAGCTCATGTAATGCACTGCAGACTGAAGTGACAGCATTTGGTAACACTGTTAACAGTAAGGTACAATTGTTTGTACTGGATCAAATCCTGCATAGCTTATGCGGTTGAGCAGTCAGTGAGACTACCTCAAGGTGGAAGACCTACTGGTGATTTAAAATACTTCTTTTCATTCTCTTATCTTCATATCAATGCTAGTAGGGCAGCAGGATTTCATAAAAAGAAATATCCCCTTCCCTCCCTCTAACATTAATACTGTCATGACAACCACTTTGAGAAACATATAGACTCTCTGAAAACATACCAATTTTCAATATTCATTGCTCTGATCAAAAACTAGAATTCACAAAAGCTGTCAGATTGCCTCTTTCATTTTTCATTTGCATTTTAAAAATCTATTGATGTTGATATCATACCTTAATCTAGCCACCACCATACCTAGTCACCACCATGTTTAAAGGGAACTGAGGTTTAAAGAGCTGAAAAGATTATTTCACTGTAAATCTGCCCTATGGAGTATCTTCTAGTCTTTCCTGTAGGGAAACAATGAAACCAGAATTTCTGTAGTCAATAGTCGGTGTGTCACAAATGAAAACGCAGACTTGGGGAGTGAGTAACAGCATTTGAATCAAAAGATGAACAAGGAAGGGTATATGTCTTGCATATGCATAACAACAACAAAGTCAATTAATTGCTTAATGGGCAGGTTAAATAACAGGCCAAGGAAGGTGAGTTCCACCCTCTTTCCTGTTAGCACCATTCACTGCCTCACTCCAACATCAGGATGCCACTTAGATACACGGCTTCCCCTTTACCCCAGGCTGGGACTGGATTCTGCCCATGGTATGACACAATGAAAGGAGAAGCATCGATCTGGATATCCTAGAGTTTGAAATCCTATTGTGGTGGGGTATTTGGGAAGAGAGAGGGATAGGATGGGAATGGCAGAATACCAGAACACCCTAGTATGGTATGTTTTTTCGCTTTGTTTCATGAAAACAGCCAATTGTCTCTATTCCTAGCTTTAGATCCAAAAAACTTGCAAGGAAGTCTGCATGACCTTGTCAACTTAGAAAGCAACCTTTTAAAAATATTAGGCTGTGGGCCTGAAAGACAGCTTGGATCAAGGATTTTGATGGGAAGTAGCTGGCTGTGCTGTATGTTTCCCAGAGCAGGAATACACAAAGTGCTTGAGATGGCATCTGCCAAACATAATCTATTTTACACAATCTAGCAAGTGCCAGAACATGTTGTGAAGAAGAATTTTAGGAGAAAGCTTTCCGTATTTCAGTCAATGGGGTTTGATGCTGTCTCTGAAATACAAATATCTTTTATTATGCTACAAAAAATAGTTTCACTTTTTCTTAGTAAAATATAGTTTTAAAATACTTAAAAAATTTAACTATACAGCGTTGTAAAGATTGGATTTTTTTTTTTTTTTTTACTGTTTTACTATGTTAATGAGACAGCTCTTGATTTTCTCTGGCCAAACATGGACCAACCAGCTGGATGCTTCTCTTTCGTTTCTTCTAATGTTGGAAGACATCCAACATTTGACATAGTGCAGGTAACTATAACACATCACCAGGAATAAATTAAGAACCATACAGGAATCACTGGATTTTGGGGCCCGGAGGTGAAGAGGCAGAAATTGGAAGGTTTAACGTTCAGTCTTTCCTGGTGTCACTTGGTCTGGTGGAATTTATGTGGACATGACAGATGCTCTCAGAAAAACGCTAAGTTTTCCATGGCTCCTGAGCAGTGGGGCTGGTCATATGGAACAGATGCCTGAGAGCTCATTTATGGAAATACTAAACATCATTTTTGGTGTGTGGTACAATGAAGCTGGCCTGTAGCTGCAGCCTCCCTCTGCAACTGTAAAATGAGTAATCAATAAGAACAGTAACAACATACTATAAAATAGATTCTCAGTAAAAGCCATACATTAAATTAGTATAAAAGTAGCTGAAATGTCACAGAAATTGAATGAATGGAGCAATTTAAATATTCCAGTTTTTTAATGTATCATTAACAAAAGCTACTATTTCTGCTTAGAAACATGTTTTTGGGTCCGTCACCTTTCAAATACCTATTGTTCTAAGAATAAAAGCAGGAGAATGATGTAAAACTCTCAGAATGAAGTTTTTCAAGTGAGACGAGATTCTGTACAGCCACCATAAAACTATGCGAGAAAGTAGCGTCCAGTTTTTTCCTCTGGAGAGAAAACATAGATGTGTTAGACCTTCCACTAATCTCATTTTACAATGTTCTGAAGCGTAGCTAACACAAAACTACCAGTAACAAGCCCCCAGGGGGGTGTGGTATTTCATGTGAGCTGCTAGACACTGTGATGTTACCTTCTCACTTACCTTCACAAGGCTCTCTGTTTGTATTTCATGCATCCTTTTACATATTTAGTGTCAGAAGATACTCATATTTTCTTTTCCCAGTCAAGACAAACACTTTCAATCTGAGATTAGTCTTGGAAAACAAGGGCAGCAAAGATTAATAAATAGAACATAATCAGAGTAGTGAGGTTGATTGTAAGAGCCTCAGCAGAATTCATCTGAAGACAATCTTACTGCTGTTTTGCTTTTGTTGCCTGGATTCAGAGTCGGAATGCAAAATATACCAAACTGAAGAGGGTTATGTCTGTAGTAACAAGAGCTAGATCTTTAGTTTAGTGATATCTAGCATGCCTGCAGGGCCTTTGGGCTTCCTCCAAAAGGAAGTGCAACAAAGTCTTAACCCACAGAGAGTTACAGTCCTCTTCATCCCTGACAAACACCCTCAATCAATGCAGCTTCTCAGACCCTAGATGAAAACATTTTGTCTACAACCAACCGCTCTTGAGGATATGGAGAATTCCACTGAACAAGAAAAGAAAAAGGACAGAATCGAAAACCACCTCCACCAACCATAGATTAGCCCAGTCTGACAGAAAATAAATGGCTTCTGACACAGGGGATGGGATTGTCTAGACTTCTCATTTGGAAAGGAGCATTTTCAACATCAGAAAGTAAAGATCTGGTAAACAGAACCCAAGGGTATTCATAAGAGTAGAACATTCTTCTTACTTCCCCTTTGCCTTGTCATATACAATACTAAGGTAAGGGAGCCTTGTCCTTTATGCTACATAATAAAACATCCTTCTTGAGTGTGCACAACCTTGTGCTTCTTGTGTGGTAAACATTACAGCGGAGATGCCCCTCCCAATATCTCTGAAGTGCAAGTTCTCTCCAGTACTGGCAAGCAACAATCATAACAATTGCTATTATGCTTTGCATTGCATTACAGGTTGGGTTTTTTTAATTTTTGAAGGTCATATCTGCACCATGTATCTGTGCCAGTTCCAGCTGATGCAACTGATCACGAGTTCGTATATAAAAATTTCAGTTTTGCTCATAGATGTCTCTCAGATGGACAATACACACAGGGAAAATAAGGATGGATGAAGATATATTTGACCAGCTTCTAGTACTGGATTCAACAGTTAAGAAGATGGGCTGTGAATTGATTTTAGAAGATGGGGGTATATAAAAGCTTGGAATGCTTGATGAAGGTTTTTTTTATTTTTTAATCAACGCAGGTGGAAGTAAACATTTATTAACATTTGGTCAAGTGTAGTGTAACTTGCATTTGTATTTTCATTGTTATTAATGGAGGTATGTAGAGATATACAGAAACCTTGAGACAGTTGTTTTTCTATTGCATACAGACTAGCAGTCCATTGGAAACAGAGGATGAAAGCATGAAGGTTAGATCATAGAGGGTGGCAGTTCTTCATGCACAGCTTTTGTTAATCTTGATATTTTTCTTTTTTTCTTTTTTCTTTTTTTTTTTTTCTTTTTTGTTTTGTTTTGTTTTGTTTTCAAAAATAAAAACATGAGAAACCAAGATCAAATGATGGTGGACAGGAAAGGTGACATCATCAGCCATAAAAACACCAGAAGTGCCTGAACCCCCTCATTCAAGTCCAAAGGTGCTAGTTTCTTCAACAGCTGTTAGCAGCTTTTCATACAGCATAGAATATGAGGGATAAGGTGGAAGATCCAAACGGTTGAAACATGTGTGTGCCCTGCAAAAGGAAAATATGCTACATGTTAAGTTTAATCTAAAAAACTTGAGAAAATAAGAACTGAGAAAACTTGATCCTACTGAGACTCAAGACATTCAAGTTCACTTAGAGAAAAATAAATTTCAATTATTAAAGGAAAACCCTTGAATTGCACCAAAATATGAGGTGCTGAAATGTATGTGCACATACACACGAATATTTCATAAAGAAGACAAAAGCTAAGTTTAAATGTGACATCATTCTCTGATACCCCTGCTTTAGATGTTGCAGGGATCTTGTAGGAATCTTGATGGAGAAGAATGCTGGAGGTCATTGAAGAGCTGGGGTCTAGGCCCTGATAGAGGGAAGACTTCACTACTATAACTTGGCTGCTTTGAGATTTTTTTACAAAAAATGGAACTCAGCTGTACATCCAACATGAGCAGCCAGTAAGTTTTGCACCAGTGGACATTATAGTGATGGACTATACTGACAGAATGGGCTCAGCATGTGTTTGCAGTGAGGCAGGGCTGACTGGTAAAAGACCATTCAGGGATCTGCTAACTGAAGAAGGAAGGCTGCTGAAAGTGTTCCTGCAAGTCAGCTGTTGGCCATCTGCTGCAAGTCTGGCCTTTCAATGTTATTTGTTTGCAGTAGCCAAGACAAAAGCAAAACACTTTGTGCAGAGCAAGCTGCAAACTTGATGACCATCTCTTCCCCTGGTTTTACCATTATATTTTCCCTCCATTATATTTACATTGGCAGCACCTTCAAAAGAAGCTGTGGAATGGGTTCCATGAAAGCCTCCACCTTGTTGCAGCTTTTCTGGCAGCAGCAATTAGACCCAGAGGCAGATTACACTTCACTGTGTGAGGTGCTACACAAATGTGTAGTAAAGAAACAGTTTCTGCCCCAACAGTTCAGCCATTTCAACTTACTGAAAAACTGTAGAGCTTGTTCAACAAATGGGGATGAAGAGGCACCTTTTCATTAAAACAGCTCAAATTTTTTCAGGCAGCTTAGAGTTTTACATGATGTTAGCAATATTTCTATTTCCTCTTGCTCGCTCGATAAATGTGAGTTGACAAAACTGTGCAGAAGGAAATGTAGCCTCAATGACTGATGATGTCTGAGCTTCTGGCCCTGAGTATTTTTAGAAGCCATGAAGTTGTTTTACTTCTAGCTTTCTTATCTCATACTTTAATTCAATGTTATTTCTTCAAAACTGATGCAGCAGAGCTATCTTGGAGAAAACTACATGAAAATGTGCTAGTCATCTCTTAGGCCACCCACAAAGCGGGAAAAACATAATACTAGAAGATGGGCTGGCCCGAGACTTGTAGATTCAAAGGGAGAGTTTTATCAAGCACCAGTGGTGAATCATTAAAAACAATTAGGCAACTGAAATAGCCAGAGGCATGTAATCTTCACTGCATCATAGAACTTCAATTAGGAGAGCTTTTACCATCCTTTTTCCCCTTCTGAATGAAGATTTGTTAGCTGGTCACTCTCAGAGAGAGTACAATAAACACATTAAGAGTCAACAATATTTTCCATAATGTTTTCCACTGTTGCCTAACTGTGCCCTGTCCTCTAAAGGGGTAAATTGCTCCTGAACCATGTCGGCCTCCCACTACTCATCCCAGTGAGAGTGTCAACAGTAACCAGGGGACACTTGCTGCACATATTGGGGTGAAAACATTACATTAGAAGTGCAAGAAATAGTCATAGCAATAAGAAAATATTTCTTTCCTTGATTAAGCCTCCTACCACACAAGCCTGGTGACATTTGAGAGGGTGTTCAGGGAGTGAGAGGTCTGGAATAAGAATTAGATTGGCAAGAGCTTCTATGGGAAGGATTCTGGCTTCTCTAGAAGAAAATGCAAGATAAAGTCATGTAAACCAACTGTGACCCTCATATGCCCTCATCCTCTAGTAAGTAAAGCAGTAAATGGACCACTTAAAATTTCATTCCTCCTGGCAGACTGTGTTTATTGCTAAAGTAGTTATGGTGGGTTTGAACCTTTAATCTTGCTCACTGCTCACAGTACTGTGCTATTTCTTTTCTTCTAAGAATTCTCTTTAAAAATTATAAGCTTTCAAGACTTTTGCATTCTTCTTTTCTTTGTCACTTCTTTTATTGCCCATAAAGATGAGAATCCAAAGGCTGTAAAAGTGGGCACAGAACCCCTTAATTATAGCTTGAACCCATCAACTAAAATAAGACTTGCATTCTAACATAAACATGCCTGTCAGGCACAAACTGGGAACCTCTCCTTTTCACACTGTTTTCTTTAGATGAACCCACAAACCTCTCTTTGATCAACCTCAGGACCCACAGGTAGCAACTTTTGTTCCTTTTGACTTATATGCTGTCTGGGAACCAGTGCTTAAAAGATGAATGTAGACTTGTAGATAATATTCCTGTTTTATGTGAGAAAAGAGGACAGAGAAGATAAGGAAAGATAAGAGACAGCAAAGCCCATGCACTCAGTCCACTGTGGAAGAAGGAAATTTTGAGAAAAAAGTTCTTTGTAGTCCCATACAATCTTTCTTAGTTGCTATGTGGGATTCTGTGGTGATTAAATGCTTGACCATCTAACAGAGAGGGACAGAATTCTCTTACAAAAGTTAAGATATTGACTAGCACTGGTAATCTGTATCATATATAACATGCATTACTGTGCCGAATGAATATCTCTTCTGATGAAAGGGTAGCTGCAGCTCAGCACTGTTGGGAAAAGTGACCTCATTGTGTCAAATGTGATTATTTGAATCACTGGGATACATTCTGAGGTCCTTACCTAACTGATACTCAAACAGACATAACCTTGGAGCTGACAGGAGTTTTTGCCAGGTGAGAAGCACAACCAGAAGAAGGGGCAGTGGCATTTGTAGGCACTGAACTCTTTTGCTGACTGAGAATTTTAAAAGAGGGAACTGTTGCCTTCTATAGCTATGGTAGAAAGCACTGCCAGTTCTTTGTACACCTTTGTTCTGTGCCAGGAGTTCCCATCCCATATCAGATCCCATATCAGATGAAGCTATCCCAGCTAGAAAACCAGTGGCTGTTCATTAATGTTTGGTGGGGAACAAACAATAATTTCTTACAGAACTACTGCTAAAACTACTTGTTCAGTCTAAAATACTTGCATGACCCAGGAAAGGTGAAGAGAGGCTTCCTGCTTCAAAAGACTCTATAGCTGGAAGAATTCTCCAACCATCTCTACTTCGGGCAACAATTACAAGAAGTAAAACATGTAACTCCTTTATTTTGGGGCAATGCTTTGCATATTAGATAGGGAGAGTAAAACTCAACTGTGATGAACATGATTGAACCTGTTATTTCATATGGCAAGCTGCACCAGTTTGGAAGAAACCTTGCTGCAGATTTACACTGACAGATCTGCACACTGACTGCTGGCAGTCTCTTTGGGACCTGATTCAGGGTCATTGTCTGAAGGTTTGGGATTAAAGCAGCATCTCTGAGCTGTATGGTGCCTCAACTTTCTAACATGTGTGGTCTCAAAAGTAAATATAGATAGGAATAATGTGTCTGGCACACATGCACACTCCAGAAATAAGATACAAGTGTTATATTACTCTTAGATGAACACATTACACCACAATTACCCTGTTCGTGGCAGGGAAACTGGTACTGATGAACAAACTCACCAATTTAGAATGAAGTTACTGGATTCTCAGCCTTCTTGAAAAAGTCTTTCTTACTCTCAGTGCTTCAAGAAGCATTATAAGTGTCATGTAATAGTGGTTATTCTTTGAAAAGTGTTGCATTTTAGAAACTTACACCATGCCTCTTTTCTGGGAGTGCCATGTTGTTGTTGCAAGTGCAAAAGCATAGGTGGTTTAGGTATTACATTAGGTGATGTAATCTTTCCTCACTATAAGCAAATGGCAGTTGCACGCTCCATTGCCAAATGTAAGGACAGGATGCAAGGGAGAGTCACCCAACTACTTCAGCCATCTGGAGCAGAAGCAAGGGAATACAGAAGAGAGCCCTGGACTCTCCTCATAGAGCTGAAAGTTCTCAATGCTTTGTAAAGCAATCGAAAACTGAAAGGCCAGACTAACCTATTCCCAGTGACTCACCATCTACCTGGATGTCATGAAAGCCAAATACATCAGCTTCCATAATATCTTTCAACACATTGCATTTATTGGGTTGCAGACTAAGAACTAAGGCCACTAGGACAACTATGCATAAGCACATAAGCAACTAGATCTGATGATTTCTAAGACATGAGAAAGCTGGTGTTTTTTTCCCTAGGACTTTGAAAACATGGAGCAACTCTCACTGTGAAATTGTAGGAACTGTTGGAGTGAGAAGGGAATTTGTTGTGGTTTATTGTAAACAGCTAAAGTTAGTTAAACTCACATCAAAGGGGCCAAAAGGCCTACAGGATATGACGTATGACTGTTTTTTAGCCTCTAAGTCTAAGTAAGAACATAAATCTAAATAAACATGAGAAAACCATAAACAGGCATTTAAAAAAAGTTTGAAATGATATTAATTTAGTTACTTAACTAAGGATTTAGGGAACCTCCAGGTTTAGCCTGTGTGTTCTATGTTATTTCTTAACACTGTGTATACTTGGCAGCAGCCCCTAATTTTATAAAAATGCAGGCAATAATTCATGGTGATCAAGTGGTGTTTATTCCCTAGGAGCAAGTGTTGTTTCTTTTTCCTCTGCCTGAAATGAATGCAGAGCTCTAAAACTTCTAAAAGTTGCTACCAACTTTTACCTGTAAAAGAGGCCTCTTTCAGGGAGAGCAACAACTTCGGTGATCAGCAGACAAACATAAAATCATGAATGTGAATATCTTGGGGCTAACTGAATCTAGGTCATAAGTAATTCCTAGGTTCACAAAGAAAGTTAAGCAGAGCAGAAAGAGGCCAATTACCTTTTCAGAACTTGATGGGTCAGCCCAGGGCATTTTCTGTGCAAAGAAGGAGAGCAAAGAGAGCTCTGCAGAAATGCTGCACAAGTCTCTGACTGCTAGTTGCAGTCACAAGGCCCTCAGTAAGCTCTGAAACCCTTACGCAGAACCAGACTACATATATTCTGCAAATGAGGATCCAGACTATGCATAGCAAACTTGCTCTCAGGCTTTCTTTCCACATTGCTGGCTGAAGCTTGGAGTCATCTCACTGACCTTGCATGTTTTCATCTAGCTTTCACGTAGGATCTAGTTCTCCATATTGTCTCTATAGAGTCTTTATGGTAGATGGACATAAATCAGAATGTACCAGATGAGACTTAGCTTAACAATTTTAAAAATCTGTGTTCAGCTTGGATGAACTGTTCCTTAAAAACACTTACTTCCCTTTTCCTGACTTTAGAGGGAGTCCACATAAGATGTCAGCTCTGAATGCCTGCTGATGCAGTGCCCTGGTCCAGTTCCTGCATCTCCCCACTGAATAAATGTAGGCTTGAGCATGGACTAAGAGGCTGATCAGATTTGGAATTTGCCTCTCTGGAGGACTCTGGAGGCTTGCTCAAGTCACTGTCTTATAGTATGTTTCTGGGTAAATGACATGGACAGCAAGTAATGAGAAAACTGGACCAGACCCTTTGTTAATTGATTGTCTGAATATATTTCCAAGGTCTGGGCAACGAGGTTTTTTGTCTGTGCCACGAAAGTGACCTCCTTTGGGCTGCAGCTGAAAGCAAATGATAGGAGCAGGGAGACAGCATCCTTTGGACGGAAAATGTGATGTAGAAGGGCCACGTAGCAGAAGTGTCTCAGAGGTGCTGAAATGCTGTGTAATGTCAATGGGGCAGAGCCTCAGGCAACTGTAAGGACATTCAAGAAAAGGTGACTCACTTCAGTGAGAAAGGATGAGTGCTGGTCACCCATGAAGTGGTGAAGCAGAACAAAGAGCTGAATGTATCACTGGCTGTGCCAGGGCTCTCTTGGGTGGCCTTAGGCAAGTCAAACCACCCCTCTGGTGCCCCTGTCCCTTTGTTCTGTAAAGGAAGATGACCCCTCCTTTGCGAAACATTGCCAAATCCATTGATTCTGGATGACATTATAACTCATTTGCTCCTAGTTGGCTGACTGAACTAGATGTAACAAATCGGATATTATCACCACACGGTCTGATGTCCCGTCACTAAGATTCTTCATTATGAAAAAGTAGAACCACTAGAGGAAATTAAGTGATTACACTCAGGTTCTAGCCAAAACTCAGAGACAGATTTTGGCTTTCATGTCTCTGTAAATTCACAAGTATTTTTACTAGTACTCTGGAAGTAAAGGGAACAGAATCAGTTGACAGACTTCTGCTGGTCTGGATCTGTTCTAGAATCAAAATAAGAGAACTAGGTTTGGATCTATGGAAATCTTTATCTTAACCACTTCCAAGGATTCCAACTAGTTTAAATTGAGCCTGCAAATCAAAAGGTAGCAAAATAAAACACTTTTCTCTCAATATAATTACAGAACAAACTGATAAATATTTCTTTGTTGGGTTTTTTTTTAGGTGTCCTTACTGCATTCATTATCTTTCACCAGCAGGGAGGTGCAACAAAGAACTATCTTTCTCACACTAATTCTGGTACAAACTCCCAGTTGGGACATACCTTGGGAGGGAGGTTATTTTCCCCCATTTCTCTATACAGAAGCGCCGTAGCCCATTGCTTCCTCGGAGAGCAGCAAAGCCCTCGTATGGCACACTGGATGTTCCTGTGACGAACTGTAACAGCCGGAGCCTCTGCTCATTGTTAAACCTCTCCACTGCTGCCCAGAACCACCGTATTACTATGTGTCCATCGTGGTAACCTAAACCAAGAAGCAAGAGGAATTAAAATCATGCCCTCCTAAGTGGAAAACGCAACACTGAAATATGTTCCTTCTGGCATGGGTCAGAAGA
Source organism: Platyrinchus mystaceus (assembly GCA_035041135.1). NCBI lineage: Eukaryota > Metazoa > Chordata > Aves > Passeriformes > Tyrannidae > Platyrinchus > Platyrinchus mystaceus. The sequence goes on along the minus strand of JAWWLV010000088.1, from coordinate 52,540,235 downwards.
TCTACTTAAAAGATCATGACCTAACAATATATCTTGTTCTTCTTGAGCAATAGGTCCCAGGTTCCATTTTGTCCTGGCTGTGGATATTATAATATTACTAATTAATTTCAAACCCTGAAACTCAAATATATATTCGAGGTATACTGGCCTTTCACAAATCCCTTGGCAAGAACTGGTGTTACACGCATGAGATATTAAAGACCAATTGCAATATGCCACACAGTGTGAGTCGTAACAACTTAACAATTTCTCATTCCCAAATAAATTCTCTTTTGGATCGCAGTGGTGTTTGACATATGGAGAGGAGTTTGCTGCTGCAAGCCCTTCCCTGGCAAACTTCCCACCTGAGGGGCTCTGTGCCTTGGTTTGTGCTAGTGCAAGCCAGCATAAACCCAGGCTGAATCTGTTTCAATAACTATAAAGAAAGAAAGTAGGAAAATAACTTCAGGGACCAGCTGTGCTTGTGGTAAGCTGTGTATGTCAAGGTAACACAAGGGCTGGGCAGTGAGCAGCAAAGACTGAAACCTTGTATTTCAGGGGAGGATATGGAAACCTGAGGGACTTTCCATTTGTGGTGGAGAACAGGTGGATTTCACATTTATCCATCATCCAAGACAGGCTGGATAAATCATATTCAGTGTTTAAAGCAAAGCCAGGCCAAGCAGTGGAGAAGTGACATAGTTTACACTTAGGGGGAACAATTAAGCAAGATCTGTATGTTGTTGAAGTGTAGTTGGGAACTATGAAATTCAGCTCTTGATTTCAGCTCCCTGCTGAAGCCAAGACGATTTGTGAAACTACTTTCAGTGAAGCCAGGAGTTCATTCACAGTCATCTAAGTAACTTTTAGATTTAATACTCCAAATCCCTTTCAATCCTTAATAGTCAAAACTCCTGCTAAGTCTGTAGGGATTGAATGGATAAAATCTGGATAGAAGTAGCAGAAGCAATTTCAGTACTATTACACCTGTGGATCCAAACCTGAGATCTTACTTATTTTATTTCAGGAGTTATTCTTCACAATAACTCTCTAAACAAAATAGGGACATTTCCATTAGGAAAGACAAAGGAAAAGATGGACCAAGTCTTTCATGTTTTAGACTGAACCAGTCAAGATATTAGTAAACATGAGCAGGCAGTTTACCTCCACGATATTCTGTGTTATTCCGCCAGTCATTGAGATCTATTTCTGCAGTGCCAGCTATAACCAGCTCCAGTTCTCTGGCATCAAAGACAGAGACGAGCCTGGAGTCTACAACCTAGAACAAAAATCACTTGTAAGCACAGTTTCAGATGGGAAGTAAAGCAAATGCAAAGTCCCATAAACCTATGGCTCTGATGGCCAGCTGTTTATTCTGACAAAGTCTGCAAGCTGACAGCTAACTTCCACTCCTCTGCTGATAAATCTGTGCTCTTCTTCAGGGTGTCTACTGATGAAGGGAGTCTGTTTGATGAGTTGCAGACAACCATCACACATGAGATTTGGCCAGAATGGAACAATAAAAGTGACAGGACATAATCTGTGCAGAACATTCTTCATTGTTACATTCCTTCTGACAAGTGATTTTGATAAAGTCTGGATTTGTAATATGGATAATTTATTTTGTATTTGTTTCACACTGGAATTTGATTTCTATTGTGTGGGAGTGCCCTCAGGTCTTCATCCACTGAAGATGCAGCTAAGGTTCACTTCCTTCATTGTGTGAAACCAAAAGCTTTAATGGCCTGCAATATTCACAGGGAGAAAAAGGCAGCTAACTATATGCACATGTTGTAAACTGCATGGAATCACTCAGCCAACCCCTTTCCACAGATAAGGGCTGATCAAGTCTATGCAGCCACAAAGCCGCCCTCACTGACTTCCACCCCCAGTAAATTTGTCAGCGCATGACTGCTTAGACCCATAGTATTATTCTGTGTGTCCATTATCTGCTGTTTAATATTCCAGGGCATTCTTCCATTTTGTTTCCCTCTTTGAGAAAGATCTCAACTTCTACTTACATTATATAGCTGCCAGGACTAGGGCAAGATACATGTTTGCATATGATTACCGAGGGGCAAGAATAGGTGACTGCATGGGCTGGTCAGCAAAGCAATAGGTTTTTACCCAGTCCTTGTAGCAGCTCTGCCAGAAGGATGTTCTCAGATCCAGGTCTTCAGCAAAGATAAATTAGGAAAATCCAGGGACAACAAAGGAGAAGCATCCATGAATACCAGCCAGACAACAGCCTGGACTGCACTCAAGGACCAATTTTATTGGAATGAATTCCTAAAGATACAGTGTGTTCCACCAGCTTCTCATCAAAGTGTACATTTTCACAATCTTCCTTTGTAACACAACAGGGTAGAACAAAATTTGCAAATGACTACTTCTCTTACTATGTGAATGGAAAGCAACGTCCTTCTTAACTCTTGATCATAATGCTTCATTATATTCAGGGTACACATTTCTTTCCTTTCTTCCTTAATGCTAAACAAGCCATATGTATCCAAGGTCCCCATCTCTACAGACCCAGGAATCCTTGCTGTTGTGTCTGTTCAGCTCTTTCCTAGGGTCTCGATGAAGCACAGTTTAACCATGGGGGTAATCTCATTCAGATGAGGAATGGAAGACCGTGGGAGCATTGTTTTGTTACTTACTTCATAGAAGCCACGGACCAGGGCCTCTGTTTGCTGAACCACTCCTCGTTCCACTCGCCACTTAACCATTCTCTCGATGTACTCTTTTTTGTTCTTTTCTGTCACTGCTGTATTTGCCCCTCCAGATTTCAACTCTCTCTCTGTCACCTATAGAACAAAGATAAGCAGTGGTGGAGCAATGTATGGATCACATTCTGTTTTAAGCTCAAGACTATCCAAGCAATGGTACAGGAAACAACAGTGAGGATGGAGAGGCAATCACATCACAGTCTTGGAATAGGCAGACTGCTCCACTAACTGGAAGAGATATTTACTTGTGTCTTAGGCAACAAGCTTCCCCAAATGCTAGTAAAAGTGTTTACTCAGAAATGTCAATAGCCAAAGAAATTATCATGAAATAAATACTCCCAGTACACTACCTAAAACAAGACCTGTACAGGAGCCTTCCACAGAAAACAAATAGTCACTCTGGGATTCAGATTTTTGTATCAGCCATCCAAACCTGAGAAGTGTTTGTACTGTAAATAATTTTTTTAAAAATCAAGAGCAAAAGCACTTAATTGCTTTTAATGGTTAATTTAATTGGCTTGGGTTACTAAGACTTGAGATTGAGAAGGGATTTAAGGAATCAATCTGGATTCTACCCAGCAAGCACATACTCCTCCCATGTGACAGAAAATAATATTTATCTTGCAATTATTTTCACATTCAATTCAGTGGGTTTCAAAGGAAGAATGTTTTGCTCTCCTCTTCAGTTTTCTGCTGTTATAACGATGTCTAGCACAGACAGTAAATGGAGCTGCACAAATACATATTCATTATTAGTATTATTTATATTATTATCTATTTATTAGCCAAACACACAGCACAGACAGTATTTAGGTCACTTTACTTGAGGGACCTGTTGTAATATTATGAATTAAGGAAACACTGAATGAGTCATCTAATCTACAGCTTTGTTGAGAAACAGCAAGAACAAGTAAGGTTGGATGGAATGAGTCAGGAATTCTTAGCTGGTTCAGGTTAAATTCCCAAACATAAATCACTCCATCACCATTGTACAAGCAATGCTGTATTATCCAGAGAATAAGATTCTGGCCCAGCTGCCATGTTGTATTCTTCAAGGCTGTGCGGCAATAAGATACATATGGAAAACCAAAGACTAAACATTGTCCAGCCCTAAGCACAGCTGTAAGTCCAGATATTCTAAGTCTTCTGCAAGATTTCCCACAAAAGTCTAGACAAGCTGGTGATTTCTTCAACTTCTCATTATCCATATGAATTCAAATACAAGTAGGTCTCTAGAATTGGAGGCCTGCAATCAGTGTGTCCCTAGTTTTCCTTTGTTGTTCGTAGAAATATTAACCCCAGCTGTGAGCTAGAATTCAGAATCAGGTTTCAGAGTAGCAAGAAGACATTTCAAACAATCTAGCTCATCCCTTTTACCTGACTGGAGCAATAGCCAGGGCTCAGAGTCAGGCTGTATCCACATATAAAGCTCAGAGACAGGCCTGAAAGAACACTTTCTACTAGGTAAAAGCATGAGAAACTATTTTGGGTCACAAGTAACTCACACCTCTCTCTGTCTTATAAGTGAAATTCTCAAATTAGCATTCAGTCCCTCCAGTAAAAACGTGCAATGCTCGATTTGACATTGTATCTTTACTCTTACAGGAGTGCTCTGGGTTCCAGTATGCAAGAAGGCTGTAATTCATTCTAATTAGGAAAGTCCAAGAAAAAGGATTTGGCCTGGAAGGCTTAAAAGCTCAATACCTATCAGAGGTAAGACAAGAAAGAAAAAATTACAGAAGCAGTGACTGGTCCACAGTAAAGTCATTGTGGAAGCAGACAAAAGGCTTGTGACCCATCTACCATGCAGCTTCTCAAAAAGTCAGTATTTCTTTTTTCCCTTACCCAGCCCTTGAAATCCAGTTTCCCAAATATTAGCAGAGCTCCACTGTGATGTACACTTGCATGTGTATCCAGCAAAGCAGTGCTCAGATGGCATTTAAGTGCTCTTGGCTTGCAAGAATTTCCAACTGGGATCCATCTGTGAGCATAAAATGTGACTGAGATTTCTTTGTTACTTTGCTGTCAGCACTTAGCAAACTTTAGAGGGGGGAAATTCTCACTTTCACTTTGGACTCTTGGATTCTAACAGCTGTAATTCACAGTGAGAACCATTTTTTTAACCTATCATTAGTTCTAGCAAGGTTAGTGTCTAGTACACATGAAATAAAGTACTAGACAACATGTGAACTAGAATCAAAATCTGGCTTTTAGTGTTCTTTTGCTTTCATATCACAGCAGCTACAACAGATCATGATTTTTTTCTATTCTCTTTGGAGTGCCATCTTCCACAACAGACTCCTATCTAATTGTCTAGCTCTTTGCTTTGGGGAAAGTATAACAAGTAATTAGTGTGCCAAATGTTACCTTCAGATGCAACAGGGCAACTCAGGTTGAGATTCTTATTCAACTTTGTAGTCTTCCAATGTAAATATAAACTTGTCTCATCTGCCTTTGTGAGTATGTCTGTATGTTTCTCTCTGTCTTTTTATATTAGTCTTATATGGCCATACCTTCCAGGGAAACCACTGTGCTGTCAGTTCAATGTCATACAAGCTCTCAGCCCCAAGTCCATGAAAAAACCCTTCATCTGAGTCTGGGGAAAAACAGTGTTATTGTTCCTACAGAGGCTTCCTACTTCAATTCTTTGGCCCCATCCTTTTCATTTCATCTACCCTTAACTCTGCTCAGCCTTTGTGACCTTGTACTATAAGCAGACTAAATTCAGTTTGGAATACGCCCCCTGAAGCCTTGCTTGCTTTCTGTTACTTTCAATCTTATAGCTCAGCAGCCCTTTAACTTGCAGGGCCGGAATTCCTCCCCTCAGAAACTAGTCTAACTGTCCCCTAGCTCACAGAACTACTCTAGCTTTGTGCAAACTCCTCCTGGCAATATTATTTTGAAGCGGTAAGAGCCATTCTCTGTATATTCCACCTGATCTCTCTGCTCCCTTTGATGTTGTGCATCTGTTCCTTACACAAATTATCATCTCCATACCTTGAGCTTCTGCAGTGCTTGGTTAGCGTGGCTCTTCAGCCTCCCTAGTTTTCAGTATCACCTTGGAGGTCCTTAATCTTGTTCTGAATGTTGCTTTGGGTCCCTTGAAGGTTTTCCAGAGACAGTTATAACCTAGCATGAGTTGCAACAGCAAAGAGCACCAGCCCTCAGTGCAAGCCAAAGAATCCCAGAGGAGACATCTATTCTGGGTGCCAGACTTAAAACTTATCTGCTGCACCCTATTTAAGGCTAGTTACCCAGATCAGTCAGGTTACAATAAGGTAGAGCCGAGTTGCAGAAAGCACAATAAAAGGATGTACGTATCAAGTTGTTACATAGGTGCAAATTAAGTACGAGATACAGGTTCTAACAGGGAGACATAAGACAAAATAATGGTGAGAGCTGCCAGGTCCTACACCACCTGTCAGATGTTTTTCTTCCCTCCTAACCCCCATCCTTTCAGTCGCATCAGCTTTAAGTTACATTGCTTACATTCACTGAATGCCACATCTGTGTGAACTACACCCTGGACAGAAGAGCTGCACTCCAGAGAATTCCTTGTGCTCATCAGTGTGTGGCTTAATAGGCCTGTAGGGGAGCTGGTATTTTATATTACACATCCTAAGAATAAACATCTGCCTTGGAACAGGTGGCTTGAAAGAAACTGAAGGTAGGAGAAGAAAATGTTATTGAAAGGCTAAAGGATCCGTTCTGACAGAAAGGTGTTCATCATGCCCAACGCTGTCAGCTTCAAATTTGCTTTTCAGATGTTTTGCATAGCTGTGCTCACCTGTCCAAACACCTCCTCATTCACTGTGAAGGTTAGATCCAGGATATCTGTGATGTTGTTATCCTTCATCCACTGCAAGCTCTGATGGAACTCTTCATCCAGGTACTCTAAGTCACTTAAATCACATGGCCTGATTGAAAGACAAGAAAAAAGATATGACCCCATGACGACTGGTAGGATGACTTACTACTAAGTATGTGAACAAATTTATGCTGAAGATCCAACATAAAGCTGACGTTCACTTGGTTTTGTCAACATCAAAGCCTGTTACAAGACCCTCTTGAAGCAGTTCTGCAACTGTCTACTTTGCATAGCTAGGCTTAAGGCCAAATCTGTTGGCTGCCTGCGCTACTTGCTGTCAGAAGGCACCCCTGGGGCTTGATTTTATGTGATTCTTCACAATGCCCTGCACTACAGAGCACATGCTTACCTTCAGCCCCACCATGCTGTGCCTGGCTGCTTCCACGTACCTATCCTCCTCAAGGTGAGCTCACAGGACTGACATAAGTCAGATCAGGCAGCCTAAATTTCTGCTAATAGGAAGCCATCCTTGTTTGCTGAAAGGACAGGTGGATGTTAGGATCAGCCTGGTTTCAAACTCCCTAAAGGGGCAATAAGGATGCAGGGAGCACTCTAGGTTTCAGGCTATTTCCAGACTAGATCAGGTACAACTGAGATATGAGCATTTGGAACCCAGCAATACTCATTGTTAAAAAAACCACAACAAAACCCACCATGATAAAGAACTCAAAGGACTGTTAAGACAATCATCTTTGCTGATTTGGAATCATCTTAATTGATAAACTATGTCAGCTAAGCTTTATTCTGTTCTTTGTCATTTAATTGCAGTATTGACATAATACTTACTATTAAGTAATTTTCTTATTGCTGCAAATTTTACGTACCTTGTCTTACTTCAGTCTATTAATTAAAGAGGGACAGATTGTCAATCAAATATAAACTAGAAATTGAAAGTAATATATTACTGATAGCTTCTGCTTACTAATATAAAAGACAGTAGAAGACCAAAAAGAAACATTCACTGTTTGTATCTACATTAGCATTCCTAATTAACCCAAGTTGTGTTTTAGAATGAAAACCTACTCCACTAGTGAGGCATGACAAAGTATGTATTTTTTCTTAATATGATCTCCCTCCTTTTTTTGTTGTTATTTTGTTTCATTCCATCAAAGTCGCTTTTCAGTCTTCCACATGGTCGAAGTTTTGTAAGTTTTCCTCAGTAAACTTGGGAATTGTGGGTCAGTACTTTCAAATGTGTGTTCCTAAATGTCATACTTTTTATTAATTTTTATCAACATAAAATTTTTATCAACATACTTTTTATTAATTTTTTAGTATTTATGACTGGCAAATTCTCGGAGAAAGTAAAGAAAAATTAAAATGTGTTAATTGTCTTCAATCACAGACCAACCAAGCAACATTAGAAAGTCCTTGAAGGGCAGGGTGCTTGAAGCAACTCCCCAAAGGTCTGTGTCTCTGTAGGACTCACTGCGGGATCAGTGCTTCTGCATGGTTGCATGTCTATACTTACAGCCTTAGTAGAGCTTTGTAGAACGGCCTTGTGAAGAAAGCATCAAGAAGGTACTGATGAATGAGAGCAAGGCCAAGAATACGACCACTGAATCTGAACCTGTGATATAAAAACACAGAGTAAATGAAGTGTAACTCGAGACTGTCAGTACAGAAACTTACACAGGTAGCAACTGTTTTTCTTTTTTTGTTTCTGAATTAGGTTTTCACATTTATTCATTGATTTCTTTTTTCCCGAGCAGATACTGAATGCCACCCCTCCCATGTCTGATTAATAATGGACCTCTTCTTGATCCACCTCCTACAGTGCCTATACCCGCAGCTGGTACGTTATGTGCTCTCCTGTGCCAAACCAATAAACACTCACCTTCTGTGACCTTTAGTTGAATGCTCTCATACAGACTGACTCCATCAAGCACAATATTTAGCCAGTGAAATACTGTAATATTCCACCTCACCAGAAAACATACTGTCTCAAAAGAACTGCAAAGGATATTTGGAGAATCAGTATATCCAGTTTCTGACTAGTTACAATTCTGTCCAAGATGGGGCTTTAAAGGACTTTAAAAGGGTAGAAAGTTGACTGCATATGGGAAAACTGAAGTTCAAGTAAGCTAACTGTTGTGACCAAGGACAGATTAAAATCAGTATCTAAAGCTCAGGCACACTGTGCCCAGACCACTTTCTTAATGCTGATGCTCAGCTGCCTTCAGCATTTAGATATTTCTGTGGTTTTTTTCTGTTTTCTAAGAAAAACAACCCCTAGTCCCACAGCAAATACACTCAAACAGTGCCCTGCCCATTACAGTCTTCAACTTGTGATGATAAGCTGCTAAATTTTTCTTTCTATGATTTCTTCTATGAGTTAGATATTTTCCCATCAAATCTACTTTTAAATCAATAATCTCAGACAAATACAGAATTGGTGTGAGGTCAAGTGAGTTTGATTTTTGTAAAAACAACCCCCAACACCCATTCAAAACTTGTTTATTTTTAGAAAAGGAACAGAAAAAAATGCCAACATCCCAAATGGGAATACTCCAAGCCTGAGCTGACTGATATCACAGTAAAGTTTTATTGCACAAAAGATGAGAAACAGATCTAAAATCCAAGAAACCATTTCTTCCACTACAGGAACCAGTGCAAAGACCTCTCCTGCATATGAATGAAACATGAATCTCATTGTAATAAAAGTGACACAAAATATCCGTTCAGTCAACTTTATGCTCATGGGACAGAACAAGAAGTGCTTAGTATGTCAAATGGGGCACAAAAGAGCAAGCTGTGGGCCCAATTAGCATTTACATCACCACAGGAGCTGCCTCCAGGTCCCCTGCATCCAAGAAAGGTGCTTATGATATGCAGCTGACCGGCAACAGAGGAGTGATTATATTACCCCCCTACAGCTGTTTCCACAGCAGCAACAAAAGGCAGCTGTTGGGTCCAGTTAGGACCCGCTTCACTTCACTTGTGCTCTGGTGCAATGTTTCCAGCAAAAAGCAAGGGAAAAAGCTGACACAATGAAAGCACAGTGGAAGCCAGACAGCTCAAATCCCAGAAATGCTGAGCCTATAATCCATCAGTTTTATAGCACCTTAAGGATCCATAATCAAGTCCGTTTGTCCTAAATAACACGTCGGCTTTTTTGGTTTTGTTCCTCACCCCCATCCATCCCTGCGCATTGAAAGCGAACACTGAATGGAAATCCTGTGAGCACTGGGGTGTTCCTCACTGCAATGCTCAGCCCATGGCTACTCAGCTGTGCAGCATGGGGCAGGCAGCAGCCCTCTGGAATAAAGTAAAGCTGAAAGTAAACTGCCAAGAAAGGTTTGGGAACACTCCTTCTCCTAAAAAACTGCTCAAATGTGTGAACAGCATTCCTTTCCTCCTTGCTGGTTATATCACTTCTATACCTCTGTGTGGCTTTGAGGGCATTCATGCAAAGCTGACATGAAAGGGCAGTGTACCAAGACCAAGGTGTTTACAACCATGAGCACCTGTTATGGTGGCCATTAATGGTGAGTTTAATTTGAGTCAGTACCTGATGGCAGAACTGTATCAAACCATCCAAAAGTCATGAGTAGCATTTCTGCGTGAAAGGACCAAGCCTGGTGGGTCAGCCTAAGCAAATGTGGGCAGAACAACTCTGGGCTGTGTGGTTCATCGGTCTGGCCTTGCACTTTCAGCCCTCAGGAACATACCAGACCTTGCTCAAACAGGGGGTATGACAACAGCTCCACAGTCCTAGCCCTTGCAATGGTACTCTGTATGAAAACAAGTCCAGTACTAGCTGATCTAGATAAGGGAGATGAAGTAATTAACAAGACACTGCCACTCCTGATGCCTATCGATACAGTGGATAAAAAAGCTATTGGCAGCTCCATATCACCCCAGAAGACACATTGCTTCATGTCCAAAGTGTGTGACCACTCCAACCCACAGACCCTTCTGCCCTTTCACAAAGCTCTGGTATCTCTGCAAAGACTTGCTATACTTGACTCTGTGATCTGAAGAGAGGTGTATGACAAGGTCTCTGGCCCCTTGCCCAGGTTGGACAGGGCCTGGGACCAAAGGTCACACTGCTGGCGTCCAGCAGTGCACTGAGAAACACTGATCATGGCAAGTCAATGGATACCTGAGAAACATGGACCATGGTAAGTCAGTGGATACCTATTAAAAGGTTTGCTGTTGTTCTCAGAGAACAACAATACAGTCTGAGTGTGTGTGTCCATACAGTCCCTCATGCTGCCACTACAACCAGGCAAGCATAACAGTCCCACTTAAAATATATCGAAACTGACAAAAAAGCAAGAAGAAACAAATTGCCCTCCTTACAAAAGACAGTCGAAACAAAACCAGACTCCTGTGTTTATTTCTTCCTGAAGGATTTAGAGCATGGGTGAGATTTAGAGGTGGCTGAGACAGTGCCTTCAGAACAAAACAAGTTTTCTTGACAGAATAAGCAGCACAAAGGTAAACCCTGGCTAGAGGGCACATACCTTCCTTAAACCTGACTTACATTTATCTTTCCAAGGAAATGTAAAATGCTTGTTTGTTTCTTTCTATAAGAAAAGCTAGTTTGGGAGAGCTGGGGAATGCAAGGTCTCGCTCTGGCCTTTTCTTTCAACACCCTTCCTTTTTGGAGACAATGATTGAGTCCGAGTAATGTGCTCTGGCAGAGAGGGGAAATGCAGGAAGGAGTTAATGAACAGGAAATGGTGGAACGAGAGACAGAATTAATGAGCAGTAGAGCTGTTCTGGTTTGACTGCCTATTGACACCTGTTCGTCCACTCGAAAAGGACATTGTGTGCACCTGCTTTCTGGCTTTTAACAACACTATTCTTTGACTCATTTCCAGAAGTTTCCACAGTACCCAGCTAACTCCTTTTCCTTCTGGAGGCTTCAGGTGCCTCTGAAACAGCCTGTTTCACAACAGCCTGTTGCAAAACAACAGGCTCATTCTCATCAGTGGGACTCTCTTACTCTGCATACCTACTGTATGTCTGTATACTGAGGGAGAGACAAATCCATATGCTATAGCAGTGACTGGGCAACAAATGTTCTTGCAATTGCAGCTGGGTTACAGGAGATTTAATTTACTCCAGTCGTTATCACATAGGACCAAAGCAAGACAGGACCCATAACGACACTTGGTTACAGGGCTCTCTTAAACTGGCTGGATGAATGCAGCTCTACTTTATATGACAGTTTTAGCTTGGATTCAGATGGATAATGATGTACCTTGAAAAAATTGTAATCCATGTTTAAGGAGGAAGAACAGTTTCTATCATTCTATTGGGAATGCTTTGGGAACCATACCTTGTGGGCTAAATTGGGTATGGTATGAAAACTTTAAATCCCGAATAAAGGAAGCACCTGATGGGATTAAAAAGGTTGAAAATCTTGCAAGCCTTATCTCACTCAAACACATTAGCTGCATTTAAGTATGCCCCTCTTGATGCAGTAGCTTGTGAAAAAATATTCAAAGAAGGGCTCAAGAGAGATAAATATAACACAGTTCACATAAAATTTGAAAATGTCACTTTCATAAGACTAGTGAAAACTTGCTTTCATCTGTAAGGCAAATTTACACATTCTCTTGCACCAGTTTTAAAGCTTTTGACTGTTTAATCATGCAGATGAACTTCTGGCCACCTGACAGACAAAGTGAACAAATGAGGCTTCACTGCAGTACAAGGTTTCTGTCCTTGGCAGCTCTCCTGAGGGAGAATGAGATTTGTCAGGTGGATGCCTGACAGCTGGACCGCCTATTAGTCCTTTCACAGCTCGAGAGACTGGACCTAATCTCAATCATTATTAGATACCAGAGAATCTAGCAAGAGAAAATATTTAGAAGGGCACAGTCACGGGAAAGACTTCACTCTGAACTTGCATCTTATTAGACAACAGAGAATTCAGTCATAAAACAGAAATTTGAAGGAAACCAGGCATCATGGATTCAAGATGTTGTGGTACAGCTTATTTTAAAAGGGCAGTTAAACCCATCATTGTTATGAAGACACTCATGAACAACCTGAAGGCCAGAAACTGATGATTAAAGGAACTAAGAATCCATTCTTATAGCCAAAAATTTTGTGATTTGCAATCTTGTGATATGAAGGGGGGACACAACATGCAGAGGAAAATGTACTGATTCTATGATTTCTGATTTTTGGTGTTATCACCAGCACTAACACTTTATAAATTAAGAACTTTTTTTGGGGGTTTTTTAATTCAAGAAAGTTGTAAGAATGTGTATTTTGCAAGAAAGCTGACCAGATGGTTACATCAACTCTGCCTGGACTCATACACTATGAATTGTAAGCTAAACTGGCAGTGTGTTAGGTATATGCACCAGTATCCTTGCACTGGCTCGTGCAGGACATGACCAACATGTCCTGTATGAGCCACATCTACAGAGAAATAATCTAGGAATACATCAGACCACCTTTACAAAACCATGGCAGTGGATCAAATCCACACCTCTATCAGCCTTCATTAACAAATGCCTTTCTTCAATTTGGTGTGCATGTTTAACCCCTACCTGCGGCAGTGAAAAGGGGCACCCAGGCTCAGGTGTTTTAACCCATTACCTAGGAGGCAGTGCTCTCCCTTGTTCCCCTCCACATGGCCCCCAAGAAGCCTCAGTAAGAGACAGCAGAGACCACCAGGAGTGGGGCAAGAAAGAGAGTTTATTACTATGGGTAAAGGAATTTATAGGTTTCTGTGGGATTTTATCTACCACCAATAAGAAACCAGGGATAATAACCAGTGGAAAAAGGACATATAAGGAACCAATTAGAAAACTTATACAAACTTTCAGGGACAGTTTCAGGCATTCCTGGAGGATGAGATAAGGGTCTTCTGGGAAAGAGACTATGAGTAAGGGAAAATGAGACAGGAATCCATCTTGCAACCTATATTTACACAATAGGAAGAGGCTTCTGATTTTAAGGCACATTTTCTTTTTGAGCTCATTTCTGACAGGATTTTTTCATTTTTGAAACTGCATGTCTTTTGCCACATTTCGCCTTTTTTATTTTCTTTTTTTTGAACAAGTACTTTGTGTACTGCATAGTGAAAAAAAGTTACAACGAACATGGAAACAGAATGTTGCTAGCTCATCAGAATCCTGCTAAACATCTACGTGAAGATCTGGTGGCAGCAGGATTTCAGCCTTTGGCTGCTAAGTGACACAGAGCACATTTCACTGTCTTCTGGGAGACTGCGGTGTGGTGCCGAGGTCCCCGCTAGTGCTGGAGGACACTTCCTCTCTGGGACTCTGCCCTTGCTGCGGGGTGAGGCTGCATGCCTTCCAGCTGAGGAGTAGTTGCTGGTGGAGGTGGTGGCGAGGGTGGATTATATTGTGAAGGAGGTGGCCTTCCTGCAACAGTGGTACCATCATCACTTCTCCTACTTCCTATACCCTGAAACATGATCATTGCTTCCTGATTCAAAGCACATATAGCACGCAAAAAGGCTTTCTTTGTGGTGTCTTCATAGTGATCCCTTTCAGCATGCACTTGCCGAATCTCAGCTTTTGCCCATTCCAAATTAGCAATGAGTTCTGCAGTTTTGGCTTCATAATCCTTGGTCAGTTGAACACACACCTCTCCTGCCCTCAGTTGACAGGCTCTTGCTACTTCATCTTTCCATGTTTCTTCAGTAAGAGAGCGCCACGCTGCTCACACTTTCTTCATTGAAGTTGTCTGGAATTATTTGTCCGCTACTCTGTTTGCATATTCCTCTTGACTGGCTTTAACATGCTGAATCTGCCACAGCGTAAACTTTCGCATCAATTCTACTCTCTCCTTTTCCTTTTCTATTGCTTGGGTCAAGTTAGTAATCATCTCATCTTGCCTGGCAATAGAAATGTCATAAGTATGTAGTAACTCCTTCAGGTTCTGCATGTCATTGCACAATTGTTTCACATGTGCAGCATGTTTCTCTTTTTCTTGTTTCATTTGAAGCTTGTGACGGTCAGTCAAACTAAGCCTACCCACACAAATGGCAGAACACTTGAATGGAGCAATGCGATGACGTGCAGCATTCTGCTGTCAGGTGGGTTTGGCCATGCAGGCTGGGATAGTTAACGCCATTCTATCTCACTTGCATCTGCAAACCTTGCAGGCCGCCTCTCTGCCACCGTGTCATTTGGCCTTGTGGCGAGTTTGCTCTGCATATCTGAGGCTCAGAGGTGGATGCTGTGGCATTCCGGCACGATGCCTCTTCAGATCAGGAATCTGATGAGCTCATATGTCATTAATATGAAAGGAATGGCTCTTACAAAGGCTGTGAGATGGAAGTCTGTGAAGACTCAGCACATTAAAAAGAAAAGGTAAAATAATTCCTAAATTACTCATGGAGAAGAATTCCAATACAAGAAGTAACAAGACTCCTGTTAGCTCATTTTCTTTTCTTATAGCCATCTCTAATATGAAGAATTCTCAGATGGACTAAGACACACTGTTGGGTCATCTCTGCATGGCATTGCCCAATGTTGTACTGAGAACTTATCCCACTCTTCTGATATCTAACAACACTGGCATGCCACCTGAGAACTTTAGATCCCCACACACATCTTTTGAAGGAATGGTAATGACTCACTCAACCAGGTTTTGGTTTTACCCCCTGAGTTATGTTCTAAATACTGAAATACTTCTCCCATATACTGTCAAAATTCATTACAAGTTTTCAGACAGATACTGAGTTTTTAAGGAGAGTCTCTGTACCTCCTCATTATGTTTATTGCTAATTTGTGCATAAAGTTTCTCCTGCAAAAGGCAAGTAAATACTGACACCTCAGTAAGATCTTGCCCTACTTTTATTTTCTGTTTCTATCGGCAAGTGGAATACAACATTTCTGTTTCTCAAGTACTAAAAAAGATCTATTGCTTATTTGCGATGGAAATGTGAACTATCCATGTCTTTCTAACTCTCTGGAGCTTATGCACCCTAAATTAGCAACTAAACCTCAAACCACTCCCGAAGCTTAATTTACCAGCAACTGAAAACCAAAGAGATAATTAAAACCTTATTGCTTCTTTATTTAACATAATCAGATCCTTCAAGTCTTTTCCTTGTCTCTAACCTAGCTATGTTGCATGTTCACTCATAAGATCTTTTCATCTTCCTTATATCCTGGCTATCTAAAATGAAGATGGTCTCTCTTTGGAACAAGAAGTCTCATTTTACTAGTAACAAAGAAGTTCCGTGAATGCAGAGTTTTGCAGAAGGAGAGGAGGAGTGCTGAAGTGTCCATCTCTGCTTGCAGAACTATCAATCTCATAGACCATAATGTACAATCATCTTCCTCTGGGAGAACCCCTGCCAAAACATAGCAGCACAAGCATGATTAACCTTCATAGAAACCAGTCTGCCTGCAGGCTTTAGCTTTTCTTGCTGGTACAATGAATAAAACACCTGTGAGACTCTTGGCCAGGGGTCCCCAAACTTTTCAAACAGGGGGCCGGTTCCCTGTCCTCAGACACTGTCGGGGGCTGGACTATAGTTTGGAAAAAAATGAATGAATTCCTATGCAAACTGCAC
>JAWWLV010000088.1:52510089-52521589 GCA_035041135.1 Platyrinchus mystaceus | reverse complement strand
CCGTCAGAAATGGCTCCAATCATGGGATCAGATCCAGAAGCTGGTGCGCCTCCAACCGTGGGGCTGAAGATCCAGAGCAAATGATTTTCTTTCTCATAGAGGGTGGTCAGGTCAGGATTTTTCTCATCCTCTATAAGTTTATGGAGATTTTGAAAAATACGTCTCAAGTTGGGGCAAAGTGACAAACTCAATGTTGTCTTTCTCCCTTTAAAAAACATACAGATCAGTGCAAATTAAATCTTAATATTCCCTTTTTCTGAAATTTAATGTAACACTAAGGTAACACACTGAAACGAAGAATAATTTTCAATGGTCAAATGAAACTTTTAACTTTCAAAACATCCCAGGGAGAGGCCTAAACAAAGAGAAATGTTTTTTCTGCTCAAAAATACCTAAAACGAATTTGGGTGATTTACTGAAAACAATACTGCTCTGCAAGCAGTCTTTCTTTTGATGTATGAATTGTGCTGCTAATAAAAAAGGTTAGCTTGGGAATTTCTGCACCTGCTCTAGTTGACTTTACCAAAGTCTGAATAAAATGTAGTGAGAAATAAGGAGGGGCAATGATGACTGAGCAATATCTCATAGTGACAGCTCAGCCTTGCCATTCCAGTGTGGCTGGAACAGGAGATATGAGGACATTCATCACTCCCTGGGAGTTTTTTGCCACTACAAACATACATACAATCACTGCCCATCCTTATGGTTCCTTGCAGGCCCACATGCTCAGGGACAGTGTGGATTTTACCCTTTTCTCCTCTGCCACATGCAAGGTAGAGACACTGTGGAGGTTTTCATGTGAAGCCTCCCATCTCTGGGCAAATTTATCTGCAATGTTGCAAAAGACTACATGGCCCCAAGCAAGGGGAAAAAAACATAAATAGAACAAAACAGAACACCCGCCTTTCCCTCAAACTCTAATTATGAAAGCAGTGCTGGAGAAACTATGAAATTCAGAGAAGGAAAAAGGGGCAGAGACTGTGAGACACATCTTTCAACTCATATAACAGTGCCATTCAGATTCTTAAAAGAATTGGGACAAAAATTCTCTACTAAGAGACAGAGAGTCAAGAATAAGGTAAATATAAAGCAGAACAAGCTGTACAAGCTCAGTTAAAGAGAATGTTTTTCTTCTACTTCAGTTTTGGTTTACCTTTAATCTTCCAATTCCTCGTGACCCTTAACAAATAATTAACCAGCTGTTGAGGTAGGCTCTATGTGATATAGTCATACATCAAACTTAATAGGAAAATCGAAGTTTACTTAAGTACAGAAGGCATTGAGAGAGATCACAGTACAGCAGCAAGAAGGCATTTCAGTAACATACCCTTTTCACATAGTGAAAAGGTCTTATAAAATTATTTCAGCTGCACATTTATTTTAATGTGATTCTTGTCCATAAGATTTACAATAGTGTTTGAAAACTTCTCATGCAACCATAATTTATTTAAACTAAAATATTGCTAGTAATTAAAATTTATAGTGTAACATAATGTTAAATCCTTTGGTTTTCTATGGTGCCTTTCATTTGAGAATTTCAAAGCTGTTCAGAGCATTAGTGTGCATCAAATGGATTTCAAGTTGATTACATACTAGGAAATCTTTTCAGATGGAAACTGAGGCAAAGAGGTAATCATCTAATTTCAAAAACAACTGGATGTAGCTGGATGCCCTACTCTGGGGTGCTATATCTGATCTGATTTTTAAGAGGACAATTTTTCAGTGTTTAGCATAAACAGGCCCTTTCAGGACTGCTGCAAAATTGGTCTTCTAAATTGATTCCTCCTCCAAATGTAGACCCACACAACTGTTCCTTTTGAGCCCAAAACCAAACTCAGTGTTTCTGACTCCCTGACTAAAAGAGGTATTGGGCCATATCTAGGCTGACTGCCACAGCAGTTGAAAAATTAGACAGATTAAATGAGTAACTCACATCACATATTCCCCAGAGCTACTTTCAGTCAGTGGAGAGGAGTAATGGCAGTTTGCAGACCTCCTACTTAGATGCTGTGACTACATTTCTCCACTGTTTCTATTAAGAGCCACAGAATGTGCCTAAATCCATCCTATGAGCTGGTCAGCATCTCAATACAACCCATTAGGTCATGAGGCAATTGTCACTTTCTTTAAAAACACGTTATTTGAAACAAGTCATTCTCTGCGTAGCAGGATTAATGGAGCTTTGTTTCCTATAGATCTGTCTCTGATGGCCCTACATTACCACACTGCAATAGCTACAGTTCCTCCTACACATCTCTGCTAGCACTTCCCACACTTTGGAGTATCTCCAGTTTCTCCCTTCTGCCTCCCCCGAGCTTTCACAGCTCTCTCTCACACCCACAAGCTACTGAGC
This sequence comes from Platyrinchus mystaceus, assembly GCA_035041135.1. Taxonomy (NCBI): domain Eukaryota; kingdom Metazoa; phylum Chordata; class Aves; order Passeriformes; family Tyrannidae; genus Platyrinchus; species Platyrinchus mystaceus. Next base: position 52,519,236 of record JAWWLV010000088.1, on the reverse strand, counting down.
AAGATGTTATAGCTGGTTCGCAGCCTTTGCCCATGAAAGACCTGTCAGCTCCCTCATGCTGCCAGGCCAGTTGAGGGGACAGAACAGACCTCTGTTGAGCTTACCAGCCTGCCTCACTAAGGCACTCTTCTGCAGATCTATCCTGTAGCCTGACACAAGCTTCATAAAGCTTTTAGGAAATCAGTATCTTTGAGACGTTTACCTTCCTGTCAAATGGGTCTCGAACTTACCAGGAATCTGCCTGATCAGGGCAATGGCACAAGGCACTGCTCCTAAGGAAATTGGGTTGAGAAAACCAACCAAGCTCTCTAAGGAGAAAGGACAGATGCAGTTGCAACATTCTGGGTTCTTCTTGGGTTTATTATAACAAAAAATGGGAAAAACCACACCCTGCATTCTTTGGCATGCTAGAGATGGACAGTGATGGTTACGTGGTTTCTCATTTACACAGATAAATAAAGGGGCTGCTCAGAGTTTGGCTGTGGCTATGCCCACACAGCACTGTGCAGGCAAAGGGAGCTTGCTCTATCCACATGCCAAGCCTGCCATAGCACATAAAAGCAGTTGAGGCAGTGCCAAGCCTGAAGTAACCAGCCCTGATGGGAGACAGTATATCATTTCTCAGCTCAGGTATTGCAGTAACTATGTCAGCTGGCTTGGAGCACAGGGAAAGCAAGTTCATGTCTACATGGAGAGTGGGCACACCAGGCTTCCATCTGCCCTCAGAACACAACGTAGAAATACATGCAAGTCTTCTGTCTGACCCTGTTCAGCAGCACAAACTAGAACACAAAGAAGGGTATTGGAGGGCAGAAAGAAAGATTAACTACGGGAACTGAATGAAGAAACTCCTGCCCCAAAGCGGTTCTAAATGAGCATCAGTTAATGGAGTTCATTTGGACACCGCAGACAGGAATCAACCTACAGCTTCTGGAGACCTGGACTGCTGGTTTAGACTATATCATCATCTTTGTTGTCTTCAGTAGGGTTCTGCACAACTCCACTTTACTCATAGGTCTTCAACTTTCCAATAAGGTTCTGCTAAATAAATGTAGCAATTTTCATATACAGAAAAATAAGCAATGCAACAGGACTTTTCTGAGATGGATACAGAACGCTAAGTATGATTAGCAAGCTATAAATACCTTTAAGATAACTGTAACACTGGGATACTGCTCTCTGGCTGCATAAATGTCACAGCAAGATCCACAAATGCCTGACTGTTACAAAACCCCACACTGTCACTAATTTACTACGAAAACACAGAAGAAGATGTTTCAAGTTAAGATCCCTCAGATCTCCAAATGAATGTCTGTGAATGATTTTTTCTGTCTAGGCCATTTGGCCTTTTATGCAGAGACTGGGCTTCTTTTCACATTTCTGGCTTTGGTTCTACATTTACAAACATGCAATGGACCAAAAATTCAAAAGTAGATGATGTGACATGGATTGATGGAGCAAGCCAGATAAAAGAACAGGCAAGTGATCTGGTGACAAAAAGTCTGGTGCGGATGACTGTGACATGAGTACAGCACTGTCTCTCAAAAAAGGGTGCATTACATTATCTTACTGCATTACTCCTCGGGGCAGGACTGCTGTGAAGGAAAACTCTGGCCCACGCAGAAGACATGAAAAAGAGAGACTGGATTTCCACCTGACAGCAGAGTATGAACAAAATGATTTGTGAACTAAAAAACAATGGTACTTTTGTTGTCATTGTCAGATGAAGTACTCACAGCAGTGAGGGGAAGTTCATGAGAAAACACTGAGAACTGCTTGATTCTAAGAAGTAGAACTTATGTGATATTATGATGACAGCCAAATCATAACGTGAAAATGGCAGTCACATGAACAATGAAATAGCACAAAAATAATACTCTTCAGGTTTGGTGCAGATGATACAGAAAATACTATAGAAACAAACATTCAGTTTACCACCTTGCTTAGCTAGAGCTGAGTAGGGAAATACTATGGCAAACGATAGGCAAAATATAGACCTGAGGAAAACCACAGCATGATTAACCGAGTAATTTTGTTACAATACAGAATGAATGAGGTGCATGGAAAAGATGCCAGCCACTTTCTAGACCTCTTGATAAGGCACCATGAAGACAGGGAGAGTAACCAGTAAGCCACATGAAGATCTGAGACTATGCAAACTCTGGAAATAGGCATTTTAGTCTCAGAATTTAGAAACATATTTCCTCAGAGTTGATCTACCCAACCAATCTTTTATTAATTACTGACTTTTGTTGAAAAAGAGAACTACAGTATTCAATCAAATGTTAGTAATTCAATTGAGAAACAGAAACCTTTTTCACTTCAGTGAAAAAGTATCTTTGTATATCCACTAATACCAGTTATCCTGGACCCCCAGGGCTTCAGTGCTTCAGGAACTCAAAGTCCATCTGCAGTCTTTCAAAGGACTGTTAACAGGGAGGAAAGTGAGAAGCCAATTTGGCAAGCAATTGGGAGTAACTTATTAGTATGTAGGAATTCAGCATTATGGAACTGTACTGAATATCACAGCTCCAGCTTTCATAGAATCACAGAATATGCTGAGTTGGAAGGGACCCACAAGGGTCATCGAGTCCAGCTCCTGGCCCTGCACAGGACCATCTCCAAGAGTCACACCATGTGCCCAAGAGCATTGTCCAAATGTTTCTTGAACTCTGCCAGGCTTGGTGCTGTGACCAGTTCCCTGGGGAGCCTGTTCCGTTACCTAACCACTCTCTGAGTGAAGGGCCTTTTCCTAAGACCCAACCTAAACCTTCCCTGACACAACTTCAGGCCATTCCCTCAGGTCCTGTCACCGGTCACACAGAGATCAATGCCTGCCCCTCAGCTTTGCCCTGTGAGGAAGTTGTAACTGCAATGAGGCCTCCCCTCCGTCTCCTCTTCTCTAGGCTGAACAGACCAAGTGACCTCAGCTGCATGAGGTTGTGACAAAAACATTTAATATTCCCCACCACTCCACCTGCCAGGATATTGAGCAAAACTTGAGAAGGATTCTTCAGTGGTGCACCCTATTTCAGTTGTTCAAAGCACCAGTGCAAAGACATGAATGTTATTTTGGGGCAAAACCATATTCTTTTCACTGAAATAATAGATAGCAGTTGGCACAATATTTTGCCCACGTACTTGGAGAAGGGCAGACTACCTTAAGTGGGCATGTATTTTAGAAGACTTTTTCAAATATCCAGGTAAAAAGCTAAACACATTACCCAGATCAGATAGAATGGTTCATTACTGGCATCGATTAAAAGCAGCTCTTCTGGCTATGAGCTTCAGGTACATCCTGTAGCATGCAGGTAAAAATGTGTATCATCAAACTTATTTGGTCTAGAGAGTTGTAACAGTGTCCTTTCAGACAAACGGAGACTTAAAATATTTTTTTCAACTTTAAAAGTGTTTGATATCTTATATTTTGTGTGTTCAGCATGCACATATGTTAACCGAAGGAAAAAGTCTTATTCAATGGAAGCTTGAAGGAAAGGTGTTAAATCTCAGTTTCCCCATAAATGAGAAATATTTTCCAGTCATTATGCCTCTTTCATAACTTGGCATACATACAACTACTCTGTGCTTTGATGTGCTCATTTTGGACTCAGAATACTGTTTGTACAAAGAGCAAAGCATGAAATAAGCCATTAAAAGGGGCAGAACAGTAACTTTTAGGCCAGGGGAAAAAGAGCAGTGTATTTCTCAATTCTGCCAATATGAACAAAACTTCACATCTTTGCATTTTGTTGTATTTATCTCAAACTCACCACTGTTCTCTTAAGAAAGAGAAAATGTAAAATAATTTTGAGGGAATTTTTTTGCTGGTCCTGCTTCTTAATATAGCCATTCTTGCAGAAATACATGCCAAGGGTAGATTTCACATAAATGATAAGCCCCCAAGCACGAAAAAGCATACAGTTGAAGAAATCTGCAAATCTAAACCAATTGTGATGGTGCGGTTTTCATGACTGACATCAGACTTCAAGCTTTGGAAAGACTATGAGTATTAATTATCTGTGACCTTGGAGCTCTCAGACTGTTTCATCTGTGTTAACTGATGCTTCATAACAGATTTGAGAACTGGAAGATAATCTTTATTTTTTGTATGTTAGATGGAGGAGCCTCTGCTGGAATCACATCAACAAGTAAATCTGAGAAACAGAAGTTTTAGCACTGACTTTGATGAGAATGAATTTGGAGAAAGACTGAGAAGATCATAAAACCCCGTTCCTCGTGAACAAACAATGTCAAGCACTTTAGTACAGTGCCATTGGAGAAGTTAGCCTATAAAGCCTTTATGAGAGAGAGTCTGAGTTCTAAAAAGCTTGGTCCAAATCCTATTTTATCTGGCTGCACAGACTTCTGAATACAGTGCTGCAGGGTTACACGTGAACAGCCGAGATCAGTCACACAGATAAACATAACATTTAGAATGTCTAGATATCTACAACCCAATCATGAAACCTATCAGGATAATTATAAAATGCTGGTCTCAGCCAGTTATTTCCATAACAGGTTCAAGAAATATTTCCAAGGACTGACTGGATTGCTTATCTTTCCCTTGGATTCTGCAATCTTGCCCTATTTACAATACTTTATGTGCTATCCTCTTCATTCATAGCATTTGTTTCTTTCTGCAGGACAAAAGACTTATCTTTCTTAAAAAAAGAAAACCAAAAATGCCCAAAGGCCAAATAACATTTTGTATGCATTTGTATGCATTTTGTATGTGTAGATGGAGAAACATCCTAAGTGTCTAACTGTTGCTGATTTCTAAGTTAAATGCTAACTGCTACAGAAAATCATATTAGGTGTCTTTCTGCTGTTCTATAAGCCCAGGATACATTTAAAAATCTGCCCCTTTCATGCTGAAACCTCTCAATGCACAGAAGGACAAAATGAAAGGATCAAACAAACTATATATTTTTTGTAGCAGAATTTATCACTAAAGAAAATTGCAGCTAAACTTTTCGTAATGACAGTGTTTATAACATGTAAGAGTAAGGGCCTATTGCAACTACTGCTGAGATTACATGGCAACAGCATTTCCAGAGACAGAGGCCTACATTCAGTTTGCTCACAATGTGGGCAGAACGATCTTGGATTTGCACCAGCCTAAGTGGTCCTCTGCCCTGAAATCAAAATACATCTCCACAAATAATGGTCTCCTAAAACAAAAGTTTACCCATACAGTCTGGTAAGATGAACAAAGGTCAGACTATATTTCTTCTTGAAAACTGGGAAAGCACCACATAACGTCTAATGAACAGGATTGCAGTGGGAGGTGTTCAAGATGTAAGAACTAAGCAGCTCTCTTCCTGCTCATGTCAGTAGAGAAACACTCTAATGCAAGGATCATTGTTAGCATAATACTCCACTGCTGCAAGTGATAATACAAAAAAAAAATCCCAACAATTCAGAGACCATGCTAGTCCAAGGAAACATCCTTTTTTCTCCTTCAACCTTAACAGACATGACAGTACAACTGTTCTTGGTCTCCTGCCCACTGCAAGCCAAGCATAGGAGGATCTGTTTACAAGAATAGAGGGACATGTACTATTTGCAATTTAAAAAGGGGCTGAACTGCCTTCCATTTTAAAAAATGAGCTCTGAAAGAAGTCAGTGAGATTGACAAAGAAAAACATCATAGGAACAAACCCACGTGGCAGTACTTCTTTGACACAATGAAATCCCACAAGGGATCAAACGATGCCCAGGGCTCGCAGCCCATGCTTTGCTGAACCACATCTGAAACTATCAAAGGGAAAACAACTCCCAAAGACAGACAGATCTGGAGGCAGATAGAAAAAATGAGGATAACACAATATGCTTTTAGAATTTTTGATAAAAACCAAGATCAGCAATTTGTCTGTTTGCACATATACTTGGTGAGGCAAAGTACCTGCCCACTCTGCTGGCCTTGCCCCACAAAAGCAGGGACAGTCTGTCAGGGAAGAAAAGGTAAGCTGCTTTCACTGGGCCTTTTTTAAGGCCTGTGGTAGGTACAGAGCAGCAATGTGGCTCTTAGAGAACAATGTATAGCTTCCAAGCACAATGCTTCTTGATATACAGAAAGTCCATACCTGCTATTCTTAGAAAGGGACCAAGGAAATGAGGTCTGGATTAAGCAAAGCTCTTTTCCCTGTCCTTTTCACATTCACACAGAAGTACACAAACATCAAATCCTAAGTAACGTGAGCAGGACATTTTAATAGCAGTACCTCATCACAACTCCTTTTTCAGAGCTTGCTCTTGTATTTACACTTACTCCCTCTCTTCCTCTTCACAAACTACTTTCCACTTCTTCCCAGTGGAAGCGATATTTATATGTAGTCTAGTCCAAACTGGCAGCTTTTGTTTTGCTTTTCCATTTTTTTAATGCTCTAAAATGATTGTTCAAGTCTGAATAAAACGTTCTTACCACTCCAGGTGATTTTCAACAAAGGCAGACATGGGGCTGATCTGTACAGTGTAAGTGTCATTGGCTGAATACTCAAACAGCCCATAATAAGGATTGAAGAGCTCCTGAGACAGAAGGAAGAAGAATTCTCGAGAGGGGCCACTGTAGTCCAACCTGGAAAGGAAAGGAAAGAAAAGATAAAATGAGGCTCCTTACCATTTCAGTGAATTTCCTGGATTTGCCTACACCGGTTGCTGTCTTAGCACAGCAGCCTGTGCAGTCAAGTGTTTCCAACATGGTGTATCACTCCACTTAAAACTTGATCCTGAGTTCTGAGCAAGTCTCAACGCTGAAATTTAACCAATATCCAGGTTGACCTGGGAGGAATCATAACTGGGACACATCCCTTATTTAGTTTGTTTTCCTTTGTTCCAAAGGCTTAACAAATCCAAGGTACAAAGATCAGCCTTGCCTCAGCTGTGTGGCTAGCAGGGGGGTAGATTTTTTGTGAGAGGGTTTGAACTGCCTATGAACACTTGGGTTCACAGACCAAACAGCCTGGACTGAAGCAGAAACTGCTCTTACTCTCCTACACGGAGATGTAGCCAAACTTAGTCTCAAGGATGCTGTCTTAGCAATAGGTATATGTGTATGCTGAACAAGACCAAGCCCCAACAGAACTGTGTCTCAAGATAAAATGATGATTCCTGAGTTGTTCCATCCAAGCTCTTCTTTTCTGATACTTTCATTTGGTACACCTTCAGTTGTGCTTTGCTGTTGCATGAATTTGCTCTGTAGAGAGTCACCTTTTTTCCTTTTATTTTTTAAACTCAACTTTTAGATCAAGCTGTTTCCAATTATCTCAACTTGGGGAAAAAAAAAGCAAAACAAGACAAAGTTTCACAAATGCAGAGTGCCTTAAATCCAACTGTGATGTATTTATTAAAATGGATCATTCTCTAATACTGGTAGGTAGGTTTTTCAATCTAATATAAACCTACATGTAGCAATATGAAGAAATGATTTGTAGCCACATGTCATGTGCTGAAAGATTTTCTGAAGTGGACACTACTGCTTCTAGTTAACAAATGTAAAGTAAGTGGAAAGCTCTGCAGCTGGATCAGAATGCTCTGTACCATCTTTGAAGTTACAGAAGCCTAGGTGCAAGGGGTTGAATGATTGACTTGTGCAACTAGCAAGATGATAAAGGACAGGCAGGCCCATCCTCCTCTGTTTTACATCTGGAGATTCAGTACTTCTCATTTTGAGAAGCTTTAGCTCTAGGATCATGTGGTGAGACTAAAGCCATAACAGCAAAAAAGAATGGTAACAAGCCCACAAGACCCACCAGTGCCAACCACGGAACAGATCTGGTTCAGTGGACATCAAAAAACTGGGCTAAGCCTGATGATGTTTGGAGTAAAGAACTACATGCAATACCTGTCTATATTAAAAAATCTTCAAGGGGAGACCAGGTTTTGCATTTCTGGGCAACACATTAACTCATCATAAAGCCTTCACAGTTCATTCTTAATGTCCTTTTACCTTTGAAACATGTGGGAAGCTGTGGCCATACAGCATCACATGGCTGTATATACAGCATCAACTCCTCTTTTCAGTAGGGAATTGCTATCTTGGAGTCCCTCCAGTAGAATGTATATTAGCACTAAGCAGCAGAAACCCTGGAGGAATGTATCTTCAGAGGTAAATGAATCAGTGAAGAATGACTGAATTTGCAAATCAAATGGGTTTTTAATTTCTCCTGAGGACACCATGCCACACACAGTAAAAGTTATTAGAGATGTGGGGTAAACATGACTTTGGCCAGTGTTAGCATACTAGAACACTATTTCGGAAACACAGATGGAGGTGTGCTACGTGTTTATGCTTTACTTGCAAGCCAGAGGCAAAACCAGCTGAGAAAGAGGAGCTCTGTTAAATAAGACTGAATCCATGGAGTATAAAAAGTAAGAGTAAAAAAATCCCTTGATACTGAGGCCACTGAGTGACTCTGAGATTGGTAACTTCTGTTTTCCACTGGACCTAACACATCCTCAGACAAGCTCAGCTTGCCAGAAGCCCTTCACTTGACATGCCACCTCAGAGCTGATAGTGTCAGCAATTGCTGGACATGCCAAGAGCTGTCTGAGATTCTTACTGTTCTGGTGCCTTTGGAACTGAAATCCTATCCATGTGGTTTTGAAGAAAAAAAGAAACTTTACATGCAAAGCTACTGAAATACAATTTCATGCCTTTGTTATATGGAACACTGGAAACATGCACAATGGTCTTTCCATTATAAAAGCATGTCAATTAAGCCTCAAATACAATGTAGCTCTTGAGGTGAGCCAGGGTGGCTTTGAAAGGTTCTGTTTACATTTTGAAACAAAAGCTGGCTTTAATCATACAGGAATGGCTCATGGATTTGTAAGACTGGTAGAAAGTTTCCTGAGAAAAGCCTTCTCAAGAGACTTCTGTTCCTTCCACCTTCCAACTGGGTGAATTAAACTGTAACAACTAAATGGCATTCATGTTCCTTACTTCAGCCAGAAACAAGAAATCCACATATGGATAACAAATGATCATTAAATGGCATGCAAAGCAAAAATTTTTGAAGCAAAACCAGATCTACTGTGAAGAGTTAGAGTGATTCCGATTCTGTGATTCCGTGGCCAGTCTTCGCGAATGAAGATTTGGGAAAGGTCTTTTTACCTTTCAAGCCTGCGCAATGGATTTTTTAGGTG
>JAWWLV010000088.1:52461185-52494801 GCA_035041135.1 Platyrinchus mystaceus | reverse complement strand
TGCTTGTGGTGACAATACACATCCACAGGCTACTCTTGGAATCTTTCACTTCAGGTAAAAAGCTCCTCAAGACAGACCAGGGAATGTCACAAAAATCCGCAGCCTTCCTGAGCCTTTCACTAGGAGAAAACGAGTGCCTTGGTTTGCTGATTAGCCCAAAGGACTGAATTACTCATTAGAGTAATAAAGGATCACTGCAGGACTCACGTCTCCAGTGAAGTGAGCCCCAGCAGATAGATCTGGAATATGTCCAGAGAATCTGTTGAGAGAATCTGACCCAACAGCTTTGAATTCTCAATTTCTGTGTCCTTTTAATGCATTTTAACCACTATAATACAATAAAAAATTTACAAGTATTATTTTATTATGTAAGGATTTGTTGTGGTGGCACGACTGAGAACACTCCCTGTAGCACAGGGTCCCTAATTATGGCAAGGGTTGGTAAAGGTTACGGAATCACAGAGATATGATCTCTCCCCTGAAGACATGACCTCCTTATAACCCAGGAAAGCTTCATGGTCACAAACTGTTAAGATCCCAGCATAATCTATAACAAAAGTTGTATTTTGATCTAATGTATGATCAATGATTGTCTTGAGTATCTCTAAGCTGCATTAGGGAACCAAAGAGTGTAATATAGTTTTATCTCTCCATGGAAATAAAATATCTGAAAAATGAGTGTGTTTCCCTTTTAATTCTGTCAGATAATATTTTTCAATCCCAACCTCACTGGCATAATTAATACCTTGAAATTTTAATAGGGGCTTGTGGTTAAAATACTACACTTGTGTTAAGCAAAAAGTTATGTGAGCCATTATTTCTGTACAAATGGAATCTGTACGACCACTTAGATGTTTCAATAGATTATTCTGGTTCTCATATCAGAGACAAGTTTATAAGCTCATACTGAAGGCCCCTTTTGGCTTTTTTTTTATTTCAGTGAGAAATAAAATTGAGATTTAATCTTGTGACTGTTGCTTACACAACTATGGAATCAGTTCCTCATTTTTCAAACAGCTATACTGACTGAAAATTACATTGCCCTCAGACATAAATCATCATATATCACCCTGTCAGCGTAAGAAATTGTCTGCACTCCATAACTTAGTTCATGCAATGTCAGATGAGGTAATATATCTCCTTCCTCGGTAGGGTTTCATGGGCAATAATCTCTGGCAGATGCTTGGAGATGGACACCTGGCTTCAATCCACCAGGTGCCACAGCCAAAATCTGATGTCTGTAGTTTGCTAAAAACCTGTGCTGAGGTGACTCTCCAAGTGTTTTACTCTCTTTTCCTTTCAAAAAGAAAGGTCACTGCTCTCCAGAAATGAATAATTTTCCAACTATTTAGAAGTCATGTGTAGATGCCTAGTTGAACTACATTCAAGATATGGCAAAGTAGGACTTCCTCTCCTTGTAGGACTCCCCTATCTGCTTCCTCTTGACATTCCATTTTTTCCACTCCACAATAGGTTTGCAAGAAAATGTGTAGTTTTACTGTATTAATGAAAAAAAAAAGATATTTTAATTTTGAAAATTCATTTTTATTTGTGGTTTTTTCCAAAATAGCTTCACTAACTCAAGTCAGTATTTCTTTTACTCCATTATGCCTGCCTGATTTTTGGGAATGCAAATTGCATGCGGTATTTTTTTTCCTCTATTTCCCTGAGACTTGGTGGTATCTGAGAAAGATTTCTCAGGATGGTGGGATCAAAAGGTAACAACCTCACTCCCTGCAGCAACAGACAACAGGATCAAACAAGCTGAAACCAAGGGTTCCTGCTTACTTCTGGGAGGGTAATGTTAATGAGCTTCTCTCTACCATGGAATTTCTTGTGGGAGGCAGAATCCCAGCAAGAGTCTTGTTGGAGCAGCCTGCCTGTAGTGTCCCCAGCCTACTCTGGTGCTGAGAAAGGACAGCTGAGACCCATGTCACATAACTCAAATGCACTAGGCATTCTCCCCAAAAGGCCTGGGGTGCGGCATTTGGACTCAGAAATCAGTAGTGGGAGAGAGCAAATCATCATTACTCACGTAGTTTGCATGCAGCACAGTGAAGAACTCGGGATTGGTGATGAACTTCACAGCTGGAGACTGCAGCAGCAAAGTGATTTTTTGAGAATTCACAGGAGAAAGGGAACCTTCCCTCCTAATCTCTGGACAAAAAAAAAAAAAAAGCCACAAAATATTATTAATGTAGTGGGAAGCAAAGTCTACTATTTAACCTTTAATGAACAGCTGCAAAAGTGACACCACCTGCCTGATGCACCTGCCTTCTTGGCGTTCCCAAGACAAGCCTGCTGGCAAACTGACAGATGTGGTGCACTGTTTACCACAGCAGTGCAGGGGCTGGACAGTTTTCTGAACTGTAGGTTATGAAACTCTGTGTCACATCTGCTTCTGTCTCTAAATATAATGTGACCTCAGCAGTTTTTACCAGCTGGTGGTTTGGTTCAGCACTGTCACCCAGGTCCATACTGGTTCCCCCCACTGCTGATTTTAGAGAGATCTGGTCTCTCAATCCAGCATTGCTCTTTATTTGCATTATTTTTGGCAAGTCCATGGTTCTGGGGACTTGTATGTTAAAGAAAACAAAACAAGACAAAATAGGATTACTTTTAATCTATATAAAGTAATGAAGCACAGTATCAGAACTGAGAATTTGAGAATGTAACTCTGTAGAGATAGACTCCTGACCTTCTACAGCCACCAGAAAAATGTTTCCTACCATGGAATTATGTCTTGGGTGTTCTGGCATTTTCAAATAAAGCCAAATTTTATTTGCAGTCTAAGGAAATTGGATGCAGATATCATTAAAAGAATAAAGATAGATTCCCATTTGTGTTCTTATTAATTATAACTTTTTTGTTTCCTTCCTTCCGGACACATTGTACTATTTTATTCACTTAAAACTGCAGACTGCATCCACTGCTGAAGTTAAATTCATTTATACTGGCTTAGAATCTGGATTAGTGTGCCTAAACTGCATTCCTTCTGACATTTTTCATTTAAATTAAAAGACAAATAGCAAATGTATCATACGGCAGCTTTTTTTTTTTCCTCAGTGTGTTTACATCATCCTTGACCTTTTAATTCTTGGCATTTTATCCAATATTGACATTTTCTGCTAAAACCAAAGCAATCTATAGCAAAAACCATTTCCTAATAACTTACGATAATATTTATTATACCCATTAACTCTTTGGGTTTAAAACAAAAGAGTGAATGTTACATAATGCACTGAACTAAATACTTACTGGTAGCAACTCCTATTAAATTACTATTTTATTATGTTGGCTATGATAGCAAATGACTATACATAATACAAGTAATGGCTACATTACCTATAAATACTAAGAATACAATATGTACCTAATTTCCACTTCAGCTTCTAACAGAGAGAACTGGGACCTCCTTATACGATCCAGTGTACATAAAAGTCTCCCATAAATTGCAACACAAAAGATTGCAAGGAAGCTTTGAGTATCCAGTGTTAAATATCATTGACAAAAGCTAAAAACACCCAATGGATCAGGAAAATAAGCAAAATTGAGTATTTTTCTAAACTTGTTAAAAAAGTTTATTATTTGTGTAATTTTTCCTATTCGACAAGGAAAACTAAGAAAATTCAAGCAGATATTGTGTTGGTTCTTTCCCTTTGCCAGTGCTATTTAGAGAGGGATGGCAAAAAGTTAGCAAGAAGTCAGATTTACTTGTGGCAGACAATACAGAACACAAAGTTAGATAGAGGTAAGAATAATCCAGAGGAAGAGAACCGATTAATCATGCTGGTGGTGCAAGTTCTCAAACAAAGCAGAGTTATTTTTGCATGGCCTCAAGTTGCATAGTGGGCACTAGTCTGATTGCTGGTGTTTCTTACCTTAAACAAACACTTAGGCTATGGTTCCCCAAATATTTTAAGAAAACATGAGTCTGACTACCACCAAAAAGAGTAGAAGAGACCCCTGCCATCCCATCCTGCCTTGGGTACACATTCTCCTCTTCTTGGTAGAGACACTCATTCTTGTCTGGTCACCTAATGAGACAGATGAAAGAACCATTCTGTCTGTAAATGACAAGGACAAGAAAGCAGGCTATTTTTCAGGCAGATTAGTTCTCCACTCTGGTATGGGGTCCTGTCACATAAATTAGTGATGAGCAAAAAGACAGCTGTGCCTCCTTCAGTCCACAGCCCACACTTAGATCAGCTCATAGCTATCACAAAATTGCAGCTTTAAAAATCACAAGTATTTCATACTTGATGCCATGGCCACTGCAGGTGCAATCACATAAGCAAATGTGGCAGTGCAGAAGTCAGGCCTACAGAGAAGGAACTGCTATGCCCCAAGCTAAAAATCAAACTGCAGCAAAAATAAGACAGCACCATTTTTACAACTACTAGGTGAATAAAAACCAGATGCCTTTTCCATTTTAATTTCAAATAGCCCTTTACCAAGGTAAAAATGCTTTGTCTGTCTAGTAGTCATTAAAAAAGAACAGAGGACCTTTGTATCTAGGTTTATACCTGTAGCTTCAGGTCTAAAAACTGTTAATTCAAGTCTGTCTTTTTTTTTAATTAATTTTTGCAACCTGGTATAATAAAGTTCCTGTCTCCCCTGGAAATGGAGGTCTCCCCAGAACTGAATGGCACTGAATATACCACTCAGAAGTTTTTCCCCCCCATACCTGAGATTGGCTGAGAAGGCTCTGCCTCAGAGTCACTTCCTCCTCCAGTGGGAACTCTCTCCACCCTGTTGTTTACCACAGCATCATCGTCAGTCCGCTCTGTTGCGATTGTTCGCTGGATGTTTTGGTATCTAGATATATTCATAGAAAGGAACAACATATTTTAGCTAACAGAAGAGCTTTCTGGTGCTTTCTGCCTTAACTATCAGCACTGTTTCTCAAGGATTCCAACACTTCTGTCTTCAGCATCCAGCAGAGTAAGAGCACACCTGACTCTTCTCCTTCAGCTGATGCAGCTGCTCACACTTGGGCCAACCACAGCTCTGCAAACATGGCATTTTGCAGTGAGTAACAAACAGCTATAGAGAGTGAAAAGTCAGGAATACTCAAAGGTTAAATTTAAACAGATGCTTTGGATACAGGTTGCTACTACTAGGCTTCCCTTTAAAATATCTGGACACCTGGAACTGAAACAACAGGTGGATCATGGTTCCTCCTCTCATTTAGTCTTATGGAAGCATAATCAATGAAGTAAGGATCAATCCTGTGACATGCTGAGTACCCTTCAGTCTTTCCTATTGAATTATTGGTTGCACATGCTCCACCCTAAAAAGGCAAAAGCTATTAAGAGTATTCACAAAGTATTTATTACGATGCTGCATGGACTGCAGCTGTCCATTTTGATAGGCAATGGAATGTAAACTAGTAGATGTTGTGACCTCAAAGAGCTACAATTTAATTGATATGACAGCCACAAAAAAGTAGAATAGGTTGTAACGTAATTTTCTTTGGTTCTACTGGCAAGCTACAAATGTGCCATATATATTATATTTTATATAGAGGGAGGGGGAGGGGAGAGGAAGGGAGAGGAGGGGAGGGAAGAGGGAGAGGATTAAGAAAAATAATCAAGGTTTTAATAGATTTATGCCAAACCTTCACAATATTATGTGTCTCCCTAGAGTACTCAAAGTCATTTGAAGCTACATTTAGCATATATTTTGATAGTTTAAGAAAACATTTGTCTTTACAAGGAAATTCTGATAGTAGGTTTTGCAACAGCATGAACTGCCTGCAGTTTTAAACCCCCTGTTTTAGACCTACATTTTATAGTTTTATTCACTTGACTGCAGGCAATTGAATGAACTTTCCATTCCAGTACTGGAGGAGTTTTAAAACACCCATATGCAACAAAGGGAAAAGGGAAAAAGAAAGGGAAAAAACCCCCAAAACACAAAACCCCCCCAGGTTCATATAACCAAGGGATACAAGCACACATACAGAAAAACCTTGTACCTTCAATTTAATTAGATGGTAGAAAATCCCTATTGGCAACCCTCAAAGAGTAATGCTTGCTGTATGCCAACAAAAGGCTGTGCATTTCTTTTGGGTCTCAATACTATAAAATAACCTTCTATAAATACCACAAAATGCCAAAGTAATTGGACAAAACATTGAAAGTACAAAAGTTATGGGAATGCCTCTGGAAATTTCAGTAACTGTTCAAAATGATTTGTCAAAGAAATGGATGTTAACAAATACCACGCTGTGGCTGTCTTAACTATTGCGGTTGTAATTTCTTATGTTACTTATTATCTTTCAAACAAGTGCACAGATAAATCTAGACATACATATGCTGTAAAGTATCTTCTCAACAGAGCCTGGACAACAAGGGCTGTTATCTGCTTTGCCAACAAGTAAGCAAGTCAGGTAGTGCTGCAGAAAATGAGCAAGAGCCTCTAAAATAAGAAGTATGGATGCCTCTTTGGTGTTTGCCCAACACCTGGATTCCACTTTCGCATTCCCTGTACCTCAAGTGGCTAGTACAGCTAAAGGAAAGCTTGGAGCACAGAAGGAAAGCAGGAATAGGCTTAATAACAGCTATAGGTTTCTTTTTCAAGCTGAATTTCCAGAGCTTTGTGGTTTTGGCTAGGCTGGAAATACCAGGCTTCCTTGTAATATTTTGGTCTTTCCATTCCCTTCCACAAACGAAACCAGGAAGCCAAAAAGTACGTAAATTGATTTAAAAAGAAAAGTTACAGAGTTTTTTCAAACTGCTGAGTGATTTTGAATCCAAATTTTGTTTGAGGTTAGTGCAAAAGTTCAGGCTGCTGCTAATTCTGTCAGCAAGGTCTATGCTTGCTGTTGCCTCATCTAAAATGATTCTTTAATTTCAAAAACATTTCAAATCATGAAGTTTGAAATACAACAAAATAGTATTTCTAAAATGAGTGCTCAAAACAAAGCCCAATCCTTCACAGTGTTGATAATAACTATTTATGTAAAGTGGCTTTCCTCACAATGCTGAAATGTGGAGACACGAAATATCTGAAATTAGATTTAGGACAACAATAATTAAAATACCCAGTCAGGTTGAAAATACAGAAACGACTTGTCACTGGACAAATGCTCAAAGTATGAAGCCCTTTTATTAGAATCTTAGGAAATGTTCCAAACTTGGTAACAATAGAAGACTTTCGTATTCAGCTTCTTAAATCAACAGAGCTCCTTGGCAGACAGTTGAGAATCATCAGCTTTTTTTCCTTTGCCATTTATTAAGCATGAACTGTCATGACTTCTTGGGGCTAAGTGCTTAGTCTCTAATGGGACTTCGGTAAAGAGAGATATGCCACTGCTGAAACCCCTCTATACTTCTCCTTTTGTAATTGGATATATGAATACTAAAAATAGAGAGATCCGAAGAATATCAGTCTTATTAACTGTCAATTTCCAACACAAGCCAGTGATAATCAAATCATAACCAAGACAGCCAGACAGCCTACATGAAAACATGGCATAATATGAAAGAAGGAGGTCATGAAGACAATGTCTATCCTTCAATTTCTGCTGTGACAGCTGGTTTAATGATTAGCCTGCATTAACAAACAGAATGGCAAATCACTCTCACAAGCATTTATTCCTTCCATGGTTGGGATGTGCTTCCATGAGTTAAACCTCAAAAAAATTTTTAAAACATCTGATATATGTTCACAACTTTTCTGCTTTCTGTGGCAGATAACTTGCTCAAGGGGCAGCCAAATAGTCTGAACTTTGACATGGCTTAAATAGTCTGAGCTTTGACATGGCTCAAAGCTCTCTTAAAGACCAATGCTAAATGGCAGAGAAGTCATGCAAATCCCATGAAAGAATCTACATAAAACATTCACTTTCTTTATAGAGTTTTGGAGTTTTTTATATTAACATGGTAGCTTGAGACTTCATGAGCAAAGCTATAATGAAAACAAATACTGAGCAGGTTATCTCACTTCCGCGAGACATAACACAGTTTATGAAATGCTAATCAAAATGACAAATTCTGATAAAAAAAAGATTAATTCTTCAAGAATGTGTTGATGGTGTCAATGTAAGTTGCAAAACAACCACTTTGGGAAGGCTGGTTTGCTCTGCATGAATTATATTACCTTTCTAATTGTTGTCACTCAGGGCCCAGTTCTCCCAGACTGCCCCATTCAGGGCACAGTAGCTCCCAAACTATTCAACTCTCAACTATTTCACTCTCTGAAAGGAGTGCTTTAAAATTCTGCATCCCTCTCTCAAGTTGCAGATCTTTCTCTCAGCACAGAAAAAAAGACCAAAAAAGTTTTGTGGCATTTTACATGCTATAATTAAAATACAATTTCAGTTTTTCCTGTCCTTTTCTAGAAATGGCATCATTACAGTAAGCAGGGAATAAAAAAATAAAAAACCCAAAAAAACCCCAACAAAAAACAAAACCTTTTCTGAAGCAAAAAAGGAAGATTTTTGACCAACTGTTTATTTTTTCTCCTTCTTCTTAAATTCAGTCTAAAAAGCAAACATGAGAAGAAAATGATAAAATCTATGCGTGAACTAGTCAAACAAAGCAAAAATATAAGAGATGTTAAGAGATATTTCAACCAGCTCAGAATGAACTGACAGATTTACAGGGCCTGATGCAACATCAAGAAGACCTGTCTACATCTAGAAATGTGCACGGTCCTATTAGAGCAGGGCTCTGCTTTGGGAAAGGGGATAGACCTTTCAGCAGGCCTTATTAGCATGAGTAGAAATGCCACACTGATATGGCAACAATTTCAGCAACAGTCAGCTCTGAAACCTCAGCAGCACAGCACGACGTTCTGACCCATCAACACCCCTCCTACAGTTAAATAGCAAAAGTGACTCCATCTTTTAGAAGAATCCTCCCTTTCCTTATGGGAGTCACGTCAGGAAACTTCTCCAAAAAATCTCTTCTTGCTGTTTGAAACGTTTTGCAACATCATCCACTAAACAGCACTGCGCTTGTGGGCAAGTTTGGGTACCAAACCCATAGCAGGCACACCTGCAGGCTGGAAGAGATCAGCAGTGGTGACAAGAACTTGGACAAGGAGGAACGAGAAATCCTTAGGGAGTCAATGTGGTGCACTGGAGAAAGAAGGAAGCTACTGGGGCAGTGTGGAAAAGGGAGAGCACAGATCTCAAAGGAATTTAGGTGCTAATGCTCACCGCCGGTTCAGCTGCTCCATTTGCTGGATGGAGCCAGACCTGTGGATCCCATCCGGTGTTGCTGCGGCTGTGGGGCGCTGCCACGTGGTGGTTCGGTTGACATGATCAACGTAGAATACCCTCCCATGGCTGTCTATCCGAGCTTCCCAATCTAGTGTGGGGAAAAAAGGAAGGGGTGATGCTGTCAGTGTGATGCCTTCCAGAAAACCTAAACATGGGGGACACATAGAGACACACACATATGCACAGACAGGGTATATACACACAGGAGATACCATATATATAGCCTACATGCGTGCAATATATATTATGTGTATACATTCAAAGTATACATTCAAATGTGCATATATACTATGTGCTTGTCTATATATACATATATGCAGTATATGCATATACATAAATGTTTCATACACAGCACACAGGTAGGCCATGGAATTCACTACCATAGCCCATGAAAAGCCAGTGATGTAGTGGCTGCATTTTCAGAAGGGCTAGATAATTTTTCAGTTGGTGATACTTGTTGGCTGGATTCACTGCAGGTCAGAGTAGCCACATAGAACTGACTCTTAGAAGAAACAGATTACACCTGAGCTAATATGGCAAATCCTATGTTTTCATTTTTCCTTATGTTTCAGAACAAACATGTTTCACTTCTCTCCTTTTTATTAGGTGGCTTTGAAGGGCACCACAGAGCAATTAAAGGCTTCTCTGAAAGCTGATCACAAACTGATTGGACCTACCTTAGAAATCTCTCTAAATAGAGTATTGTAAATCTATTGCTCTGATGAATGCAAACTAGATTGAGAGTTCAAAGCATAATATTGAGCCTTCCATCATTGTTGTTTCCTGATAATGTTTATGTTGTCCCATGACTGAAAACTAAAACCTATTTGTTATATGATGGCTTGTGGAAAATGGTAATGTTGACAAAAAAAGTGTTTGAAAAAGGAGAAATTCAGAAGTGAGTTAGCTAGCAAAGCCACATATCAAACTGGTAGGAATGTATGGAGAAGTGGAATAAATCAGGCTTGCTAGTTTCATATTCCTACATGACCCATCAGCTGACTACATATCTATGTAAATACATGCACATACCTTCTACACAAATTTATATACAAACCTCACTCACATTCACACACAAATGCATATATGGTGATTACCTTTGAGGGCAAACACTTCCTCATATTCCCATATTCTAACTATGATACCATCTTCCCTGATGAGTCCCATGGCATTCTATGATCAAATTCAGGATCAGCCGGATTTCATTATCTCCTACTCTCTAAGAGCAGGAATGAAGTTGCAGCTCTTCCTGCTGTATATGGAAACCTATCCTTCATGGCCAGTTCCCATCCCCTGAATACTGGCTCTGGCTAAATCCACTTCCTATACTTGGTCCCAGAAAATTGTAGGCTGTCCAAAGTCTATGGCTGGCTGCCCCTGACAGGTGAATCCCACAAACCTTAAAAGATGGGCACTGAGAGTCCTTGGAGAAATTTTCTGTAAGACTCCAAGACAACAAGAGCCATACGCACATGCATTATTTCTTTCAAAGCTGATTGTAAGTACCACAGTCCTTAAAGATGCAAAACCTACAGTCACACCACGGGTATACATGCAGTGTCTCTCACTGTGAACATCACTATATAATTTAAGGAGAGGAACTCTCTCTTACTCCACCAGGTAAAGTTTCCCAAGGATGTTGTAGCTGTTTCAAGAACAAGATCACAGCTTTGTGAAAACCATGTCTAAAACATAAGACAGTGAAAAAAAAGCACATCAAGTACAACATATGCATATTGAAGTAAATCACACTGACACATAAGGCAGGTCGAAGGCCAGAACCTTCCTGAGCATGCTGGCACTGGTGGCAGGTGTACCACTCTGGGTAGGGAATGGCCCTTCTGGAGCTACGCATTATCTGCAATATCCTCAAGGAAATTACCTTTGCCAGATCAAAGGTGAGACGATCTACTGTAACATCATGAAGATCTTCATTTTCCTTGCTGTTGTCTGGCAAAGGACAAATTCTAGCCCTCACCCCACACTATTGTTGTACCTCGTAATAAATTGAGAATAATAAACACCAATGGATAATTAGAAGCTTGTAGGCAATGCTGTAGATCCACACTCTAGACAGCCTACAAAAGACACCATCTGGTCATAGTGGTCTGAAGCCTGCTGATGGACACTTAGCAAGAATAATACTACCCAATTACACAGTCAAACAAGGTTTTATGATCCAGCCCTTTGCACTACCAGCTCTAGAGTCTATCTCGCAGCATGTCTCTAGTTAAATACAACTTAGAGTTCCTAAGCTTCTAAGCATAATACTTGGAAACTTAGGAGTAAGCAAACTTGTGCAGAGCTTGGAGGTCACAGTGAAAACATCAGGTCAGGATCATGCAGGTTGGATTACGACTTCAGGAAGGCTGTCTCTGTCAGATCTGTCAGATGTGTCAGACATACAGCAGAATTATGTACAGACATGAGCTACACCTATCAGTGAGTGTAATTTTATTCACTGCTTTATGGGTAGATACACCTGAAACCATAGGCTGACACTGCCATTAGCCTGCTGAAACATTAGGAACTGTGCATCTCATGCTCCTTGCGATAGCATTTCTAATCCGCTGAATAACTCTTCTTCTGGTCACCCGGGAAGGCTGGCAGAAGGTGTCAGGTACAACTTTTGTTGTACACAGGTGGCAGGTGTACTTTCTACCTTCCCATAAGACAACCTGCAAGTCACACAAGTCACTGAAGCTGCCTGAATATGATACCAGATTTGTGGACAGATGGATGGATACCTGCACAGTAAGACAAACAGGTTGACAGGTGAAGACAGACAGAACTCTGCTTCTGAGCTGTGCTCAAGTCCCTTCATGCTAATTCAGGGGCATAGGTGATCTAGGAAGTAGCCAGATTTCCTCAGGGTCTTTTGTTAAGTTTTTTGGGTAAAATAAGACTGTGACTACTACAAAGACTAACCTCCATCTAAGCTTCACAGTAAGAGCATGCTAGAGCACAGGCTGGGGACATGACAGTACTGGTTCTGTTCTCAGGTGATCCCCCTCCATCAGCCAAGTCATATTTCACGGCAGCTTTGATACTGCTCTGATTTATACCAGAAGATGCAACTTCTTCGGGCAGGATCATCAGGGCAAAGTAAGCACACTCTCTTTCCAAGCAGCCACACCTTTGGCAAAGAGCAGCTGGGCACATGTATTTTTCTTTGCTTCAGTTCTCTAGGGTTTCCATCAGTACTAGCAAAGACAGGCTTTGAAGACTATTAATGCCATCAAAAGGCCGTACAAACTCTGCAAATCTTCTGTTAATCTCATATCGACCTTAACATTCAGACTGGTCATTATGAAATTCCTACATAAATCATGAATTTGTTCTACTTTACTTTCCTAAATAAAACTATCTGAAATTAAATTTCCTCCCTGAGACCAACTGTTGTGGGCTTATGATGAAATCAAGCTATTCAGAAAACTATTCAAAAGACAAGACTGTCCAGAAGATTCTCCATAACCTAAATAAAATCAATCAATGCTGAACCTGCAGCAAATTATCTTCACCTCTACTTATAGATGGAAGCTAACACTGCACGTGCCAGGCTTGATCATATAACTCACTTTTAAATGGTAAAGTTTCTTCCTTTCACATGATTGAAGAACTATTTATCTAGGATTAAGAGGCATTAAATGCACTGAGACAGTGATACTGAATTCTAGAAAAAGAAAAATTTCTAGATTAAGGCACAGTTTTCATTTGGAAAATCCTGTAAAATTTCATGAAATGTTTCTGGAAACCAGTTTTCTAAGTGATATTATTCAATTAAACTTTTTTTTTTCACATTAATTTAGTATGGTTTATTTCTATTAAGATCAATATGTTTAAGCCCACAGTGTCAGCCTTTATTGTAAAAATTATAATATACGCCAGTGCTAAAACAAAATCCTACAAAGGGATATCACTTCTGAATTGTATCATCACTCATTGCATTTCATGTCCTTAAACCTTGTTGTGAAAGCACCTGTGAAAATCGATGGTAGAAACACTTGCCTTTTGAGGATAATTATAAGAAAGAGGAAAAACATATTAAATCCATGATGGAAGACTATGGAATAGATTTACAGTATATTTTGTTTACCTGAGCTGGTGTCAGTGTCCTTTCATTAAGTCATCTAATGGGGAATGTGCCCTATTCACAAAGTGTTGTGGTAAGAGTGTGAGGAAGAGAAATATTTGCCTGTTACAGAGGTAACCATTCCCATTTCATCATTCATTGGCAAGCCACAGTGGGACTCTAATAAGACTTCATTGGGTTAAAGGCATTTGAATCATTCATGCAACTGTGCAGCTGACGCCAGCATTGGGGCTATTTTCAGCTTAGGGAATACTGACAGCATGGTTGGCAAATGATGAATTATTTGTGAAGGGCACCACAGGCCAAATAAGTGTGTTCCCTTCTTGGGCTTTGAAGAAAATAGAATGCTTTGTTTATACGCCTGGTTGTTTTTGCGAGGCGCTGCACATTTCAGGCTGTTAAATCCTGCGCTCGAGTTGAAAGGTGATCAGCAGCACGTTGCAGGGCATAGAGTGCGCTCTGCTGGGCACTGAATGCCAATGCAAAAAGCAGGGTAATCCTCTGGGAATACACAAGGGAAAGGCTACAAAGACAAGTAAAAACACCTCCAGCAGTTGCTTCCATGGTAAAAATCCCATAGTACCAGGCTAGTAATCAGTCATGCTACTTAAGACTCTCTTGTTTTTATTCAACACAACTGTAGAATTCACTACGGTCCATAATGAACATAAAATTCACCGCTAGTCAAATCCAAAGACAGTACAAGACCACTCTACATAAGCTGTCTTTTCCCAGCTTCTGCTGGTTTTGTTCAGATTTGGACCTGTCTGTCCCAGGAGCATCCTGACCATGAAAGGGGTCCTGCTTGACCTGCTTGCAGACCTGACAGACCACAGGGACTGCCATCCCAAACCATCTTTGAAATTGGTTACGGAAAACCTGGAGACAAACATCAACGAAAAATCAGAGTATTTCGCTGAAATATCACCCAGAAAGCTCTATATTAAGGCTTCCAGAACACCTGACAGATACCCAATAATTCGAGCCTAAACACACTGATTGGAAATAGGGAGATTATATTTTCATTCATTGTAGCTAAGGAAGAAGACGGACCAAGGCAGATGGAGGTTATGGAGCTTGTCCAAAATAGCATGACAACACTTGAAGTTAGGATCAAATAAGGGAAACAAATGAGCTATTGCTTGGGTTCTGTAGACTGTATATACAGAACAGACAGGGTTCATTAGAAAGACATACTGACCTCTACACTGTTTAACAGGAAAAGCTGAAAAAATGCATTAAAATAAAAAACTAAAGCTTACTTGGTGGAAGAGGCTCATCGATAGTTGGGTAGTGATGATGGTCAGGCCTCAGAGAAGGAAGCTGGCTGACTGGCTGAGAATTATGGAGTAAAGGACAATCACCTACGGACAAGATATTCAAGACATTGACAGTCATTCACTGTTTTCACAATGTGGTTCAAAAATGTGCTACTGCAAAACAAGGTTTTTTTTATTTTACAAAGAGGTTAACTTAGTGTACTAGTATCTCTGGGCATTCCTATTTTCAGGCCCTATTTTAATAATAATTCATATTGTAAAGAAGTATTACAATAATGCAGTCAAGTTAATGCAAAACTATTATGGGCCAGATTCTGGACTCATAGACACACAAGTGTAAGCGAGAGAAGAATCAGGTTTGATCTCTGAGAAACACTGTTCATGTACAAGCAAACTCAAGCCACTGCAGAAATTGGCAGGAACATACAAAATCCTGATTCCAACTTTTAAATCATCCCACCATTGGAATAAGAGGCTAAAAGCTGCCTTGGATCTTTCTCTGCTTTTCCAAAGGATCA
Source organism: Platyrinchus mystaceus (assembly GCA_035041135.1). Classification (NCBI taxonomy): domain Eukaryota; kingdom Metazoa; phylum Chordata; class Aves; order Passeriformes; family Tyrannidae; genus Platyrinchus; species Platyrinchus mystaceus. The sequence continues at coordinate 52,479,678 of JAWWLV010000088.1, read as the reverse complement.
GTGGCTGCCTATGTGTACCAGAATGACAGGATTTTGCAGTCCCTGCAAAGCAGATCATCCACTTCTAGAGGTATTTTTCAAAATTCAGAGTCCATCTTTCATGGAAGGAGGAGAATGAGAGAAGGACCAGAAACAGGTAGGAGACAGGTAGTAGAAGAGAAGGAAAAAAGATAGTTAGAAATAGTCAGGATCTGAGATAAGGAAGGAAGACCTGAGATAGAGAAGAGGGAAAGAAGAAGAAGAAGAAGAAAAGGAGTCACACAGTAGACAGTGCAGAGGAAGTTTTTAAACACTAATATTGTATATATGTCCATATATAAAATCATAGAATGGTTTGGGTTGGAATGGACCTTAAAGATCCTCTAGTTCCGACCCTCCTGCCATATCTAAATATGAAACAAATGAAACCTAAGGAAATGTCCAAACTGACATTCAATTGAAAGGAACAAGTTACTTAAGATCCAGTCAATGTTTATAGAATCCTTTAAGAAACGAAGAAGTTACAGTAGGGATGAAAAAGCATTCCTCATCTTAGACTTAACTGTAAGAATAAGGAACCTGTTCACTAAAACATCAAAGGTTCCAGAATAAAGATTCCTTCTTGGTCTGTCCTTAAAATCTTAGAAACCAGGACTATTTATCCTACTAAGGGACATATTTTCATATTGTGTGGTAACAGTTTTTCACTATAACCTCCAGCTCCAGATAGGCTTGTTAATACAGATACAATCTGAATTGCATAAATATAATATTTATATGCATCAGAAGGATGCATGGAAAAAAAAATACAAACGGTTCTGGGGCTGTTGGAATGCAAAGCCAAACTCATTGTGTGGCAGCTGGTTTATCTGTCTTTAATGTCAGAATCTTAACAGCCTAAGAATAAACATTTTGTGTAAAACCCCAAACATATAGCTATCAAATGTAAAAAAAAAAAAAATTACCAAAAAATATAAAATATGGGGGAGGCTGTCTTTAAACAACCAACAGCTAGAAGGCAGAAGCAAATTTTGTATAAAACTGTAAAAAAAAAATCTCACACTATCCAGAAGTGAGAAAAATTGCTTAGACAAAAATACTCCCTCTTCTAGGTGCTCTGATGATACCGTATGGCCTGTTAAATGTCTTCATCAAACCACTTGTGTATGGGCGTATCTCACAGATGTATCTGCTGCATGTTTTGAACAGACGGCAGATTATGTAAGTTTATTACTCAATGCTGAAAGTCCATTTCCCATAGCCTTAAAAACTGTGCTGTTACTACAGGTGTTGTAGCACCAACTACCAGATCACCCATCTATGTTTCTTTACTTACCTCACCGAAATTGATTCTCCCCTAGTCAAGATAGTTACGCCAAGCCAGTGGAAGCATGGTAGTAGTATCAGTCACCTGCAGTGGATGGAGGTGACCACATCTACCGTATTTGTAACAGCTGCCAAATCATGAAGCAACGTGCACATTTACTGATGCACCCCCAGTGACACCAAGAGAGTGCTAAGAGACAGGCTTGCCCTTACCTAACCGAGGCAAAGCCACTGTGAACACTGCAGTGCCCTTTATAGAGGCTCAAGTCTTGGTGTTGTACTGAATCCATATGCACAAGACACCCTCTCCCACCATATCCCCTATCAAAAGCACACAGTCCAAAATAACCACCAAAACTATAAGTATGGTCTCACACATACTCGTGTTCATGCCCACTTAGGTATATATTTCCACATAAATGCTGTCCACAAGCAAAGCCTCTCGCCTGCAAGGAAGGAAACTGTATACCTCTGAAAATTTAATTCTTTGGGCTAGATTCTGCTCTACAGACTGAATAACTCCCTAGTCCCAGCTGTCTACAAAGTCTTTACACAGGCCTGTTTGTAAGGCCACCCTCACACCTTTTATCTGCATGGGCTGGGTCTGTGGCAGTGGAAGGTGGGAGTAAATAAACTGGGAATGGAGAAGGAAAATGCAGAAGGATGCTTTAGCTGGGGTTTCCCAGTGATCCCCAAATAGGATATCCTTTTGCTGCCATTTTAATTTGGTGTCACTTACAGAGGGAGACAGGTGACTCAGAATTTGGGAATGCAAAGACTACTCCTTGACCTTGCTGCATACTCCTTAGCTGCAGTTGAGTCCTTTACTTCTACAGCTGAAGAAAAATGATACACTAGCTGAAGGAAAGATGAGTGATCAACGCCCTCTCTTTATGTAACTGCATACAACACAAAATGAGTTACCAAAGGGAGGGATTTAATCTAACTGTTTGGAGGAATTGGGAAAAACAGTACCTAAATTACAAAGACAAAAAAAAGGTACATTTTAAAGTATATTGTATCTCTAGGGAAGGATAAGGAGAGGAGAATTTAATTCAAGATAGTTAAATTTCCAAAGCATCTAAGAAAAAATATAAATCTCTGTTGACTCGTCCTATGATCTGTGACATCTGAGGTGCATTTGTTTGGTACTTGGAGAATTGCAACAAATAGGGCTAAAAAACTGGGTTCATAAGAGCTTATTGACTATGCATGGCTAACAAACATATATAGAAACTGGCCCAGATCTTTATCTGGTTCAAATCAGCATATTTGCCCTTTGACAAGCACAAGCTGGTCCTTTCACTAACTATCAGAGACATGGCAGTGCATCAGATATGTGAAATGGAACAATCCCAGGAAAAAAGGAATGAATTGGTGGATGTGATAATGCTGATCTGCCACATAACTACAGTAGCTAATCTTGATTTTATAATGATGCATGTATATCTACAGGAATCCATATAGACAGATCTCCACCTGATTTATTTGGTTTTGCTGGGATTTTTAAGGACAAGCTCAATTTTCCAACCCTCCCTGATATCGGGCCCAGCTCACAGCCCCCAAATTTGTAAGAACTAAACTGTAAACTATCTGAAACCACGACTATCTGATGCCTTCTGTGACATCCAGATAACCAGGGTTGCTCAGCATATTGATTCTCAGGATCTAACCTTCTCTTCTGCTGCTTGGACCTGCTATTGGGGTGTCTAGACCCTCTGTGGCTCTTTGTGGATTCCCACCATGAGCTACTAGTTCATCTGGCCACTGGGAGGAGCCATCCACTTGCTCCCTGTCCAGCTCAGGGCTCTGCACTGAATCTGGCACTGACTCAAAAGCACTGTTCTCCTCCTCCTCATCATCCTGTGAGGAAAAGACCGTGCTCTCAGATATCTTTGCACTGTCGACGGAGGAGAAGCGCGTATGGCTGGAGAAGCGATTGTTACTGTCATAACATGAGGTGCTGTAGCAAGAAGTGCTGTAGCAGGAGGTGCTGTAGCAGGAAGTGCTGTAGCAAGAAGGGCTGTAGCAAGAAGGGCTGTAGCAAGAGGTGTCGCACGCCTCACACTCGTTGTCACCATTGGGCCTGGAGCTTGACTCGCTCTCGCTTCCTGTCCTGGGGGGATCCCCATCCAGCAGCCCATCATTTAAGTCAGAGAGTTGCTCATCCAAGGTCTCAGGAAGCACTGTGCTCTGGCTGAAGTTCTCTTCAGTCTCATTTTCCAGAGGAGGCTCTGCTGCCACTGTCTCACTCTCACTGACCACTTCCTTATCCAACACCTCCTTTACTGTAGACTCCTCATCGTTCTCCCCGCCATTGCCACCATCTTGCTCTTCTTCCCCATCACTGCTCATCTGTGCTGAGGGCAGGCTGTGGAGCAGGTTGTGGATCCTTATGTAGTGTGTGCGAGGGGTCTCTGGCTCACCGCAGGCTGAAGCTATGACTGTCTCAAGTTCAGACACAGGCAGGGAGCATGGCCTGTTTTTTCTCTTTGCTGTGGTCCTCAGTTGTAGCTTGTTGTCTTCCTCCTCCTGGGCTGAAGCCCCTTCATCTTCTTCCTGACTCTTCTCTAAGTCCTTGCCAGCATGCACATCTGCACTCACCTCATCAATATCTAATGTTTCTATGCTGGTCACTCCACCATCTCCCTGAATACCAGAATTGACTTTGTTATTTTCCCTAACTTCAGTCTCAGGAGGAGACATGCAAGCCATCAGAGCCGACTGCTCCGTGAGGTCCGTAGCACTCAAAGAAGGCAGCACTTCTCCCGGAATGGATTCCAAGGGCTCAGGAACTGGCACCGCATCAACCTCCCCATCTCCTGCTAGCTCTTCATTTAAGCTGTTCTGGTTGACTTCCCCAGGTGGTTTGACAGCCCCTGGGCTGTCGACACTGTTCACACTGTATCCATTTAGCTGTTCTGGAGCTGCACTTTCTGAGGTCACTGTGTTGATGCATGGAGGCTCACCGAGGCTTTCCTCTGTGGGGTTGTTCACAGGGCTTTCCTGGAGGTCAGCTGGCTCAGGATCTGCACTAATGGAGACCTCTTCATCATCTGCATGAGACAGTAAAAGAAATTAAATATGCCTTTAATAAGAAGCGTTGACTGAACCAGAGGTTGGCTTGGGGGGGCACAAGCATCCACAGCTATCTGAGAAAATTAAAAGCATAAATTACAGTGTGAAATGAGTGGGCAGCTGAACAACTATCAAGAAGGGCTGATTTTTTTTGCTAAGCAGTCTTTGTACAGCGGATTTAATCACGGGCTTACTCATAGTGGTAATTTGTATGCAGCACCCTGCCTCCTTGTAGCATAACCTGAAGGTAACACCTTTTTGAAACTCCTCTTTGAGCCAAACTGGCATTGGAGGGAATATCATGGTAATGACAAGGAAGTCTTCCTGAGAATTTAATGGCATTCTTCTTTTCATGCTAAAGCTGGCAAGACTCCACAACAGAGAATGTAAAAAACTCTTTTGCACATCCCTGAAAGGTGAAAACTTTCCCCAAAATATTCTTTGATGTGATCTTCATCTGTACCACCTCCTTCCAGACACCAAACAACCTGGTCTAGTTTATACCATCTAAATAGTCAAAAGACAGAAATCTGGGTTTTCCATCAAGGGGAAAGTAATGATTTCCAGCCACTAATGCAGCTGCTGTTAGCTTGACAAAGTGTACCAGAGAGAGCAAAGAGTCCCTCAGGCAGAGAGTCCCTGAGAAATGCTATTGAGACTGTGACAAGAAAGCCAAGGTTCCACCTTACACCACCATGACAGTTACTTCTGGATAACTACAAGAGAATGTGAACCAAAACCAAACCACAAAAGGGAGGGAAGGAGTGGAACACTGCATTATTTTTTGTTTTATTTTTACTTTTTCATTAAAAATAATCAAAATGAAAAAGTTTCTAATTATCTCTACTATTACGATGTCCATTTTTACTTATGAAGTGCTGAAATGCAATGACTCTACAAGCAATGGCCCATATAGCACCTCACTAGGGCTGGTGATAGAGAAGCAGGTCAGACTTTAGTTTTCTGCCCAGTGATGTGGCAGAGTACTTGAAGCAGCCACGAACAGGGGAATATGAGACACCAGTGGATCTAAGCTAAGGGGAAACAGGGAAGAAATTGTGACTCAAGATATGTCCTGTGACGGGGGACTTTATGCACTTCCCTTTGCTCATGACTGTACCTTAAATCCTAGAGCATCCAGGAATGAATTCAGATTTCTGAAGAGAAAGAATGTAAACGAAAAAAACAAACAAGCAACAACAAAAACCACCAACAAAAAAAAAATAGATGGATTAAGATTGAGAGTTACCTGGATGGATGGAAGAAGTTATTTCAAATCGGAACTGCAGCTGGCCACTGACATGATCTGTAGGAAGCCTGCGACCCAGAGTGTAGCTTACAACTCTGTCCCTGAAAGAAAACAAATATTGTCACAATAGACTATAACCTACCCAATGTCTACTGTGCATAGATAAATCTGCTGTGTCCTACAAAAATACGTAATAAAATACATAAAGGCTATTCATTCCAGCCATGAGGGCATGTTGACTTGCATACGAGAGAACGAATGGCAGAGAAGGAGAGGACAATGTCTTCAATTACAATGGGACAGCTAAGTAAGTGAATAAGGCTGCTGGGATCCACAAGCACATATGTATAAATATAGAGAGAATGGTGGGAATGAAACTTCTGCAGCATGGATATGAAAATATCAACATGGGAAGCAAACAACTCCCACTTCAGCTATTGTAACAAGACTTTGCTTCCCTGCAGATCTGACCATATCTACCCTTTTGCAGAACCTCACATTTCTGTATTTTCTTCCCTTCACCATGTGCATAAAATGAATCTTTCCTGTTCTTGTCTAATCCCCGCTTACCACCTTCTCTCTTCAAACTGGCTCACTGACTGCTCTTAATCTCTTTCCACCCCTCTTACCTCTATGAAGCTGAAATATCAGGAGAACACCTTCCTGACAAGGTTGATCAATGACTCCATTCTGTCCTTGTGCAGGTCCCTCCCTTTGCCACACTTCATCCACCCCTCAGAACAGAATGAAACTATAGAAGAGATTAACTTCCCAGCTGCCCACAATGTGGCTGTATCAATCTTTGCAAAGCATTTTTTGAGGGTAATGGGTTCACTAAATAGTAATATTTATACATCTTTTGAAGAAACATAGTTCACTTCCAGTTGTGCCAAATACATTTGCTAGGATAGTTTCACATGCATCAGAAACTCATATAAATGAGACAATCTCAAGATTTGTGTATGACCTCTCTGAATTAGTGTGAATACTCATTAAGCTTGCCTGAAGTATAAATGCCAAAAGGGTATTAAAACTAAGACAGATCTAGTGTGTAGGTTGGAGGCACTGCTCTTGGCAAAGTACATCCTTAGATAGACAGTGTTTACCATAAGGAAGTCAAATAGGAAGCTATAACCAGAAAATGATGAATCTTCTCACACAGAGGAAAACCAATGATACCAGTTATGGGGTTCTAACTTCCCCAAGCTGTTCTTTTCCATCTGGTTTCTAAAAAGCTACTCTATCTTCCCTACTTGAGAAACAAGGAGGTAGCGTAGTCCCTTCTGGTAGATTCAGCTGTCAATATCACAGCCACAGTTTCTGAACCAGCTGTTGAAAAACACTTCCAACAAGCTCATCTTCCTGCTGTTCTGCTGAATTGAGATACAATTTTCAGAAATACCTTCTTGGAAACTGCTTTGTTTATGCTTTCCTCAGGAGAGGTCTCTTTTTCTCCCTTGCTCTTCAAGGTCTGAATGTTATAGGCTTAGAGCCAACTTTTTGGCTTTGCCTGAATACTATCCATCTTCCTCAGGTTGGTTGGTGTTATTTTGGCAGCATACACTTTCCCAGGACTTTCATGCAATGTGGAAGCAGGGCAGGGCTTGTGAGCTCAAGGTTGTTCCTTGGCAGCAGGGTAGGATCAGGAAGCTTTAGTTACAACATGCCACATATATTTTTTTACAATATTTCAACTCTCCAGAAATTAAAGGGAGGAGAACCAGATCTGGCATGATTTTAGCCCATAGGAAATTTCCTGAAACATGAAAACAGCCTGCTGACAACATTCAAAGAATATTCAAATTGAAAATATTGCACTCTCCAGATTCGCAGCCATGATACACAAAACCATCTTCTTTCCTGAATGCCAGCTCTCATTTCTCAAAATGCCATGCATAGAGTTATAGAGGGAATTCTTTGTCTGGCCCGTAGTCCTATAAATTCTAATTAAACCCAACACCATTTATCAGACAACTGTCAGTTTAATAACTTCCCCTCAACATCGTTGTATCACAATAATGATATATCACCAGGGACTTCAAAACAGCAACACACTTGTCAAACAACAGAAAGCAGCATAAGCAGCAATATTTACCCTATGGCATGTCTTTCCAAAAGGCGTTGAACCGGCATAGAGAGTTTTCCCAGAAAACGTTTGATGATTGGTCGGCTCTTTGCAAATTTGTCTTTAACTTCTATTTCCAGGACGTCCGTGGGCAGGGAGACAAAGCTGAACTGCTGCAATAAAGGAAGAGCACAGAGCATTAAGCTGGAAGCTGGGCCATAACAACACACAGTACTTCAGCTGTGAGGCACACCTTGGCAATTGAGAAGTGAAGATCCAGTGAGGTGAAGGATACATGATCACTGTTCTCAGATACACTGTTTTGAAAACTCTCCTTTTCTTTGTTCATCTGTGCCCCAACTCAAAAAGGAAAAACTTGAAAACACCATTTATCTGGATCAATCTCCTGACCTGGATCACACCACAGCCCCACAAACAGCTAGACCCAAAGGTAAGCTACTGTCACAAATGATACTGTGGAAAATAGGAAAGGCACCACCTAAAACTGCTCTTGTCACCAAGCACATTGAAACATGTGACAGCTGTCTCAGCCAATCTGGTTACAAGAACAGTTTTGTTTATTTGTAAGTAACATTTCAATAAGCTTTTAGAGACTGTGCATGCAAAATGAGGGTAGGAACAAGGAGAGGGATATTTTAGGTTGAAGGAACAAGGAAGTCCATGCATACAGCTTTCAAACACGGGAATACTAGGGCACCTGGAGATGCCAAGATCTCCCCATAAGGAAAGCAAAGCTCAATTTAAAAATAATAGTGAAAAGCAAATGTATTAGATAACTTGGCCTTGCTTTCTCATAGACCGGCTAAATTCAGTATGGGCTTGGATCTGGTGACACAGGTCACAATAATTTTTCCAAACATCTGCTACTACTAGAATATCATCAATCAAAAAAGCACATCTGTGCTGTGGTGCACAATAGTAGGAAAACTGACAAAGTGCTGTTCACCTAAATGAGAGGTCAGTATTGAACTGCAAGACAACTTCTGTAGTAGGTGAATATTAAGATGGATGGAAAGATTTTTATAGCTTTCCCACTGCCAAAACCAATCTTCACAACAGAATCATGCTCTGGGTTACCAAGGCCTGGAGTTAACTCCTAAATTGCTTGCTCTATTGAATCATGATCTAATTCAGAAATGTTTAGTTCAAACAGCTTCAAGTGAAACCAACATGAGTGGGATATTCTGTTAATCAGGCCCTGCAAAACCACAAATAATCAGAGAAATACAATTCAAACAGGAGCTAAAGTGTTATTTTCTTCTCTTTTCTTGTACATCTTTGCAACAGGAAGATAAACACACCAAAGGGGAGAACATTAGTTTGTCGTGTATATTGAAAGTTGCCTTAAAAAATAAGTTGTATTACCATTACTGTTTCACCTGCTAAAAACCTTGGGTAACTGTCACTTCATGACACTTATAAGCAAAGCAGAAGGGAAGTAACGTTAAACTGAATGAGGTTATTGTAACATACAGCCATTTACCACTTAATGAATTCTCCATTATTGTGCTGTTGACTACCATACTGCAAAAAAATCTCTGTGGGATAGAGCATTCACACACACGAGTAAAGACTGAACTGTTCATAAGTGAAAAGTAAAACATAGGTTAATGATCTGAATGTTAATAATGTATTGTCTTGTGGTGCAACTCTGAAGCAAATCAGAATCTGCATGGATATTTATTTTCACAACGTCAGGTTGAACCAAGCCTGACAGCTCCTTCCTTGCACATTTTCCAGAAACCTAAGCAGAGAGTATGGATACAAGGAGCAAGGTGTATTGGAATCAGCAAAAGAAAATGTCCCTTCTCCCTTGAACAGCTGTGCCTCAAAGACATATAAACATCAGAATATTCTATACAAATTGTAAAATTGTGTTCTGATTTCATCACCTGCCAACACATTGCATGTCGGGATACGAGAGACTGCCCTGAGACCAGCCTCTGGTCCATGATCGCAGTTTCCAAATGTTTCTTCTAGGAGAATATTCTGATGCATAAAACCAGCTGCATTTTGGAAACACAATTAAACCTTTAAGACCAGAAGTGTCCTGTGGCGGAGCCCAAAGGCTTTGCCATTTGGAAACAATTGCAGTTTGAGATCAAAAGTGAACTCACTGAAATGGGCATGGACACAGCTTGTAAACCAGTGCTAATTTTACATAATTCAGTTTTCTATTACCTAAGCACTTGCTCCTGCTGTTGCTCTCATCTGGTTTAATTCCTAGTGGGCAAGATTTTTCTAAGGCAATCTCTGACTGTGGATGCCTCAGGCTCATGCCATCCACACTAAAAAGCCCAAAGGAATCCTTGGTTGCAGAACAAATGGACCTCTGGCCCTCTGAAAAAATGGATCCCAGCAAAACACCTAGGTTTGAGAACTTCAAAACTTACAAATGCATTTTCAAAAATCACCAATCACTTTTGAAAACATGTTTCTTGCGATATTTAAAGATGGGAATGTCATCTTTGGATGTGGAAGCAAATCACCATCAAATCCTAATTTCCCTCTCTTCCTTCACCAACTTTTCTGACAAGTACCAGACCCCGTACCTTAGCCACAAAATGTTGGCTACATTTACACTCTTCAAAGCCTTGGTCTTTGCTGTCTTATCTATCTGGAAGGGAAAAGACTCTGTGTTTCATGGTCATATTCAATGTAACTAATGTAAAGTAATAAAGTATTACTGCTGGAATAAATTAAATCCTTTCCTTGTCTAATATTTTCTAATTGTCATACAGCAACAGCCAGTTTGTGGAAATGACAGCATAAGGTTCCTATCTGAGTTTTAAAAAAACCAAACCTAAAATCCCAAATAAAACAAAAAAACCACCAAACCCACAAAAAAACAAACAAACCCCCACGATTTTAAATTCTGCAGTACCCTTGGGTTCACACTCAGGGATGTTGTGATTAATAATTCATCACATGGAGGGGTAAGAAAAGGAGGCTATAGGATCACAACAGAGAAAAAAATCCAAGTCTCTTCAGGATGAGCGAAGTTTGATGTTGCTTCTTACACATGCCCAGAAACTGCACCATTGGTAACCAAAAGACCTGCATTTTCAGAACAAGTCTGCTGACATTTTTTGATGTTACTATTACAATTTTTACTTTAAGGTTTCTGATACTTGGAACTTTTTTTTATTATTACAACTCTTAATGTAATAATAGTGTTGCAACTCAATGTTACAGAATTAACTCAGAAGTTCAGCTTTCACATTAAAAAGAAGTATAAAAGCCATAGTTACAGAAGAAAAACAAAAGAAATACAAAAACTTTAGTACAATGAGCCCAAATATGTTATTTTAAAAAGACTTCTGACACTTCTGACAGTCACTCCTTGAAGGCAGATTCTTCTATTTTTTTTCAGCTGCCATTGACTTACTCATACTTTCTTCCAGAATCTAAACCAGCAATCTTTAAGCTGTATATTTTCATTAGGGCCACAGCTCATTTTGTGGGCTTGTTCATTGGTTGGGTTTTTTTCCCCACAAAAATTTAAGTTCCTTTAATAACAAACATTAGTGCAAACTCTTCAAGACTGGTCAAGAACTTCAGGGAACCTGCTGGAATCTAAAGACACTTAAGTTGATACTGACACTAACTCTAGAAGGGTATACTGAAGTTTACATAAATGGGCTTTTTTTTACAGTAAAAAATGTCACAGTCACATTTCTGGCAGTTTTTGAATTCTGATGTTATGACTTAACTTGTTCTAAAGCTTTAGGCCTCTCCAACTGCCAGAGGTCCACCAAACTTGATAATGGCTGCACAGAAGTGGTTTGTGACTCTGTCTGAGCCTTTCTTTGTACATGAATACAAAAAATCTCAAAGGAAGTCACAGATTTCTACACAGGTGCAAACTCATCTACCAACACAGCTACAGTTTCAAGGCTAAAGCCCCACGCAAGGAGAAGACTTTGTCTAACGACTGATTATGTGTTCATTTGGATAACAGCAGACAACAGGACACCTGGAAAGAACAATTAACAACAATTTAAGTGATTACTAGAACTTGATTTTTCCCTTGTTCCATAACCAAAATTCAAGTAAAATGCATTACATGAAATGTAGGGAACAAACCTCTTGCAAGTAATTGGCAGATGCACCATTTATAAATGATCTACAGCAGTCAATGGATGAACAGGTAACAAACAAGAAGTTAAATCTCTATTCTCTGTTTAGTCCAAGACAGTAATGTAAGGTGACAGAAAGGCTACACAAAAGGAGAAAAAAAACCTCGTAATGGTTTCCTGGAAAACCCCAGCACCTGGGGAGACATTCCCAGAAACTGATAAAAGAATTAAAAGGAAGAAAGGAGTGATATGGAGATAACATGGCCTTTTTTGGAGCGTCCTGGCTGCTGAGAACTTAGGAAGTGGATCCTTGGGCCTATTTCATCTGTCTATCACCCAAATTTAGTTTGTTGACTATAGCCAGTCAAACTGCCTAAAGAAAAATAGTATAAAAAGAGATTGGACCCAAGCAAAAATTGGCAGGAGGGGTGGAAGGGGGCAAGGTGGGGCAGGGGAGAAGTTTCATCAACTATGTGGAGGTAGCTGACATACTGCCTTTCTCCTTCCACTTCTGGGGATGCGTGGAAGGTGAATGTATCTTAGGCATGATAATTACTTGCTTCTAAATAACTAGAGCTTACTTTTGCTTCATAGTATTTTTAGTTTTTGCTTTAAGTTTGTAAGTGGCTTTTGCTTTAGAGTTTCTGCTTAAATTTTGCAGTATTAGTATTTTGGGTTAGTTGTTCTACTTCTTTGTAAGTTGCTCTTGCTTTAGTGTGTATGCCTATGCTTTGCATTATTATTAGTATTATTACTAAACAATTTATGTGCATTTTTTGCAGTTAGACCCTATTCCAGACACAATGAGCCCCATAAATTGTCACAAATTTGTATTAATAAACATTTTATTTCGTGAATGTTGTTAGAGTGAGTCCATTTTTAGGTGCTGACAGTTTTGTCGACAGCGAAATAAGTCATGGGAGAAATCTGCTGAGGGTTTTTTCTACCACTATTAAATGCAGTCCTTATATAAAAAGGCATCAAATGTCCTGTCTGTCTCAGTGGAGCTGTTAAGTGAAGGGTCTCATCAGGTGAGACACTAAGAGACTGTTTTGGACATTAAACACCTTTCATCTCCCGGGTGTGGACACTGATAGACAAAAACTAAATTAATACAGGTTGGACAGAAAATTCTTTTCTGCCCCTTCTCACATGACAAGGAATTACCTACAAAGTTGCATTAGCCACACCCTGCATATCATATCAATTTGGTGCAAAATGACCCTTAGAACTTGAGATGATACATGACACAGCTCACTCCACAGGGGAGATGGCAGATTTCTTCAACAGAATGAAAAGCCATTAGGAACAACCTGCTTCTCACAAGGTGCCTGGCTTTAGAAATAGTCTCTGATCATTACCAACCAGGGATGAGAGGGCTCTCCTCTATAGGAAGACTGGTGTGGTCCTTCATTGGATTGGTAAGGTGGTCAACCAGCTGCCCTTGTATCTAGTCTGGAAGAATCCTAGACTGAAAAACCCCCAGAGACAGAGGGTTTGGAAAAGAGTGCAGAGCTTCAGAGAGGAAGATCTTTTTATTTTCCTCTAGAAATGTTTTAGGATTCTTAGAAGAAATGGTTATCTGTCAGGTGTATTCCTAAAAGGAAGCTATGTGCAGGAAATCTGAACACAAAGAATGATCGAAGATCCCTGGTAGACTGGGGGAAAATAGCACTTAATGTGAGCAGCAGTGAGAAGGCCTTGTAGGGACTGATGATTCCTGATCTCTGGAATACGTTGGCCATGTCTGCATTAGGAAGACTTATGGTGCAATGTGAGTAGATCTGGAGAGCAAAGCAGCTGGTGCTGTGCACCTGGTTACCACATCCAGACATGTTGCAAGGGTTTTAACATAAAGTGACTCCAGGCTGGTGCCTTGAACTCCCATTATTGTCTGAAAGGTGCTGGGTGAACTCCTGAAGCACATCTGTTGGCTTCCCTTCTGCTGAGAGTAATTAAGTTCATGCACTTTAAGACTGTCCAGTGGTGTCTCTAGCAGGGAGATCAGGAGATTTGCTTAGAAACGGATCTCTTGAATGGAACAAAAATACCATTGTAGATAGACCCACTGAATTGTTAAGCACCATGATCTACAGACCAAGTTAGTATGTGTATTATTTTCCCAGTTATTTTCTTTTTAGGGTGCTATTACATCCTTATGGAATAATGATGACTAGGACACAGACTTGCTCTAGTCGCAAAGTCATTGCATCTCTCTACTTTTCCCACATCTTTAGCCATTTGTCAGTGCCTGTCCCACTTGTTACAGTGGCAAGAGATTCAATATTTTCTTTGTTCCTACACATTTAATGCAAAGGGGGAGTAGGATAGGAGAAAGATCTCCTTTTAATTCCTCACTAAGAGAAAAGCTGCAGCATTATAACTCATCTTATTAGACACTGGAGGATCTGTACCATGTACAGTCTTAAAATGCCCCAGCCAAAGGAAAAGCTTTAGATGGTATTTTCTCAGGCACCAAAAAGCTGTAACCAATTACTTCTATAGAAATACGGAGGATGGAGGGAGAGGAAAGAGCAAAAGTGCCATGATGAAGAAAATGACAGCAATGTATTAAGTCCTCTTGGGCTAAGCAGTGTATCATCAGTTTTGTCTCTGGTCAATATAAAGTCATTAGGATTCTCCTCACATTTACACAGATTTTACTTAGCTGCCTCCTGCAGATTCACTCTCACAGAGACACAGATCGGAATCAAATTTACCTGGAATCAGCTGATACATTCATAGCCTCACACCATCTCAGTGATCTAAATGTAAATCTGATTTTACATTACTGCTGGTATCTTCAAGCAAGATCTGAAAACTCAGTAGTAAACACCACTGAAAGAGTTTCAGACAGTAACCTACTTTGCAGTGCCTATTTGCTTCCAGACCCAACGATAGTTTTGCAGACACAGATGATTAATTATATTAACGTGTACAGATCTTGTTGGGGCTTAAAGCATGACATATGTGGTAAAGAACGAAGGCCCATGCTAATGCTGACCTGGCAGAATACATCTGTATCCACTTATAAGATAACAGAACCATTTCCAGAGCTTGAGAATAGTTTTCATAGAAAGCCAACTACTGATGATGATTCACTTCCATGTTTTATTTTTACCAAAGTTGTTTGCATCCCTGAATACAGATGGATCACAGTGGCCCAATTACACTATCAAGGAGTATGTCCCTTAGCACCAACTACACAAGTTACGCGCAAGTCAAGCTCTTTAAAAACAGTCAGTATAACAATTGGTAGACAGTTAGTATAATAAAGTCAGTGTAATAAAGATAAATAAATTAATACATTGGTGACAGGAAGAATTAGGCTCTTGATTTTGAGTTGAATAAGCAATAGAATTAAAAAGAAATTTTATTTGCAATATCCATCATGAATGGGGGTGATCTTAAAAGGCTTTAAATTACCTTTGATGGATGAAGATAGATTTATTCTTTCAGCTGAATATTTCATTAGTAGGTTTTTTGTTTCAAATACTCCAGTAAAACAATTATACTCCTAATATGCACACCACTCTCCATCTGTATTATTCTGCTCTCCATTCAGAAACCTTCTCTACGTATCACTACTATCCCATACAACACTACTTATACAAACATCTGGAAAGCTCATGGAAAATTGCAGTTTCTTAAACTTACTATAGTACACCTCAGTGACAAGACTAAATAATGCAGTCAGTAGCGTCAAGCACAGAACTCCACTGCTGTCAAGGGCAGGGACATGCCTATGCCTACTACAAGAGACTTCCGCAACACAGCAGGAACTGCAGGGTGCCAGATCCAATATTCTGGCATGGAACTACTGTTGGGATATTTTTCCCTACAGTAAAAGGGGTGCACATGATGATGTTTTAAAGTCTGATTCAATCCTGTCTACTGAACTCCTTCAAGGTTGGGCAGCGCCTTCAGCAAACTGACTTTCTGGATTTCTTCCTCAGATTCACTACCTCTCTCTACTGGAAACAAGAAACAAAAAAAGTCCTTCTCATCTATTTCATGTATTCCACAACATTCAGAGTTACTAGTAAATAGGCTCATCATGAATTCCCTCTGATGGTTTGGATAGTCTTAAAGGATGTCTCTTATTTTATTAATGGCAAGTTTCAGCCCTAAGACATTAGAAATTTAAACAAACTTCTGGATAAATCAAGTGAAAACACTGCTTAAAGAGACAGGGTTTTTCTTTTTCTTCCACACATTGTCTCTAAATTTATAAGCACAGCAGAGACTGAAAATATTTGAGGAATCTCATGAGCACTAATATAAACACTAGCAAGACTAATAGTCTTCTAGATGCAGAAGTTGCAATTAAATGCACTTTTAGAAGGCTAACATCTTGAAAAAAATCTAGACAATTTTTTCACACCTTTGGCAAAACTCTCATTAAATTCCAGATCTGGATTTCACTTCACCTATATATTGCTTTTATGCTTAGGTGTAAAGGCCTCCATAGTTTCTGCAGCATATTCTTTTGTATTTGCCAGTAGAAACAGGAGGAAAGGTTATGCAAGATAAATAATAAGTAGTTCAATCAATGTGATGTTTCTGTTGCTTTTATTGTGGACTTCTAGTAAAATCACTGAAGGATTCTGTGAGGACATGGTAGGACTGTTAGCATCTAGTGCTCTGAATATTAGACCAAAATCAGATCAAATATAACCTGCTTTAGTTTCAATTCATACTAATGATTCAAATATAATAAATCACCTTCAATGGCTTAACTCTGTTTTGGAAAGATTCAGCTTTGCTCAAGTGTCCCCTGCTTGTATGACTCTAGGATTCTACATCAGGTAGCACCCATCATGTCAGCCGACATAAAGCCTCTAGAGAAGGAGCGAGCTAACATAAACCCCTGTTTGCATGATCTGGATACTTTGACAAAGTGTCTTTCAGTCCAAGAACTGCCGGGTGGTCTGTCATGCACCAGTCCAGCATTCAGGATCACAGAATCAGTGCCTGAGTTATAACTGTGCATTGTAAGAAAAGCAATTACACACCAGTACTCAGTCAGTTGCTTCCATGTCATCTTGGCATTTCTGCAGGCAGCATCCAAACTCAATGCTTCTATCACTGATGATGGCCTGCACTACAGAAGCCCTCTCCCCAAATTACCTCCTGCTGGCATTCAAGCCCCTGAGTGTTTCCTTCTTCTGATTTTGCATTTGTAATCTCAAGAGACAGGTTAAGTGAGGAATTATTCAAGTGCAACATTTTTGAAAGGTTGTGAGTTATCTGGGGTGCAGAAAGCATGAGTTACACAGATGAAAATACTGTAAATCTGTGTACAAGATCTGACACATTAACTACTATTTGCAACAGAGTACTGAACACCTCTGCTCATACTTATCAATTCATTCGCCAATGAAATGTGGCTATCTTCAGAGTGATAAGGCAGCCAACGCAAACACTATTTTGACTCAGCTATAATTTAACAGTATTTGTAAAGGCTGAGGCAAAGAAACAAAGTGTGAAGCTGCAGGGGGTTTAGATTTTTTTTTAACCTAGTACTGGGCTCCCACTTTAAGACAATCTACTCTTCCGGAGCTAGATTATTGGAGCTGAAATTCAATGGATCACTTAGCACTTCCTACTACTTTATATATTCTGAATGGTTGCATCAGCCAATTTTTAGTCATCACACTGGCCTTGAGGCTCTCTGTTCCCTTACCAATAAATGAAACGAAAACTGAGGAAACAGTCTGCTCAAGCTGCCATAGCTAAGAAAGAAATACCTAAATATGTCTAGGGGAAAGTCCCAGAAGCCTGAAGTACTTTACCTTAAAAACTCTAGAGAGAATTTCCTATCGGGCTGGAGGTATGTGAACTACTTTTGAAACCACTTTGCTTTGTTTCTTGTGATCCAAAATGATCTCTATTGCCTGTCTGAACTGTCTATCACTTTACTGCTTTCGGACAAATTAAATCTTCTTAAAGGACTTCTCTTGAACAATGTGACATATTGTCTCAGTGTGAAACAGCATGGGAATAGTGTCATTATTTTTCTAATATCAATATTAGAAGAGCTATGATCAACATTCACCCTTCTCAACTCCACTAGCTGTGCAGAATATTTGGGAAGTGGGACTTCCTTCTGAGATTTTCTTTGCATTTTACCTCCAATCAGCATGATAGGACAACTCACCCTCTAAGCTCTTGCAACAGTCTGGACTGCCAGTACAATCTAGAGGTTTAGAGTCAAGCTGTCTAGTGGCATGTGGTTTCCAGGCACTCACTTATTTAACAGTACAGATGTTTCTGAAGAGCATGTGAAAACGTATAGAAACATCACAAAAGGATACCTCTCCATCATCAGAAGATACCACCTGGGCTTTAACCTGTCTCAGTGAACGATTCTCAGTGTGAGGGCTCTTTCACCTCTACAGAGAGCCCTGTTGCAAATATCAAATTGTCACAAGCTACTCCTCATCTAATAAGAAATTTCCAATTCCTTCTGTCCTCTTGTACAAAGTACTGCAAATCAGAGCAATGAAAGAATAGCTTTAAGTTAGCATAACTTGTGCTGAACAACATTTGAACCGCCTGTGAAATGATCATCAATATTACATGAGGCAGATGAAAATTTGCCTGAGGTATCATAGTGCTCCCAGAGTGTTCCTATAATGCAGGTGCTTACTATGCAAATAGAACAACCTGGGAAGTATATAAGGAGGAATACCA
>JAWWLV010000088.1:52416674-52461085 GCA_035041135.1 Platyrinchus mystaceus | reverse complement strand
ACAGAGTGAAAGTACCTAAGGAAAGAATGACCCTTCTGAAATAATATATTGCCTAAAATATGTTTTTGTGCAAACAACTAGTGACTGATATTTTTAATGAAATGGCTACAAGTCCTCAATATTTTTTCACTTCATATATTCACATCTATCAGTAAAAAGGGTGGACAGAGGAATGGCTACCACCACGTTTCAGCAACAGTTTCCAGTCTTCCTTATTCCCTTGTCCCATGAAGGGACAAAGTTGCAGAAAATCAAGCCTATAGTCTTCTGTGCAGTGGAGACCAGCGTGGATTTTCAGTAACAAAGCAAAGAGTTCAGATGGGCTGATGTGCACAGACTGCGACACAAATGCACACAGTTGAACATCTCAATATCAGCTGAAGAGAATGCAGCAGGAGAACATGATTGGCTCTTTTACACTCCTTTGCCACTAACAGGCTAAGAGCAGAAAGGGAGAAGCAGTGTGCTTGCATGTGATCAAGAGACCCAGGGGGATGAACAGTGAAGCTGGAAGCCAGCTGTGCTCTTTTGCTTTCTGATGACCATAATTAGGCCATTTCATTGTTTCTCCTTTTTTCGCTGCCAAATTCCACTTGGAAAAGAAACGACTGCCCACAAACTCAGCCATTTGGCACAGCTTGAGGAGAAGACACCCGTGACATTTTATCTATATACTAAGCATGACACACACTCACACAGCAAGTTTCCCCTTCATACCTGTCCACCTCTAGGTCTGTGTCTTATGCACCTCACTGAAAGATATCTGCCATTTGCCTGATCTTCCATGTCAGTTCTAGCTCCTCAGATTGACCTGGGAGCTCTCAACCAGATATACCTGATGCTTGGCTCCACAAAGAAGTTATGTCTTGGTGGATGCCTCACGACAGTGTCTTCAATTAAGTCATGTTAGAAGGCATTTTTCTCTTACCAGTTTCAAGGTTGGCCACCCTGTCATATAACCTCCCCCACCTGTCGCATAACCTGAGGTGGTATCTAGTTTCTCCAGGTAGGAGCATTCAGTAACATTTCTGCTGATTTTTTCTACCACTCACAGTTCCAATGTCCATACCAGTTTGACCTAATTATCCCTGAACTACTTTCCAATTTGCATTTTAATTGTAATAAATCTGTGCAGTCTATTTATTTACTTTTACTCTTTCCTGCAGAGGAGATATTGGTCTGACAGAGCATGCCAATAAATCACACCCATTATGTCAGGCTCCTTTAATTCCAAAGAGATTCCTTATTCTTTGCTGCCTGTCGCCATTTCGCATGTAATTTAAAAACAGCAGGCAGCAAATGAACTCTCAGATCTCTTATTATCTACAAGTCCTTCCAACAACAAGAAGCAGACAAGAGACTTTCTTCAAGGTGATGGACAAATGTGCCAAAGTTGCCTTTAATTTATATTGCTACTGATGCTTTTCAATCACACAGTTTCTCTTTATTTGCATGCTATACTTGTTCTGCTTTATATGTCTCCTCTCTGTGTACGAACGCTACGAGAATTCAGCAGCCTTTCACACTATGCAAGTTTATTTTTCAATTCTGTTTCATGTCTGCCTTCAATAATTAACAACTTGATAAATTTCATCTATGAAGTACAACCCATACTGAAAGTTTTAATGTATCGTTTGTCTTTGTAGCCAATTAAGCCTTTTGTACCAAGACCCGAAGTCATGAAATACATCAAGCACAGTTAGGTCAACAACTACTTAACTAAGAAAGGAATTAAAAAAAAAAAAAAAAAGGAAAACATAGCACTAGAGCAATGCCCATGTTTTAAAAAAAGTCTCAGCTCAACTCTCAAACTGCTTACCTCTCCTTGCCAGACTGGGTTGACAGTATTACATATGATCTTAGATCTTTTCTCCTGTCCATGATGAGGAAGTGCTGGGAAGATGCTATGTTTTCCAGGCTGGATGGAAATCTTCAGATAAGGATCTGGATTAAAGAACATTCCTTTCTTCAGACCAAAAGCCTGGAAATCTGAAAGAAGGTAAATAATCTGATTATTTTTCACATTCCAGGTATTTCTTTGGGATGGTAGGAACACTATATGGGGACCCAGGAAGGAACCCAAATAATATGGCATGAATGTGAAAAAACTCACTGTGATTATTATGAGGCAATGTAACACCAAACCATAATGATATTATGGTTTAGGATTTACAGATTATTATATAATGAAACTGCAAATTTGCAACCTAATGGTGCAGATTGATTTCGCTTCAAAACCAATATTTATGCAACTTTAGGTGATCTGCTATTTTTTCTAATAAGCCAAGCACTTGCTCAGCCTGACTCTAGTGAAAGGAGTACTCTAAAAAAGAGATCAGGTAATTTAACCACAAAGTCACGACATTTGGTACCCAATGTATGTCATTTTTCCTAGGTATCAATTTTACCTTTCTACAAATCTTAGTTTTTACACCTCTTTTTTCTACACAAAAAGTCAATTTACGTTTTTTCCACTTCCCTCCATGAGTTAAACTTTACCTGTAGTAACTTAGGAAAGCTCTTGTCTATAATGTCCAAATTTTAAGCAGTGCTTCATAGCTGCAGAACTCCCAGGGAACATAATATGTGTGACTTAGACAAAAAGTCTCCAGGCACTTATTTGAAAATTTACTCATAATATTCTGAAGAAAGACACAAAGCCCATTATGGTTTGTCCCTGTGAAGCCAATGAAATGCAAACCAATCTGCTGGTATATCATTAATTTTAGCTCAACAGACACAAACTAAACCCTCTGGCCTCCTCTTTTTCTAGATGCATTTTTAAGCTTTCTTTGGAGTATATGAGCACTTATTCCTATTAGCGATCAGTAACTAATTTATTTTCCACCACTCTGTGCACGGAGATTCTCCTCTGTTTAAAGCTTTATTTCACATAGGGCTATAAGCACTGTACTGAATTCTGCCTATTTTCTCTTGCTGTATTGAAGAGATAAAAAAGTATTACACAAGATAGTTTCCAAAACTACTTAGATGCATACCTAAATATTCAATTTAAACACATATTTTTTCTTTTAGGCAGGTTTTGAAAACATTAATTTTCACAGTCTTTTAATTCTCTTCTGATTAAAAATCCAATTATTCTGGCAGGTTGTGGGAGACCGTGTAAAACCCTCCAGGCAGATATTTTCAATGAATCTTAAAATCATACACATTGCACACCATCAGTTTTTTTTCCAGAAAATGGCTACATCAAACACAGGGATATGGTTCACCCAGTTGTATTTTGCTTTCCTAACATATGGTAATAGCCAACACAATAAAATGTGCAAGTTCAAAAGAACTGCTTTTCTTTAGGTTGGTTTTAATCATCTATTCCAGCACACAATTCATGTTGCAGATATTCAAAAGCTGTTGGACAGATGGTCCAGAAACAGACTGTATTTTAAGAATCTCACTCTTGAGGCATTCTCTAACAGTTAACAAAAAAAAAAAAAAAGGATATCACTAGTAAGAGCTTATTTGAAAGTACTTTGTTGACAGTATGTACTGCCATGGTCTTAGCAATGCTATCACACGAAAAAAATTATCTGCTTCAAACTGATAACATTGATTTTCTTTC
Source organism: Platyrinchus mystaceus (assembly GCA_035041135.1). Classification (NCBI taxonomy): domain Eukaryota; kingdom Metazoa; phylum Chordata; class Aves; order Passeriformes; family Tyrannidae; genus Platyrinchus; species Platyrinchus mystaceus. The sequence continues at coordinate 52,457,505 of JAWWLV010000088.1, read as the reverse complement.
CCTTTTTTTTTTTCCTGAGTGCACAATCTCTGTGTAACCAGCATGTTAAAAGCATCTAAAAGCCCTGCTGAAATCCTATATGGCAAACTCTTTGGCTTCGGAAGTTGTACTGTTAGAAATGCATTCAAGAACTAGAAACCAAAATTGCAAAAGCACTATAAATGACAAGGCCCAGCAGTGTATTAGCATCAGGCTGCTAACATATGAGAGGAGAGAAAGGCCTCTGGGATCTTATTTTCTTTCTCTCTGATGTTTCCTCAAAAGATTCTGAAACTGAAATATTTATTGCTGTATATGTTTCTGATTTTCTCTCCTTCAAATAGAGACCGTACCACTGAGTAAAGAAATGCTCTATTGATAGAAAATACCTAGCACTCAATTATGTATATGTATATATTATGTACCATAAAGAAAATACATATTATGATGACCTACCAGCCTCTTTCCAGTTATTGAAATTAAGCACAGTCATGAAAATGAATGTACTCCTAGTCTCATTTTTGCATTTGGATGAGGAAGAAAATATAATTTAGCTAAGCACAGAGCAGGCAATTTTATTTGTGTCATTTCCTTGTTTAAATTGCATAACACACCAAAATTTGTTAAAAAGTCAGTTAGAAACTTCAATTTTTAATGTCCAAAATACGCATAGGGCTAGCAGAAATAGCTTTTTCAAGGACAAATATCTCACCACAAATTCTCATCACTATGCAAAACGGAGCATCAAAAATGCAATAGCTCTGAATAAAGTTACGTAGATATCTGCAGTTAACCAGAATTATGTTTAATTTGAAGCAAAACCTATCTGTAGGTGCTGTAACCCTCTGTGGACCTTGTAACCAAAGGCTCAGATACTCTCTTTTACCACTGCTGTGGAACGTCCCAACAGAAGAATCCCAGCTATTCTGCTTTCCCAAATGCAAATATTTCTCTTTATATTCTTCAGAAAAAAGATACTAAATATTTGAGCGATGGTCTGAGGCTGAGTTTAGTTCTTTGCTGAAACCAATGAATTCCAGAGATATGCCCTGCTGTACATTTTATTTCTACAGTGTGTTTCTTAGAGGCAATGTTACCAAGATAACTCATCTATGCTTTGCAAAGGGGTATTTTCATCGTCACTTAAAAAAGTTATTAATACACCCTATGTCAGTTTCCCATTTAGTCATAAATCACACTTTAGTGTGAAAGAGGTTATATACATCTAACAGTGTAATAATATCAGATCATCTCTCATGAAAGACGATAGAAGGAAGGAATCCAGGTAGAGACAGAACAATCACAGACTCTTTCACTGCTACAGACTTGCAGTAATTCAAGTAAGTGCACCCAATACAGCTAAGGCTCACTTCATTGGAGGAAAGTGGTTTATACTAATTGCTGCCTGCAGCTTTCTCCAAGTGAATTATGAATTTTTTCCAACTTCAGAGCTTCCCTTCCATATATGGTGATCTCCAGGTGTCTGGATGAGACCTAAGGAAGTTTTTTGCTAGGTCACTTGCACGGATCTACCCTCTGTTCCTAAGACGGGCCATCAACTTTCCTGTCTGCCTTGTAAATGATCATTTGGTAAATCTATTTGCCATGCAGCATCACGAACTTTGGTGACTGGGTAGTGATGGACAGTCTATTTTTGTGGCGAACTGGAAACTAGTATGTATTTACTGGAACCAGACAGGGAATGTTCATTCCAACAAATACAGCTAGAGCACATCTGTGGTTTACCATGTTTGACTTTGCCTCAACACAAGTGATGAAGCTTTCAAAAGATCAGGGAAGAAGTATAATTTAGGCTTGTGAGTCACATTTTGTAACGCTCAGCACGGAGATTCTCTGACAGTAAAACTATTGTAAGGATGGTGTATATATACATATATATATACACACATACACCTGCAGACATAGTAAGGTACTTGTCCAGACCAAAACTCCACATAGGGGCATAGCAGAAGAGGATGAAGAACCAGAGAGAGAACCAGATTCTGGAGCAGTCTGTTTTCTAAATTGATTACATTTAGACTGGTCATCAATATGTCAGAAGTAAGTTAAGGAAGCTGTTCTCCCCAAGGGATGAGGAGACTTCACCAATAGCTGTGGAAGAACTTTCCTAGAAATAATACACAAGGCTATTCTGTGCAGTTTATAAATGTGTCTCAAGAAGACCAAGTCCCTCTAGTCTCTTGATGGTGCATATTTTACTTCATTGAAGTAAAAAATCCAGAGTCTACAAACCAGCAGAAGGGTCAAAGACTAGTAAGTAGTAGAGCTATTAGTTTTGAGAAACTGATATTGATATTCTAAAACAGCTGGAAAATTCCATCCAACAAATGCCAAGTACTGAATGTCCTTTGTGATTCCAAGAACCGTCAAACTGATGACAACTGATGTCTTCCAGCTATCTATACTGACACTTGTGGCAGTGGTTATTAAGCCCTACAAATTCTATGGTCAACTCACCAAATTCACATTTTTCTTATTTAGCATACTAGCCTCATGATCTCAGGACCAGGAAACAAGACGTATTCTTCATGAGTCACCCAACCCTTTGAGCATATGAAGACATCTTCAGTTGGGACAAACTTGCCCAGAACATATCTAAAAATAGCACTAATGGAATTAGCAGGACACTGGAAAGAACCAAGTGCCACTGGAATGACTGTAGTCAATTCAGATTATGATTTAGCTGGATGAATACCAAAATAGATTCTCTCTTTGATCTGCTCATTAATGGCAGAAAGCAAAAAATACTGTCATCTTACTGAGATCCTGACAGTTCACGTATCAAAGCACAGTAAACCATCTTCATAACCTATCACCACAAGAGAGTTGCTAATTAGGATGTTAGTGGACAGCTCCAACATTTCCCTTTTTAAATTCCCAAAGAGCTGTCAGCTTGGCTTCTGACACTGAAAAAATGTACTTGAACAGGACTGGTATCTGGATTGACTACCAGTGAGGGAAGGTAATTGCCAGGGTGCTCCTATGTCAGTGTTTCTTTTGTTGAGTGTTTCCTTTGGAACGCTTGGACCTGTCTTAGAGGGCAGCAGTTCATCTACTGGCCGGAGCTACCCAAGACATAGTCATGGCTTCAAAAGAAGGAACAACAAAACTCTACTTGCTCAAGATTCAACAGGAGGTACATAGATACTGCCTCTCAGCCATGTGCTTTTAAAGCAAGAGAAACTATTTTAGCTACTATCAGTGTAACAACCTTTCAGTTGTAAGAACACACCAATATTGCATTTATTGAAATGCCAATTTGACTCATGCAGTAGTATATGATATCAAAATTTATCATAAAAAAAGTGAGCATGGATTCACAGAAGTATTGCATCTGGTATCAGATTTCAAGAAGCAAATATTAAGGAATTTTAGAAAATGAACAGTAATGTGCAATGATAGGAAGCCTTAAAATCCAACACTGCAAACTAATGCAGGGGAATTGAGAAATATACTACATAAACTACAGTAGATGACTGATTTGAGCAGTTACTGAGATTCTGAAACTGGTGATATGCAAGAGGTTAAATCAGATAATAGAAGTGCTTCTTCCTGCTCTCAGAAATCTACAGATCTATAGACAGAGTTCACTTTCTTTTTAAAATAGAATGTAAGAAAAAGAAAAGGCTGGTGTAGTTGCACAAGGAGGTGTTTAATGGTCTGAGGTTTAAAAAAAAAAAAAAGACTAAGTGGATAAGGTAAACCAAAACATTTGTGTTACAGGGCTGCCAGGCAAAATATTAAAGACAGTGGAAAAAAGAGAAAATATTTTCTTCTAGCTGTAAATGCTACAAACAAAAATGGATTCTCATTTTTGCAAGGAAAGGGCAGCAGAGGTATTAGGAAGCAAATAGACCTATTAATAAATGAAAAGGAGTAGAGAAATTAATTATTCAAAAACGGCTGAAAGACAGGCCACCTAAGGAAAACAGAAAAAGTCTGAACAGCTGAAGTGAACAGCTTATCACAGCAAGTGGGAGTTTTTATCACTGCAGGCAGTTAACCACAGGAACAAAGTACCATCTCTCGGTATCCTCAGGCCCAGAGTACAGCCTGTCTGCAAGATATGTCTGATCCAACTCACACAAAGCTCCACACCATGGAGCAAGGTGGCCTGTGTTAAACTGGATAACGGAGTAGTTGAATTCAAAGCGTTTTGAGGCCTTTCAAACTTAGTCTGGAGCACAGCACTACTTTGCAGGCACAGGTGTACTGGAAGTGGTAGAAAGTCAACTCACCTTCACACAAGATCCAACAGGTAAGAAAAAGTCAAGGGATTACTATGTCAGGTTTATAAAGGCAAGTTGGCTTGAGTTGGGGAGGACTGAAGAGGCAGCAGGTTTATAACAATATTAAACAAAATTTAGTGGCTAGAACTCCTGTTACAAAATCAGTCACTAGGATTTCAAAAAATTGTTGGAAGATAAAGTACATTATATATCTGCATTCTGAACAAGCATTTCATGGTAACAACTACTGTCATAATGACCCTTAGTGGACCTTATACTATTTTCAATTCTGATTTATACTCTGACTTCTTTAAACTGATACTACCTGAATACCTGATCTGAAAGACACACAAAAATAAATAACAACATTCTCAGAGTGGTGTGAAAAGGATAAATGCCTGAATGTTTGTGGAATATTCAAATCTTCCAGTCATTTGTTCTACAAGAACACTTATAAATTGATATGGTTTGGAGCTGGCTCCCTGCCAAGTCTCCAACCCCACCACCAGAAGTCCCCCCCCCCAAACCAAGGGAGAAGAGGGGAAAAAGTAAAAAAAAAAACCAAGAGAACCGAAATGAGAGACAGCCAAAGCAATATATATATATAAATATATTTACTTATATACAATTATATACAATTAGAAATATATATACAATTCTACAAGGAAAAGGGAAAGGGAACGGGGAAGGGAATAAAAAGGAACAAAACCCAAAATGAAATATTTATATATCCCGATAAGTAGCCCAAGATCTAGCAAAGAATAGCAAATATCTTACTACTCTCCTTGGGACAACGGAGAATCACGCTGGAGTGACTGCTGGCAGCCTCCGCCTCCCAAGGTCGACAAGGCCTTGCCAGGCCTCGCTCTCCAACCCAGCAGGGAAACCCGAACCTCCAAAGCCACCGGAAGGAAAGAGGGCAAAAGCCTCTCCTCCTATCTTCTTATACCCCGGCTTACGTAAAAATGGTAGGGAATACTGGGTAGATCTGGTCATTTCCTTGGCTACAAAGTGGTCACCAAGGAAGGTCCAGACCAAACTACCACATAAATAAAGTATGCAAACACATGAGATACGTGAAATATTAAAGCCTGAAAAAACTTTCTAAATATATCAGCCAACAAGACTGGTTTTAAGGGCTTTCAGTAAATTTGTTATACTACTGAACCATGAACCTTCAGTGAAGTAGCTGGTACATCTCAGGAAGCTTAGCACATTTCTTCTTTCCATACTTCATGCAAGAGAGCTCTAAACACTTTCAGCCACCTTATCAGAAGTGTGACATTCACTGGTAACAGCAGAAAATGTTACCATGTCGGAAAATAAATGCACTGGACTGCATAGCTTTCCTTAAAGACTTTTTTTCAATCTTGTTAAATTAGGTTTAAAGTAATTTTCTTGGTATTTTAAATAATGAAAGCTACAATAATACTGTCATCATAAAAACTATTTAACTTAATCACAGGAAATTACCTTCTTTGAGATCAGTGTTGCTAGTGAACATATTAATCTGAACAAACCCTTCACAGGACCGATTTCCAGTCCCAAAGCAGGAAACATAAAGGAAAAATCTGTCCTAGTGACATAATGTGAACTCGCTGCTATTTCCATTCTCAAGAAGTTAGCCACCTTCTTGGGCCTTAAAGGATTGTTTTACACCTGTTTCATTGCTTGACATTTTTATTCAATCCAGAAATCTTTTCTCAAGCAAAACCTCCCAGGAAACAGTTGGATTTTGTTCAACCAAATACTCAACAAAGAAGCACTTTCAGAAAGAAGAAAGCACTTTGTCACCAGGCTTCTAGAAGAAAACCTGTTCCTGCACAGTTCATTTCCACATAGGATCTGACTGGAGCCTCAGCATTACAGTAAGCAATACAAGTCAGCTGAAATGCACTGATGCTGTTCAGCATTCCACAGAATTTGGCCTACTTCAACATTTTTCTCTCCCATTCTAATAGTTTTTTTCTTTAGAAAGTGATATGGTAGAAGACATAGCTCTTCTTGCATTCTTTACTTGACAGACTGCTTAGGGCATGACGGCTCTGTGTTGCTTAATGCAATGGTCTCCAGTCACACTAATGGTCTGACACATTTTTCCTTTTTAATTGCCACTAAATCAACCATAATTTGGAAATGTAACTTTTAAGTAATGATACTGAAGATGACAATATACTAAAGTATAGACATTGAAAATTCTATACAAGTCAAAAGGACTCGTGACAACAGAGAAGTTATTGCTGAGACAGTAGCACAAAATGGAAAGGAATCCCAGTTCCTGCTGATGCCTCTGGAAGGTCTCGATTGATTTGTATTCTATTAGTCAGCATAATAGATATAGAAATAGCAACAATTTGGCCTTGAGAGAAACAACATTTTGTTGTTGTGGTATTGACTAAGTGAGAAGGTAATAAATAAATCCTTGTGATGTGCTAATCTGTTAATTTCAGAAAGACTGAAATGGAAATATTTTGATACCACAGATTTTTGGTAAAATAATTGTCAAATTACTTTATCAAAGCCTTTCAAATACCTGGCTGTGCTGATGCTGTTAATATGGATGTGATATAAATGTAGACTAATTGCTTGTAAACCACTAGAATAAAATATCCCAAATGTATTACAAGGTATGGTCTTTATATACTTTGAATCAAGCTGTAAATTAGATACTCCAGTTTATAAAAGGGCCAATTGAGACCACATTATTTATCAGTCTCACAAATTACTACTCTTGACACCTCTTGTTCTACTAGGCCAAAGAATCTGAGAGAATGAAGAACTGTAACTAGTTCTGGGCCACATTTTCTGTATAAGATTATCAAAGAATATTAAAAAATATTAACTCTACTTCTTTATTTCTCTTGAGCTAAACCCATGGTTTTATCAACTGATGGGTGGATGCCCAGTGTCCAATTCACAAAAGTAAGTGATGTGCTAAAACAGCCCCACCTAATATCAATCTAACTTGCCATGTATCACATACAGCCTCTCAAGAATCACACTGGATACCTAATTTGGGAGAGCACTGACTTGTGTGCTTAGCAGAGGGAAACTTGAAATAAATCATATGGCCAAATAAATCAGATAATGAGATACTTGTCTAAGTGTAGGACTTCATACAGAAAGGCCTATGCCTGTAAAACTTTTGACCTAGGGTAACCATTTTTACTCTGGACTACTTCCTCAAAGAACTTTCAAGTCAAGGTAAGCATATTTGTCTTCCAGGAGCTAAAAAAATATAGAAACCAAGTAGCAAGCATAAAACTCCAAAATGAGAACCTTGCTCATAACTACTCTCTTTTGACAAACTGATTTTTGTCTACAGATATGATTTGCAGATTGTTTTTATCAAAGCCAGATCAAATGGTTCATAGCTGTTTCATGGAATCACATTAAGCCTTTGAAACCTGCAGTGACATGCCAAGTAATGAGGCTGAGCATTCTTCAAGAAATGCAGAGGAGTGAGAGAAGTGTTCTGGCTCAAGAAGTCAGAGAGTCACTGTTGAGCAATACAGACAAGCTTGTGCACCACAGCACATAGATCTGCCTCAGGTCCAGACCATGACTGTGGAACGTGCTCTCCAAGACACAAAGTACTACCACAAATCATATTGTACTCTCTAAGTAAAACACATGCCTTTCATCTTGCTTTCCCTGACCTACATATTTAATTGTGAACAGAAAAATCTAATCTGGCCTCAAAACTCTACTTGAACAAGACACTTCAGCACTTAACTCTCACTGAAGGAAGAGAGGGTGGCAATAATCACAGATATTAACTCTCTGTCTCAGCATCACTTCCAGAGCAACAGACAAAACCCCATACATAAAAATATACATACATATAACTACCACACATGAAAGGTTTTAGAAACATGCACATAAAAGGTTCTAGAAACTCTTTGGGCTTAAAACTTTCCCATCAGCAGTGACTTACCTGACAATGAAAAACTTATCAGTCTCCGACTTCCTTGTCCCTGGATTGAGTCTTCATTGGTGATGCTTTTAAAAATCTGCTGGAAGACAAATAATGATGAGAAAGAGTAGTCTCCAATAACTCTCGAACAGAGAAATTGCTTACTAAGTGTCCTTTTTGCAGAATCTTAGTTTTTCAACTAAAAATCAATTAAGGACCAGGGATCAAAACAATGTTTTTGTCTAGGTAATCATTTCACCATTAATGGCCTAAGTCATCCCTTCCTGGAAGCTTAGAAAAAGAATGATGAAAAAATACTGTAATTTGAACATAGCAGTTCATCACTCAAAAAGGAACTACTTATTAATCAGGACATAAGGATGGGGATGTAGCTATCAACTCTTAAAACAATTTCCATCCTTATAACACCTTATTACTTGTGTAGAAAATCTTGTTCCAGAAAGCTAATTGTACACATGCAAGAAAGACTTCTGAGAGATTACTAATACCCTGCACAACAACCAGCTGTGAATTATGATAACAATAAGCATTGAGGGTGATCTGGCAAAAAAAGGAAATTAAAAATCCATAGATGACCGTTTGTACTCCACAGTTTAGGTTTTAATGTCAGTCTGTGGTTCAGCAAGTTCATTGGTCAGCTGCTGTTATGCAAATCAGGACCCAAGCTGCCTTCTGACTGTGATCAGAACTGGAAAGCAAGAATGCCTTTGAGCCAGTGTCTGGGGCATCAGCAGAAACCCATCATCAGCAGTTTTCACTGCTGAGCCCCTGAACAGGGCAGAGGAGATGCCCTCGGGTGTCAGGCTCCAAGTTCAGCAGGGAGGTGGAGCTACTAGTACTGCCTCTCATTGACTCGGGAGTCAAACCAAATGCTGCTCTGCCCCCAGGAAGCAGCAGCTCCTTGCCACTCTTGCCATTCAGCTGTCAGCCAAAAAAGAAAAACAGCATTTATGCAGTGAAGTTCCAATTTCTGCCAGGAAACAGTAACTGAAGTCCCACTCAGCTGTGACTCATTGCTCGGTATATTAAATATTGTGTAGTCAAGCTTAACTTAGAAAGCAAGCTGGTCTCTGCCCCCAGTAGAGTGTACAATGTAAGGGGGCAAGGAAGCCCAGCTAGCAGGGATTAAACAACACAACTCTCAGGTTAAGACACAAATGAGGCCTAGATCAAAAACATACAGGTTGAATTTAGACATCATTATAAAATAATGGGCTCTGTTGGACTTGACTTTTTGTCATAATCGTTTTGTTTCTTCTAGACTATCTAAATGGGATAAAAGGTACTGAGTGAGACTATGAGTAAATTCTAATATAAACACCCCTACTGGATCACAGCTAATTAGTTGCAATCGTACTTTCTGTCTTCTCAGCTAAGTAGGTTTCAATACACTTATTGAAGCCACTACTGATTTCTGGACAGAGGCACATTTAGACCAGAATATATGTGATCGCTACAATTTTATGACAAGAACTCAGTAACCTTTAGCAGCCAAAACTGTGATCCCACCAAGAAACAGACATTTCCTTGCCACTGTGTATTTTTCATACTTTGTTGCTACCTGACATTTATTACACGCTCTCTTTTAGTGCTTACTATTATGGTCCTTCCATGATTTTGTCCAAGACAGTAAGTGAGCCAACCAACCTTGATATGTGCATGTTGGGGGTGGGCCTGAGCCCGGGACAGAGTTGGACCAGTGGAAAGCTGACCAGCCAGACACAAGCCCCAAGATGGCAGATGAGACTGTGGAGGTTCCATAAGGAACAATGGGACTGCTGCGTCCTCATGGAGTTTCCAGACTTTAAAAGACAACTTTGCCTCCATGCTGGACTCTCTTAAATGTATCAATCTGTGCCTGGCAGATCTCGATGGATTTCAGTAACAGCTATATGATTGGATGAACTGTTCCCTTGGTTATCCCTATTGTCCAATGGTTATCACCCAGTTATGTAATTCCTTTTCCCCTCCTTCCCTTTGTCAATCCCTCAGATTTACCCTATCCCATCACCAAGTTCTGCATACTCCGCCCATGCTCTTCCCACTTTCTAGCCTTTTCCATCCCAAACCCTATTTAAACCCGTGTTCTCCCCTAATAAATTGAGATCGCCTTGGATCACCATCTCGTCTGGTCAGCTGTCTGCTTTCCACCTGTGCGTGCTGCGTCACTCCCTGGCTCTAGCTATTACAACAAGCTACTGCCTTCCAAGCCGGTGTGACCGCCCGCTGCCCAGTCAGCATTGACAGGGAACCCACGGTCTTGTTTTCACCTGACCCCAAGTCAGTCATGTGCACATTTGCAAAACACGTGCTTTTTTTCAGTTCTTCAGTATTACTCTGGGTGTTTTTTTAGATCTGCCACGTATGTTGTACATCACGGCAGTACGAACAGTTTAGCAGCCTACACTTTGAACAAATTGGGGTGGATCTGATGGGGTCCTGCAAACACTAGCCTGTTCAAAACTTAAAAATATGCTGCTATTAAATGACCCTTTGGAGGCCTTACCTACATTAGTGAAATTATATCAAGGCAGTTATAATATTGTTGCAAATTCTGATATGGGCAAAGCATCCCCAGCATGGCCAAACCTGCACTGGTGAAGCTTGGCAATATGCAAGGGAAGTAATAAGACATCCAGTCTCACACGTAAAAGAAAACCAAAATAAATTTATTTGCTTCTGGATGATCCATCCCTTCCATGAAACAGGTGTACCCCAGAGTGTCCTGTCAAGTGCTCACCATGCAATCAGGGGGACAAAAAGCCAGTCCTGCTGCATAAATGAGTTATATACTCAGTAGCTGACCCCAGCATAGCTCTCTGAGATCCAACACTACATCCCAATGCCAGTCATTTTGATAATGTCTAGCACTTAACCTTAACAATATGAAACACCTACACTTTTTGGAAGCTTTTCCAATTTTCTTCCTGTCCAGCAAATGAGAAAGGGAAAGCATGGCAGAAAGGCTGAAGGAGAGACACATTTATCCTTGGGTTGAGACCTGGGGTGCACCATTAAAAACTTCATACAGCTGAGCCAAATGCCTCTTGTGTAGCTCTACCATCACAAATCTGTGTTCCTCACCCTCCAGCAGTCTGGTCTGCCACTCTTCTCACATGTGCACCACAACTTCTCACCCACAATACAGGTCCTCAGGCACGGCAGGGCACATGCCAGAGAAGGCTCAAGAGCAGGTAGACATTCTCTCTCAAAGAACGGAGGGATTAAACATGGGCATACTCAGGGAAGGATAATAGGAAGGCCGTGACTATACTCTAATTATTGGCATTTCAAGAAGTCAGAAGGAACACCAGGGGAGGAAGAGAGAAAAATCTCCCAACATTAAATCTGCTTTTCTGAAAATAAAAAGAGCTAATTGCTGCAGTTCAGATTCCCTGTTTTCTAATGCAATACCAGACTGTCCCCAGTAGTGAGTACAAGGCTGCACTTGATGCAGGGCAGGGCAAAAGAGTGGTCAGCAATGCTCCCCAGCCACCACAGCAACTCAGTATCTTGAGGCCTGGGATGGGAACATGCACAGGTCATACTGTTCCTGCTTGCCCTTTATTGTGAAAGAAATTCAGACTGATTTTAATGGCTACAATATAACTACATTGAGAATTTTGTCACTATAAGTAAACCTTGAATTTAGTCATCAGGAGGTAAAAACCCCTCTGTCTTCTCAAAGGCCACTTCAACTATAGTTAGTTGACAGAAAAACAACATTCATCTTGTCACTTGACATTCTATGGACTTTTCACATGAAAAGGAACAAATGTGATTTTCCCTCAATAATTTTTCTGCTCTTTTATGCCCTGGAAGTGAGAGCTCAGTCTGAATTAGTTTAATATTTTCAGTTGTGCAGCCCAGCCTAATTACTTTACAAGTCCTGCTGATACAAAATGGAATGAATATGCTTTTACTACATGTTCTGTTATATCTAGACATGAAGAGATGGGACATCAGCTACAACTTCAACCCTGGCTGAATCTCTCTCAGAAAACCAAAGGCTTCCTGAACTGGATTCAAACTTCTTTGCTTTCCTTGAATGTAACTGGAACCAGCATCATTGCCACTGATGGGAGCGCATATATTCAGGCAGTTAGAGGGGTATCAGTATTTCAAAATATTCTGCAGTAAACACACACTGTAAAATCATCTTCTTTTCTGCTACAGAGTTTCCCAACCTCTGAAGAATGGCAAAAGAGGACTGCCAAGGCCTGTGATGGCTATCTGTGAAACATGGGAAGGCATTTGAGGTCAGATCCAAGCCTCTTGGGACTTGTTAAGCTCAGGGAAAGGTCCAGGTTTGGTAGTGCTTTTCATTTTCACAGAACAGAGAAGAAAGAAGATAGAAGGAGATGAGTGTAAGCTAAAAATAATAGTCTTGTCCTAGTATCACTTTTCCTTGAGAGTAGTTCCTGCAAATGCTAGAAGGAAGTTATGTGACCCTGAATGAGAAAGGAGGCAGGCTTCACACTAGCAAATAGAGCCCTTGAGACTCCCTCCCTCTTTATCCATGGTATGTGTTACAGAAAAAGAATAAAATAAATCTTGAGAAATCCCAGAATATTACAGTCCATCAGCTCTTGCTGTGACAAAATTCCAAGTGCATCACTAAAAATTTGTCTAAGCAGAGGTCCAGAAACAGAGACTCTCACAACTAATTAAAAGTATCTCCTAGAATACCTGTCTGTTCACTAGTCTACCTAAATGTAAGGAAGAGTAACAAGGACAACTCTCTTGGTCACGAAATAAAGTGGCTTACAGAGCACACTGAGGGTGCACCTATTCAGCCTCCCTGTTGCTCTAGGTTATGATGAGGCAAATACTTCTGGACACAAGTACAGTGTGAATGCAGGTCTAGAAGAAACTGTAACTGTGCTTACCTGGTGCTGTACTAGAGGATCTGCTTTTGGACACCACAGTGACCAGCAATAGTGCAGCATGCTGGCACAACATGCTTTGCAGCATTAAGTTCCCTTTAGCATGTTTGTCTACTGTGCAGCCCAACTTCAATATTTTTAAAGTCCCGCTGATACGAAACAGGATAAATATGATTTTATTGCATGCATCTACCATAGCTAGACATGCATAGCTGACAAATACAAACACTTACTCCTTTTCCCACACACGGCAGAGGAAAACACTGTTATGTCTTAGTCTTAAGTGTTCTGTAACACACTTTCCTCTCCAGAAGGACATTTTTGCCTCCAGTGCCCACATGAAGAGATTCAACAAAGCTAAGCAAATTTTCCCATAAGCAAAAGAAACATCTAGATTAAGTAATCTTCCTCTTCATTGACAGCCAAAGTACTGCTGTATCAGTAGCATCTGTTGTGAAAGAATGGCAACATTTAATGGCCATAATTTATATCAGTTATCTCACATAAGCCAGTATTTCTTACATTTAAACAGGAAATTGCAGTGACATGAAAAACAGTGCTGCACTACCTGTTTGCTTTTGTTGACTTACATGGTGAACATCACAGACATGACCTAAAACTCAATCCAATGAAGTTTCGATTTTACAAGGTGCTAATTAAAATCTAGAATGTTTTCCACTGAGAGCACAGATTGCAATACAATAATATCCATTGCAGATTAATTAGTCAGGTACTGTAAACTGGCAAAGCTCTAGCCTGTACAACGCTATCTATTTACAAGAGTTTTTTCTTTAAAAAAGCAGATCTAAAAACATAACAAAGTATTCAGAAAGGCTCACACTTCCCAGCAGTACTATCCATACGTGTATTGAAGATGGAAGCCGACAATCAAAGAAAACTAGGAACCACAAACGTAAAGCAGCACAATATTTTCTGTTTGTACACAGCGGCTCTGAGGATGAAAGGCAGTAGATTAGAGCACTGAAAAAAGGGAAGGCTGTACCCTGTGCTAAATTAAAATAAAAAGTGAAAAATAGCCTCAGCTCAGCCTCAAATTGTGAATCAGCAAACAGAAAAAGTATTACTAGATGTGTCAGAGCTAAAGATGGGGTGTTGCAGCGCTGGGGGAAAAGGCTATTGAGCCACTGACTGCCCTATGTGTGCTTCAAGCTCCAGTTCTCTGTTTTCTGCTTTTCAAGACCACCAAACTTGCCAGCAGATTTAATGCAAAATAAATAAGGTTAATAGCCTGAATTCAATGGTCAGCAGCAAAAGAAGAAGCTGATGCTCTGTCTCCTGTGTCCTTCCATCTGCTTTTATTCACTCGTTCATCTGACATGTAAGACGGGTCCAAAACTGCCCAGCACACTGCAGGGCCAGAGTACCAGCTTCCACTCTGCACAACTTTGCTGATGTTAGTTTAAACCAGCTTGGAGCTACTGTTTTAACAAACCTGTGTGTACATGGCATAGGAGTTCAGAACAATAAGTCAAAAAATTATTCTCCCCTAACCTATTTCTATTGGCTTTTGCTGTTGCCCTCTTGATTCACTGAATGCTTAAAATTTGGACAACTCTTTAAAACGTGGAAAAAGGCTTTCCACAGCTCAACAGTGAAGTTTCTTATCATAGGAAGAGAGTATCAGACATCATCACAAATTCACACTTCATATTCTACCATCTTCTATAGAGAGAGAATTCCTCAGTAGATCTGCAAATGGGTGAGTGTTCCCACTTCATCCCAAGTGCTGAATTTAAAAAAGAAATAGTTGTGTAAAAAAAAATTGACTAAGCAAACACAGACTAAGTGCTTCCTTTCACTCTATCACTTGACTTCTTCAGCAAAGAAAGGGCTTTGGGGTGTAAGGGGCGAATTCTGAAAGGAGAAATGCAGATCTGAGCTTCATGACTGCCACTGAGAGAATTATGGCTATAATCCCAGGCACCACTTTGAAAATCTACCCCTAATTAGTGGCAATGCTTCAGCTGCAACCCCCACTCTGTTAACAGAATTATCCAGCTCTTGAATGCAATATATTCCACTTATCCTGTTAGCTTGTTAAGCCATTGTGCTGGCACTGAAGTATTTTTTTATCAGGTGCCTCCAAACAGCAGGCAGCTTCTCCAGCAGCAGCCTAGCTCCTGCTGGGCACTCTGCAGATAGCTCACATCCCTGAAGGACTGTGACCACACACAGAGGCTTCTCCATGTGTCATGGTCAGCGGCATTCTAGCCTTGTAATACACCACCTTCTCAATGCCATTCCCTAATTAAGTGGAGATTTTGCCTTTTGTGGGCAGATAGTAATTGCCCTCTGTCTACAGAAAGCACCTTTTGCTTCATCTTGCAGCAGTGTTTATTGATTACTTCATTTATTCATAGGAGACAGAAGTTTTTCATTCCAAAAACTCCTGTCCTAGAAACCCTTAAAAAAGGTAGCAAGGAAGTGAGTAAACAATTGTTTTTTCCATTGAAAATGTTATGAATTCTTTCAGCAGATTCTAGATAACAAACCCTGGCAGACAAACTAAATTACTGGAAAAAACCCTGCAGCTTAGTACCACCAGTAAAGTCCTCTAGAAGGCAACCATCAACAGGCTTATGACAAGAGAACGTCCAATGACAGTACATACCAAGTGTATGTCTCCATGTTGGCATGAAGCTATTTCATATTCCCCAACCAAGCCTATGCGTGTAGAATGCTATTTCAGCATAACCAGAATCTAGAATCAGAATGTTAAGAGCACACACTTCCAATTAAAACAAAATCAAGGACTAAGGCAACAAATCAGTATCTCTGGCAGAGTCCAAAATCTTTTTCTTCCAAAATTTTATTAGATTCAGTTTTTAGTGGTTTTAACAGCTCTGTCTAATAAACTTCAGTTACTCTTTGACAGCAGAAGAAAAGCTTGATTAGAGATTCTGATCTTCCTTCACTCTTTGCAACTTCATTTAAATAAAGGCTTAGATTTTCAGATACTTCAACACAATTGCACATGCATGTGGATAGGCTTTGGGTTGTGGTTTCTGGGTTGATGGCTGAACTACATCTAAGCAGCAGACATTTTCTTTATACATAGCAACTTCTGGGAGGATTGCTTTCTGCAGCATATCTCACCAACTGCTCACACACTGGCTCTGAGGCTGTATGCTATTTCATGCCAGTGACCCTTTGAGCCCTAACAAGTCTCTCAGCAAGGTTAAAGTGAACCAAAGGTAGTTTACAGCCCCAATGTTCAAAACAAACTCTGGTTGAGTTAGCAGGGAAGAAGGCTCCTTGCAGTTGCTAAACAGCTTTGTGCTTTCCAGTGTTACCATCATCCAGAAAAAAACCCCTGATAAAATCTGGGTTTATGATCAGATTTACATCAGGCAGCTGCCTAATGCTGAACCTGTAAACATGACAGGTCCATACATAGAGTATTAATGTGCTTAAGCACTCTGACAGCAAGAACTGCTTGTAAATATTATCCTCTCTAGAACAGCTAAGCAATATCCTGCAAGCCACTGAAATAAGTGGGAGGTTTGCCATTGACAGATGAAGAGGCCCACTGGGCACTGTTCGGATCCTGTAATTCTGCATTAAATTTGTCCTATAGACTCCAAATTCAAACTTTTCATGAAAACACTTTCTTTGTATGGAGAACTAAAAAAAAAAAATGCTGCTAACACCTTTTCTCTTTGTCTACGAAATGACGAGAGGCACCAAAACATAGGATATATACAGAATAAACACTGACACATCCACAATGTCTTTGGAAGGCAGGAAACTTGTGTTAGGCAGCAGTTTATACTCCTAGGCTGTCTTCATTACAGCTTCAGAAACTCCTCACTCCTCTAACACCGTTTGGATGGGACAAGTGCATAGAGGAGTAATGCTGACATGTGTGAGAGACAACTGTATCTTTCAGCTAAGCTGTATTTGAAGAACAGCTCAAAGCATTAGTCATGCTGCCCAAGTGTCTGGACAAGGGAATCGAGTCAATGACCCTTTACACCATAAAAGCAGCAGCTAGGCAGTGAACAATGCCCATTCTTCTAAATGAATACCTCAAATACCAGTTCAACTATGAATACCATTATTTCCAGAAATGAGCTACAGACACTTTACTTTCAACCTTGGGTCCTACATTGAGCAGAAAGGAGGCAACTGCAGAGATTTATAGTCTGATTTTAAAAGTAGAGAAATACCTCTGCTACTTCAAATGTCCCTCGATCTTGCTGAATCACTAATAAAACATTTCACTACACAGAGGATTTTTCTAGTTATGATGCCATAGAAAGGCTAAAGCTGAGAAGACAAGAAAATCTTCTCCTTTTATAGTATCTACAGTCAGTCAGTTAATGCAGCCTCATTCACACTCAGTGTTTCTCCTCTGTATCTTTGGCAGATCCATGAGACCCAGCAGAAATTGCTTATTTCACCTTAGTAAACCTATAGGTTTGGGTTTTTTTGCTTGTTTTTGCTTTTGTTGTCTGTCTTTGTGGTTGCTTTATTTTAAATCTTTCTTTTTTAAAAATTCCCAACTGGCTTTTGCTGGCTACAGCATTCAATGTTTTGTTTTTCTTAGGTTGCTGTTTTTTAGAACAGCAGGCTTTAAAAAGTCAACAGCCCCTCTCCTGTGAAGTGGGCATGTGGGAATACTGACTGGAATCAAACTGCCATAGAATAATCAATGTTGGAAGAGATTTCCTGAAGTCATCTGACCCTTCTGTCAAAACAGAACCAACTTAGAGAAGGCTACTTAGGTCCCTGTCCAGTTCAGCTCTGAATATCTCAAAGGATGGAGATCCCATAAGCTCTCTGGGCAACCCATTCCAACGTTTGACTACTGTCTTGAGAAAAAAAATATTCCTGAGGTCTAATCAGAATGCCTCTTGTTGCAACTTGTATCTATGTCCTGCTGTCATTTCATCATGTGCTGTGAGTAGAGTCTGCCTCCTACTTCCCATTAGATAAAGTCATCAGTAACATCCCAAATATTACTTTCCTTAAGACTGAAAAAATAAATAAATCCATCCGCATCTCTGCCAGTCCTCATATACAAAGTCCAATCTGACGGATAAAGAAAGCAGAAGCCAGACTCATTCTGCAAATAACAGTGGTAGTGTGTTACAGAAAACTTGAGGTATGGCAAAGTCTTCTGGGGAGAAGCAACATTTATGAAATCTGATCTCCAAGATTAATTATCTGATCTCCAAGAATTAACAGATTAATTCATTACAGCAATTTAGTCATCACCAAAATCCTTGTGAAGGATTTGGCCTGGTTCATATTGGATGCAAGACTTGTGAACATGAAGTCATTAAATACACCAGGAGGGGAAAGGGATGTCAACTAAATGCAGAAGGGCTGTCACTTCAGAAAATCATTAACTTCAGTGTGTATAATGATATAATGCTTGTAGCTCTTAATAAATAAATCACATCTTATCAGCATCAGAGGCATTTTCACATGTGTCAGGTTTGATGGAAATCAGTGCACAATTCATCTCAAACACTTCAGCCAACCCTGGGAAACTGTTCTGTGGCACTGAGCAAGGCAATGCAGAAGTTCATACCCCACACTAGACACCACCCAGACTGTCCTCATCTGGTACTCATAAGGAAAACAAGTGGCTCCCATTCCCACACACACTTCATATCCCTTCCTCCCTGGATCCCTCCCCTTGCCAAACATGCTTTCATGAAAGCAGGTGTCTTCTGCAGAAAACGTCACCCTTTCATCTCCACCGGGAACATTCCTGTTCTCTGCCAGGCAAACAGGCCTGCCTTCCTTCCTTCCCCCTGCACAGGCAGCCCCCATGTTCACTTGTCTGCAACTGTATGAGTAATGATGGGCAAGGAAAAGAGAGGAGTGCTGGGCTGTTGCTGCTGCTCTTCCAGCAGCAGCTCTCACTCTGCTCTTCTTGCTCCTGCAGTAGAAGCAAAAATTTGGTCAGCATGCAAAACTTTGGGCTACATGGAAGCAAGTCTGACCCAAACCACCTCCTTGACCCATGCCCCCTTAAACAGTTGGAAAGAGAACATGAGACACAACTTTTCCAGCCTCTTCCCCAGGCTGTGCTGCCAGTCTACAGTGAGACACAAAGGATGACTGCTGAATCTGGAAGCGAATTTTGACTCTAAAAGTGGTAAGAGTTTGGCCACTGACTTCATGGCATTAATATTTTATCCTATATTCTTCTGCTACAGTATCATTATATATCCCTAAGCTGCAGCACACTGAAGTAGTCTGTGCTGACCCCCTGTCACAGCAAAAAGTTAGGACATCATGAGAATAAACTTGGCAATTTCCACCTCCATTCCTCACCCTCAAAGACAAAACTGAAAAATCAACATGCCAACTCTGAGTATCCTCTCAGTGGTGGCACCTCCAAAAAGCATGAAGACTCACAGCATTCTACTGCACAGTGTAGAGAGGCAGCTGCAAAATCAGCAGTCCTGCAAGCTAAGCCTAACATAGCCACAGCTCACCCCTACAGCAAAGGAGATGTCTCACATGCCTGGGCATGTCTGGCAGCTCTGAGCACTTTGAGGCTCACACAGCGACCACTGTCAGCCAGCTGTCTGAGAGGCAGCCAAGTGGTCCTAAAGGCTGTTTGGGCCAGAGCACAGCATGCTTTTCAGGCAGTCCGGACCTCTCCTAATCAAGATGTTCAAAACTTTGAGAGGAAGCAGTCAAATACAACATGAAAGAAATTTACTAGAAAAGGAAAAAACGGAACAAGAAAAGGTAGAAAGGCAGAGCTCTACAGAACAATACTGGAAAAAAAGGAAAAAGCTGTCAAGGATGCTATGAGAAAAGCAAGCAATTAATTTGTAAAATTCCAGATCTTCACATCCTAAAAAAATTCCCGTTCTCCCTTTCAGACACATCTCAAAACACCCAAGCC
This sequence comes from Platyrinchus mystaceus, assembly GCA_035041135.1. Taxonomy (NCBI): domain Eukaryota; kingdom Metazoa; phylum Chordata; class Aves; order Passeriformes; family Tyrannidae; genus Platyrinchus; species Platyrinchus mystaceus. The sequence continues at coordinate 52,437,558 of JAWWLV010000088.1, read as the reverse complement.
AAACACCAGAAAAAAACCAATAGCTCAACTATGATCAGTACAGCTTTGTTAGAACTCATACCCAATGGCAGCAGTTTTCAAACCTGCCTGCTAACAAAGGTAAGTGAGATCCTTTTGGGAAAAACAAGAGAAATAAATAGGCTGCTTTAAAAACCAGGGTTTCCTGGCAACTGGTGGCACCTCCAGACTTTTCCAGTATTAGGTTTAACTATTCCTATGTAGCTGAATTAGGTGTACAGTAACAGACATTGGTTGCCCTCTTCACCTCTGGAATCACAGTCCTAATATAGTTTTGGTCTGCCAGACAAAAGGTCATAGACATGTCGGTACCTGTCCATTATACATTTTGTGAACTGAATTTTAACAATTACCCAGGGTTAGTTAGGTATTATGAGTAATGCTGGTGGTCCTTTGCTAAGAATATCAACATGTGGTCTAATTATTGTGGTTTATACTTATGTTCACCATAAAGTGCTACCACGTAGACATAAGGGAAAAAGCTGCCTCAGGTAGAATAAAAATCAGATTGGTTGAGTTAAAAAGGGAAGTGTGTAAGAGCAATTTAGTTGCTTTCCATATGATTTTACAGATCTCTGAATTTAAGCCTCATTTTGAAGTGGAGATATTGAGTGGGGAGGTTCTGTGTGCTTTCAGTGTGGATGGAAACAAGCTTGTCTGAGAAGTCAGCTAGCTAACCAGGGGAAAAGAAGCCCAGATGTTTAATGGAAGTGGAAAATGCTTCTCAGAAGACTCAAGGATTAAAAATGAACAAAGGGTTCATAATTCTATTAAAGAAGTATTCTTAAGCACATCTGTTGATATATAACATAGTGACCTACATCCATTTCCCACCTGTATGAAAGCCTGAGAATAAAAGAGGTCCAAGTAATAATTATAGGAAAAATATATTTAGAAAAGTGTGTAATATTATACAACTTTATTCCATCAGCAAAACTATGTTAAGGGAACACGATTATCCCATCAAGCTCTAAAAAAACAGAAAATGCAAACCTAAAAGATAACTGTGAAGCATAAAGTCTACCTCTTGACGAATATAAATTGTAATGCTTCTATCTTTTTTATCTGTCTCCAATAATAACCTTTTCCCAATATAACATTATAACTATATTTTTGGATCACCTGGGTTTTGTGTGAAGTTAAGTACAGGCAATCCAAGATATACTCATCAAAGAGATAAAACAAAGGATGACACGATCATCATAGGGTTTGCATGTATGACATGTACATACATACAACAAGAACACTCATGCACACTGCACTTAAGTGGCGGATTCCTGCAGGCATCAATGTGTGCTGGGATGTTGAAAAACCTTCTGGCTTTCAGTCACCACCTGCTCTTCTCTATCACCTACTTATGGTATTTCTACTGAAACAACCCACAAGTTATGCCACAAACATTCAAAATCACCTACAAATCCCCCAGTTATAAATGTGCACAAGTTCACCTCTCAGTGATTTCCTCAGTCAAGTCTGCTGATTTTATATTGGTTATCTGAGGGCATGAATTATTTCAGGGAGGGAGAGATTTTAAGTACTGGTTACTTTTATAAAGGGTCATGCATTGTAAAACTACAATAATGTTCTCTCTTCAAATCTTTATCCCACTCCCCCTTCTTCCCAGGAGTACGGAAAGCAGACAAGAAAACAAAAGGAAGATATTTCAAGAAAAGTAATTTATTTTTCTCCATTACTCTGGCTGCTGGAAAATCCTTGGTTACTGAAAATCCAATCAGGACTAAAGTTGATTGGATGGCATCTATCAGCTGCAGTAGATATGAAACTTCACTGCAGGACTACACATAGGCAGGTTCAGTGCAGGCTGCAGATTTGGCTTTGACAAGTTTTATGATCTCTTTCTTTCCCTCTGCATGTCTGACTATTTGTCTAGCTGCTGTTCTGAGGTAAAGAAATCCTCCAAGTGCTTGAAAACAGGCATGCTGGTGAATGACAGTTGCTGAAATTTGCTAAAAATTGCTGAATAAGAGACCTTGCACACAATTGCTCATCTCAGTTTAAGTTCCTCCTGGAGCTTGTACTCAGATATAAGTGATACAGATGCATAGACACAAAAAGAAGACTGGTACCTAGCTCCTAGCTTTCCTTCCACTGTGTCAGCTTTCCAGCTGGCCACAGGAAACACAGCATCCTTTAGCTTAGGAATATGTGATTCCACATCTGTTTTGTTTGTGGGTGGTTCAGAGACTTTATAATCTGTGCACCTACCCTAGAAGTTATCAGTATTTTCAACTATGCATCAAAGCTTTGTAAAATGATACCTTGTTTTTGCACAGCAAATACACCACTTACTTATATGTTCAGCTTATTTTTCATCTGTGTGTCCTATACACTTCCCTCACATCTGAAAAACTGCAGGCTACAGCTCTCACTGCAACACAGAGCACAGGCAGCTTGGTCAGTGCATCAGGAGTTCCCAGACAGAGACCCCAGGTAAGTTTCCACGCTCTTTTCTGAAAGAAATTCTTTCAAACCATCCAACAAAAACCAAACCCACAATCCACAACCAAAACAACCACCAAACCCAATTGTGCTCAACTTTGCATTATACTCCAAAGCAGCTGTCCAAAATGACATGCCTTATAGCAAATTAAGCCATTTAAAATGACCAGGCAAAGAAACACAAGTAAATAACTTGTATCTAGGCTATATTTGTGCAATAGTTCACCCAGGCTTTGAGAGAAAGATAATAAACAAGGATCTGGCTTTCAGATTACCATAATCCACACCAATAGATTAAAAAGCCATAGCCGCACCTTTGTTAACATCTCTCCCTGAAGATTAACCCTCTTTCGTTTTCACTCTGATGTGTCTGAGACCCAGCAGCAGACACTGTTAAACAAAAGACCACCTTCAAGAAACAACACGAGCCTCTGACATCCTAACATTGTTTTACAGACATCAGATATTTTAAAAACACACCCATAAGCCACTAATTCTGCTGTATTTACCACGTTTCCCTGATGTCCTATTTTTTGTGTCATCACAGAGGTACCACAAGAATTTTATGAAACAAGTTTCTTTGCTGCCCCAGGTCCATCTACTTATTTTGCCTTGTTCTTTGTAAGCTCTTAAAGAGTCATTTGGGATTTTATTCATTGCTTCGAATAAGCAGCGAGTTCATGTTTTTCCCTGTACACCTTTTAAAATTTATTCAACATTTTAAGAAGGCTTATCCACACAAACAGCTGTCTCTCAGCCAATATTTGCATTCTTTCTTCAACATGTGTAATTTCTTCTTTGTTCTAAACTAATCAACATGGCTTAGTATGCCGATTTTCCTGAATGGACACATCAGTCAGAAACCTGGCCACTGCACTTTTCAGCATGGCTAATACTTGCTATTAAGTCCTCTGCTTTGTCTCATCAGCTAATAGGAATTAACAGCAGATTAAGGTCTATGACAACAACTTTCATTTGAGAATTTCTAACCCTTTCAGAAAACATTAATTCTTAGCACATACCTGAGAGGTAATACATTGCCACCCACATCTGAGATGAAATATAAAGATGACTAACAATAGTGCTTTATAACAAAACTGAAAAAGACATTAAAAAAAAGGCAAAACAACTTGAAATTGCAGGTACTAAAGATGGATCATCATTAAGAAATTAGAATCTGAACAATAAGAATTCATGCATTAACTAGTCTTGAAAAAGTCTCAGTATTATTTTAATGACCACCGGAACACAGGCTTCTTTTCTTGATGAAAGCACAATGTCACCCCAGAAACACAACTGGGAGTTACTTCCTGGGTCATGGGGGCCAATAGATAAAGCAATTGGTACATCTCATCCCAAGTGATTCAGATTTCTTACCTAATTAACATCATTCCTACTTCAAAAGTCTTCAACCTCAGAAGGTAGAAGTAAAGCCTTTGATACTGTCTCCCATGGCATTATCCTGGAGGAGCTGGGAGCCTATGGCTTGGACAAGTGCACTCGTTGCTGGATTAAAAACTGGCTGGATGCCTGGGCCTAGAGAGCGATGGTGAATGGTGCCATGTTGCCGGTCACTAGTGGGGTCCCCCAAGGCTTAGTACTGGGGCACATCCTGTTTAATATGTTTACTGATTATTTGGACAAGGGGATCGAGTGCACCCTCAGTCAGGTTGCAGATGGGTAAGAATACTGATCTGCTGGAGGGTAGGAAGGCTCTGCATAGGGATCTGGACAGGCTGGATTGATGGTCTGAGGCCAACGGTATGAGGTTTAACACTGCCAAGGTCTGGGTCCTACACTTTGTCCACAACAACCCCATGCAGTGCTACAGCCTGGGGGAAGAGTGGCTGCCTGGTGGAAAAGGACCTGGGAGTGCTGGTCCACAGCCAGCTGAACATGAGCCAGCAGTGTGCCCAGGTGGCCAAGAAGGCCAATGGCATCCTGATCTGTATCAGAAATAGCATAGCCAGTAGGACTAGGGAAGGAATTTGTCCCTCTGTACTCCACAGTGGTGAGGCTGCATCTTGAGTACTGTGTTCAGGTTTGGGCCCCTCACTTCAAGAAAGACACTGAGGTGCTGAAGCATGTCCAAAGAAGGGCAACAAAGCTGGTGAAGGATCTAGAGGGTAAGTCCTATGAGGAGCAGCTGAAGGAGCTGGGGTTGTTTAGCCTGGAGAAGAGGAGGCTCAGGAGTGACCTTATTGCTCTCTACAACTACCTGAAAGGAGGGTGTAGCAAGGTAGGGCATAGCCTCAAGCTGTGGCAGGGAAGGTTCAGGTTGGTCATGAAAAAGAAATTCTCCACGTAAAGGTATGTCAAGCATTAGAATGGCGGCCCAGGGAGGTGATGGAGTCACCCATCCCCAAAGGTGTTCAAGAAATGACTGGACTTGGCACTTATTGCCATGGTCTAATTGACAAAGGTGGTGATTGGTCAAAGGTTGGGCTTGATGAACTTGGAGGTCTTTTCCAACCTAAACGATTCTGTGATTCTGTTCTGTGACTCTAATATCTCAGTTGCAATTCTACACAAAACCATGAGGTTGTTATCCACACTCAAAAATTCTTCTCCCTTTATCGTTATATAAACACACAAAGAACTTCAACTCATGAGTCAGAGGTTATCAGAGATTCTAAAAAGGCTTGATTATGCCTTCAACAAAAATTTAATTTTATATGAAAAATTGTGCAAGAAAAGATGCAGATCAGAATCATGTGTCACCTGATACACATTCTTTTAAAACACCTTAGAAGAAATTTAGTAAAAGGAAAAATGGTGACGATATAAGGAATGCTAACTGATACACAGATGGGAGATGAAGAGCTTTTCATCTCCATCTTCACTAATCCTGGAACATGGGAGAAGACAGCAAAATTGAACAAAGGTAAATGCAAAATGGAGGAAAACAAAAATATTTTTTTTGTTGCAAGGCCTAATTAAAAAGGGAAATTTGACCCTGTGGGGGTACAATAAGCATACAATTGACAAGCTCAAAATTATTTCCCTGCTGCAATGACTTGCAGTCATCAAGCATCCCACTTAAAACAGGTACACAAGTTTTTCCAGCAGCTGCCCCTCTACACAGGTCCAGTGCACAGTGAGAAAGGACAGCTAGTGAAAACATTAGGGCCTGTCATGATGTGGATAAACAGGGAAAGAAAACGGAGCACAGAAAACCAAACCAAATCCTTTCTTCTTCATGTTCTGTCAGGCAGTGGCACAGACATACCAAATCTGACCTGGAGGATTTCATGCCCTTTCACTGCAGGATTCTTATAGCTTCCATGATCTCAGCTACTGGACTAGCTGCGTACTGGAGAGAACCCACCCTGGCAGCATTCCCGTTCCTTTTTTTCCAGATTGAGAAGTGTACTTTCTTAAAATTAAGATTGTGCCAAGTATAAACAGTGCTTTCACTAAAGAATAGGCAAACACACACACAAAATGGGTAGAACCCAACGTTCTCTTTTTTAATCCATTAGCAGGCCTTTTGTGCACCCACTGAGACTTAAAGCAATGTGTACGAAATTGGCAATAACAAATCTAACTGACAAATGCTGGGGGACAGGACATATATAATCTATTTTGTGAAGCAACATCAAAGCAAATCTTTTTGCAACTTCTGAACTGATACATGCTGGAAGGCTGTGTCATATAGCCTAAACTACCTCTAGTAATTTATCTGGTGTTCACCCACAATCAGATCCATGCCCTATCACAGTGGATAACTCCTAGAAGGGAGGAAGCAGGAGATGCTTCATTCAGAAGTCTATCACATTCACCTCTGAAGTGTACTCCACAGGTCTAAATCCTTCCTTCCTTCCCCCTTCAACACAACTAAAATATCTGGCTGCAGACCCACTGTGTAATGTCAGGAACTGCACTGTTTTTCATTAATCTGACCAGATGCAGGAGGCAATATCTAAGAATGTAAAAGGCCAAAACAAGAATGATTATACTAGTGCAGTGTGCTGAACAGTTGCTGATCTCTCCACAATTTACTAAACTACAGAAGGGAGTAATATGATGCGCAGATATTACTGTGGCTATTATGTGACTGTAAAAAGAGACACTCAGAAAGCAAAAATGGCTAGGAAATACCAGACATGTATTGAACCCATTAACAAATAAATGGCTTATGTAATGCTCTTCTTGGTGTTGCCAAGAAAAAATCACTCCAGTTCGCATCTGTTATACTTTTTATTTCTTCGCTTCGATTCTGTGCTGCACTGCAAGTCTGCTAATTAAACCACTCCAAATCTACATTTAAAAGTTCATACAGTATCAGATGCTCAGTAAGGTTAAATTTGACCCAAGTGTTTTCTTTGAAACAACATGTGCAAAGAAACTAGGGCATCAGGGAGAAGCCCAGAATTGGTGCAACTGACCTGCAAAGTGAAGATTAGACCGTGGCCAGTGATACCAAGGCATGGCTCAGCAGCTCCACAATTAGTGCTGCTTAATTAGAGTCCCTGAGAAGGCAAGACACTGACAACATTTTAATAGAAACTGCAAATGGCTTTTGTTCTGTTACGCTCTGCTTTAAATCTGCAGAACTGCACATTTAGACTACCAGAATAGGGGAAAACCTGATGGAGGAGCACTTATAGAATTATTTTACTTCATAATTTAAAAGATGCCAACTTTTTTTTAATGTCACCTCTTTCCTGTTTAAATCCATTGCAGCTATGCCTACAGCAACGTATCATGTGTGAGGCTACTAGGAATTTAAGCATGTCTGCACTGGTAAAAGAGGACTAAAGATGACAGTGTCAGGACCTCCACAACTTCCATGTCAGATGACTCACATTCCACTCTTCAGGGCGCTGAACAGGACACCTGCCCCAGCCACACTGCCTGTATAGGCACACAGCCTTTCTGTGCTTCAAGTGCCTGGGATACTCTGCCAGGGATACATATGATATATAGGTTCTTGCATGCTCTCATATAATACCTGGATTCACCACAGGATGCAAAAGGGCACTGGCTGCCAATGCCTCCCTCAGCAATATGTGCAGAGTCGCTGCCTGGCAGAGCACTCGGTGTTGATTGTTTCAAAGTGGCAGGGCCAGTGTTCTGAACATCCTCCTCAGTGACAAGGACTGCATTCCAGGAAAGTGCTATGCTGGTCTGTGCTGACCCCCTGCACTGCATTTGCACCACACAAGCTGCTCTTTTCCCTTCTCCCCTAGATGTGCAGTCCTTGAAGACGTGTGTGAAATATGTCAGAGGATTTGTGCAGAAAAAACACTGAGGAGTATTTTGGGTGCATTTCTTGCATCAAATCTTTTCCAATTCATTCTAATTTTTGATGCCAAGCCTAATTTTAGGTACTTGCACTTGAAATTCTATTATGATGATTAAATACACTACACTTCTGCCTTTCATACGCACAGATCAGGAAATTCTGAAGACTGCAAAATTAAGTGACATTTAAAATGTTAACAGCTGTGTGCTGGAAAGCAGAGACATTCCTGATGGGTTGGAACAATAAAAATGCACATACCTGTACGTTGGAAGTTACAGGCTGCTGCTCAGGAAATCATTGCTGATGTTCACAAAGAAAATTGTTTGTACCTCCCCTGCTCAATTTGTGCTTGTTGGATAATAAATTATGAACACCTACTTCTCATAAAGGGTCTAAATCTATAAACGGCTGGCGATAGGAGTTTCAACCACACTAAGCTAAAAAGTCAATATCAAGATAAGAGAAAAAAGCCACCAGGAGCATGGACCTGGATCATTTCTTACTTTACCTATTGACATATCTGGAATCTGTCATAATGAAAATGCAAGTGACCCTACTTGCCACTTCTATTCTATTTTGAAAGATTGTGCCAATTTGAAAGAAAATTACACTTCCAGTAAAGTCAGTGGGGTTTCAGCACACGCTCTGCACCTTTACTGAATCAGGACTGTAAAAGCAAGTATTATTGGACTGCACTCAGAAGAGTGTTTCATAGCAAATGAGTTTTCTCAGTATTTAAAGAAAATCTCAACCATCCCAATTAAATATGTGAGTAGAGGTAATAAAAGGAAGGAAAAGTCTATTATTTATAACACAGTGACTATAGTTATGCTGCAGTCAGAGGACCAATTACACCCTGGTTGCGCTTTCCAACTCCACTAATTCATATAAATGGAGTGCTTGCTACACGACAAAGTAATTGCAGTGTAAATACAATAGTGTTTAAATAACTAGATACTGAAAAAGCGCCCGTGTTACTGAGGTGGCAATAAGAATTAATTTGGACGTGTCATTAACCTTCAGATTCTTTGAATCAGTGATAATTAGGATACAGAAAAGCATAACCAAAAATGTAATTACACTGAACTAAGGGCTCAACTGTGCAAGTATTAAGAAGCTGCTCATGGGAGTAAGTATGCTTGAACATAAACTGAGTATCACCAAATCAAGCTGTAAAACACTACCATGGTTTTATAATGACGCAACATGGAAGTGAAAAACCTAATTAAGGACATTTTTCAGCTGTAAGAAATGTGCTGTGGGTTGTTGTGACACCAAAAATAATTGTCCTGTATTTTGTACTAGGTGGTTCAAATTCTGCCAGGAAACCCGCCTTTCCCTCAGAGCGCATGTTAGCTGTAGCTCCTGTAGTGGCTAGTGTATCCACCTCTAGAACATTTCAAAACATGTATACAATGAACGCAGTCAGGACTTTGTAACATGAAAGTTCTGAAGTTTCCTATGCACATAAAATCTTTGCCAATTCCCTACTAAGAGGTGCTACTAAACTTCTTTGTTCTACCTCTGATCAGCTTACTGTGAGCTATGACACCTTCTTAACTCCAGATACCATAATGTTCTTTTGTACACAATGACCAAATTGCTCCTTGAATGCTTACAGAAAACCAATGACATACATAACTTAGTGTTAAAAGGGTGAAGCAACTCCTCAGTCAGTGTAAAAGTTTCTTTAAATTCAAAGACTCATGTGCTCATGTTATACCACTTCATGATGTTAGCCTACACCAGTGGCAACATGAGCACATAAGGCAGGCATATTGTGGACAGCACTGCTGATATCGTGAAAGAAATCCCACGCCAGAAGAAAATAAAAAAATTGGCAGATATTTCCAACAGATGACAAGCCTACACAGGTCACTTTCCATCCACAGTTTATGGATTAGCTGCTTTTTTTTCAGAAATATTCATCTCAAATGGGTAATCAGTGGAATCCACTCTCTTTCAGCAATTGTTTCTTAGGATACAAATTTTGTTAGGTGCCCTTTAACTTTGGAAAACGACTGTACCCTGTCAGAGAGCACTTCGTATTTGATGGCTGGAATCTATGCTTCCTTCCAGCTGAGTGAGTATTTCCAGTCATTTCCCCTGCTCATTTTGCCTTGATTTTTTTCATTCCTGAATGACCTAATCTCCTTTGCAGGTAATAGGGGGAGACATATATAGGCATGGACAGAATATAGGTGGCACTAAACAATGCTGTTCCTTGCCTTGTATTTGAAGGTAGCTGCAGATGGGGGAGCCCTGGCTACTTCTCATCTCAAGATAAGGAAAGGGGATTCTCTAGCTCACTCCTGACAAATATCCAGTCACCTAAACATACTCATATCTTCCAGAGAAGTACTGCTTCCCTCCCTGGAAATGCTGAGCCTTCCAAGGTACACCACTTACACTTGTTAAAGATGTACCTGGTTTGCATTCTTTGCTGTGATTAATTGCAGCAGCCTGATATTGTGTTTTCCATAAATTCTTTTTTTAACCTCAGTTGCTGAACAGTGCAGAAGCCACTAGAATTTTCTGCTCTCTGTTTATTTGCTATTTCTTGAAGTACAATTATTCCTACACTCTCAAAAGCAGACATTAAGATGTATTCTGTAGCAATGTCCCAGAAACACGGACAGTTTTAAAATTCATCTATCACAGAATCAGTCATGAAGTGAAAAAGAAGACACAGCTGAGATTTTTTAATCCAGCCTTCAAGAGAGATACAGCTGCATACTGTACAGTGTACACGCACACTCTCATAAAATCCCATCTTGCAGCACATACATCTAAATGAGGCAGAACGCTTCACTATCAAATACTCCTCTGCAGCCCACGCTCTGATGTGACAGCACATAATGCAAATATTTATAGCAGGAAGTCCTCAGGAATGATCAGTCACCATCAAATGGTAGAAGCTTATCAAGCACTAATTCCTGATGTGGGAAACCCAGCTGAGGCAGCACTTCCACAAAAACACAACACAGAGAAGGTCTCTTTCAATAATTAGCTCCAATTTACATAGCTTTCCCCATAATGCTAAGTGTATTTGACGAGTGCCCCCATGATCTACGAGACAGGAACTGTGGCATGAAAGCTTCAGAGGTTCAATCAGCCAAGGTTCTTTGCATCAAATACACAGCGAGTGAATGCTCCTGATTTAGTGAAGACATTTGTCCTGAGGCTAAAGCATTGATTCTCCACTTACTGTCTTTTAATTGTGATGTATCCGATTTATCTTTTTAGGCCATAAACTCTTAGGGGAAAAGGTTCTTCTTCATTCTGTACGCTGTTCTCATCCTAGCTTTATTTTACTGCAAGTAAACCATGTTCAGGTTAAATCATTTTCATATTAGCAAGATAACACTTTTCTATTGCTAGAATTAATTGCTGTAACTTTTATTTTTTTCCTACAACAATGTCTGATGTAAGGATGAATCAGCAGTGACAGCATTATGAATAAATGAAGAGTAACAAACAGAGGAACCTTCCAGATGTTGGTAAAATGTCCTTTTTTACTCAGAAAACTGTTTGTTCATCCATACCATGGTAATGTTTATGCTTTAGTAGTATAAACTCCTGTGCACAAACACTGCTTTCCACTAGTCCAGAAAAAAAGGAAGCCATCCAGGATGTTTCTTTTTTTTTCTTTTTTTTTTTTTTTTTTTTTTTCCCTCCAGAATTGCAGGTGCTCTGTTTTACTGCCATTACCCCCAGGCCTATCTGCTGCCCCAAATTCACATTTACACTCCTGCCATGTACGAATTGGCCGAAGAGCACAGCCCTTTGTTCCCAGATATTCAAGCTTGATGATTCACAGGCGATAAAATGTGACAGGACTTTTCACCAAAAATGAACTGCAGGGCATCCTAATCAGCAGGCAAGGCAGCTCTAATAACTGGGTTACAGCGTAAGGAGATAAACTCAAATGGAGCAGAACATTCATAAGACAAGAAACGCGAGATGCTACTCAGCCTAAAGCACCACTGGTGCTATACAAAGACATCCAACTAACACAGCAACTTTTTTTCCCTTTTGGAAGCAGGATTCCTTTCAACTGCCAGTTAAAGACGGTCTCAGCAGCGCGTGAACAAGAATGGCAACTGCTTACAGCCCCCAGCATGACTACTTCAAGCTTCTTTTCCCTTTCCAATTGCAGCAAACTGCAGTCAGACAGACAATGGAGTGTTTTGTTCGTTATTGTGGGTTTAATTTGCAGAGTTAGGATAGTGCTGGTTTTCAGGTCTGGTTGACAGGCAGGACAGAACACACACCAAGCCGCCCATATGCCAGCTGCTGCCCCTGCCACAGGAGGTGCCACACGCTTAGAACCCACTTGGGTGGCTCTGGTATCAGCTGCAGATGAATTTGTGCTAACAGTGAAAAACACTGTCCCCAGAAGGGCATCTGTCTCCAAAGGCTGCTTCTCAAAGGACACCTGCTCTGGATCTTTTTCCTAAGCTGTGCCAAACGAAAAGGTTTGCTTGTGTCAAATACACAAAGCCTCGTTCTCTCTGTTCCCCTACTGAGAGCCTAAGCTTCAAATTGAATTTGTGATGCTGTCACTACAACAGCAAAACTCTCTTTGGTTCAAGGCAACCATCTTTTAAAAAAACTTGAGCTTCTACACCCATAGCAGGATGCCCAATGAAATTTTCTCCCAGCAAAATTATTTTTTCTAACACACGTCCCTCAGTCACTGCTAAAACTCCTACTGACTGCAGTAGAGGGTAAATTTCCAACACAGACCACAGGATCCCTTCTTCCTGCAGAAAGGATCTGGAGGAACCTGCCCCAGGATGTGAAGACAGTTTCCTCTGAGCAGCAGAGCCCCTCTCTGCATCCAGACCACAGCAGTTGGAAGACCCCGGCTTTTGCTGGTACTGTAAGAAATGCCATGCCTTGGACCCTGGGGCAGTGCTCTGAATCACTGAAAAAATGAAAACAGCTGAGGAATTTGATGCATCCTATTCCATCAAGAAGGGCCATGTGTGTCAAGTCTCACTAGGGTAAGAAGTCTCAGGGACCTCAGATGAGCTATAGGTATGGCACTAGACTGTCATGGCCCTTAACTGATCACACAGAAGAATAGGGGAAAATAAAACAAGGTATTTCTTCCCTGCTTAGCTGTGCTCAGATTATGATGCAAGACACAGGGGAGAAAAGAAAAGAAGAGATGGGGCTGCCCCCCTCGGTATACTTCACTGTGGAGGCACTGCAGAGAGATGGGAAGGGACCCAGCAATATGGATAGGAAAAGGTGTGCATTTACTCTCTGACTGAAGATGGATGACCATAGCAAAATACAAACTAGAATATCTGTTGCTTCTTTTGGGCAAGAATTTTCTGATCGTTGCTCCAAGTCAGTACTTAGAAAAAATATGCTTTAAAATGTATATAGAAGTTGATTTTGGAATTTCTTGAACACTTTCTCCCTCTTTCCTTCCACAAAAGAAAAGAAGTCCATTAGTGAAATTAGTGAAATCACAGCCAAAAGGTGAGTACAGTTCTAAAGGTAATGTCTGCCTTACCTAAGCCTCAGCAGCAGCTAATGCAGAGGCACACAGGAACCAAGGAAAGGTTAGGCCTGGGCATATCCCTTGTTATCCCCTTCCCCATCCGTGCAGTAAGAGTAACACCACTTGCCAATGGTACAGGGTGTTGTTAAACATTCAAATACTTTAGTAATAAAGGTTGGACATGTACTACAGAGAGACAGATGGAGAAAGTCACCTGATGGTGTCAGCTGGGACCAGAGTTTGGAGGATCACACATAGCTGAAAGCCTTCACACAGGCAGGAATCAGCGCAATATTTTTCTCTAAACTCTAAAGGAGTTTTCAAATCTATAACACTTTTCCCCCTTCTTTGCACTCATACAGAAGGGTCCATCCAGGTTCATACTGCATAACCTTTGTTGCCATTCCTTTCTTTTGTTGTTTTCACTTAGTGTTTGCCTTACAATGCACCAAGTAAGTCATGCAGCAAAACAGTGAAGAGAAAACAACAGAGAAAAAGATGCTGCACCTACAACACTGCTGGTCTCTCAGGTCTGCAAAAAAACACACCAGCTATTTTGCAACCCAGAAAGGCAGGGAAAATTAGAAGATGATATAAAAAGAATGCTATTTCCAAGGACACTGGTTTGGCCCTCAGACAGAAAACTGTTATCTGATACCACTTTTACCTGTATTTTATTTTTCAGTCATATACAGTATACTAAACTAGAGGTCATAATAGGTAGTTCACATCTGATTTCTATGAAAGACTATGAGTACTGCATGAAGAGCACTTTTTTTTAAACACAAGTCTTGCTCAGCTGAAAGGGAATGGCTGCTTTATTTCCCTAGACATATGTGTGTAAAGGCCTCAATTGAAGAACTTAAAGAGATTACATATTTGCATATTACAAAGGCACAGGTCCTCAGACATACTTCTACTAACTCCGTACATGCTGCTGATACTTAATAACGAAAGAGTAACTCTTCCATACTAGACTTGAAAAATTTGCTTAAATGGCTCCCACACAAGTCTAAGACATAAAGCAAAAAAAATTATTCTAATCTCTCAGCCTACTGGTATTTATTTGCTGGCTTACCTTTCAGAGAAGACTGGGACTAAATCAGTGGCATAGACTGTCTCCCCAAATTAACAACTATTGGGAAATTAACATCAAGTCCTGAGTCAACAATACATGACTCTCTACAGGTTAAAAAGAAGTTTTTCAGCATCCCACACAATGAAAACATCCAAGGCCACATCACAATGTTCCTCTGAAGACAGCTGAAGGAAAGACTCTAGGCTGTAAAACTGATGAATAGCTTCACCATGAGCACATCAGAAAGAAGATATATTTTATTCCTAAAGGATGTGCCAACATCCCCTACCCAGCATCCAGTTTGCAGCTGTTGTGTGCATCCAAAGAAGGCAAAGAGAAACCACCAAAGTCTTTTCATGGTGCAAGGGTGAAGAAGCTAATCCTCCCTGGTCTCGGTGGAATCAGATGCAGCCAACACACAGCATGGGAGACTTTTCAGTTCTAGAAATATTAAGATAAAAAAACCCAAACCAAAAAAGCCAGACAACCAACCATCCAAAAAAACACCAACAGCAAACAAAGCAACAAAAAAAACCCCACACCAAAAAAGAAGTTAAAAATTTAAGCTTCAGTGATGTCCACTGAAATCTAAATACACCCACAGGCAAGACAGTTCTTTCCTGAAACCATCTTCCAGACTAAACAATATCTGAGCTCATCTTTTTCTTATGCTGGTTGGACTACGACTTCTCAGCTCACGTAGGTCTCTGCCAAGCCTGGCAGGCAGCGAAATGCTGTCAGCAAGGCCAGACAAGCTTTGGAGGTCATCAAGTCTCTCTGCAGGCTTCTAAAAAATGTTTCACTCTCAGGTGATGAAATTTTCCAATACCAGGCAAGATATACAACTTTTTAGCTCCATTTGAGCCACAAAGCTTTGCTAAGCTTTAGAAAATCAAAATTTCTCTCAAAGAAGCCTCAATCTGTCAAAAATGATGTTCAGTCTTTTGAGAGATCGGGTTCTGGGTGCCCGCTTCTTACCACTGATGAGAGTGTGTCACAGTGTGGCTGCTCCTGGCACTCAGTGACACTGCTGTGAGAATGCTCATGGCTTGATTTTGAAAAAAGCACCTTAAACCAGGAAATTTTTCCTCTTTTCTGGACACTTACTATATCCAAGGATCCCAAATCCTCTAGAAGTGTCATGCAAACCTCACAACACCCAGCAGAGAGAAGGTAACTTTACAGAACAGGATGCAGCTAGGATGTGGGACTTGCCCCAGATCAGAGAGGTTATCTGTGACAGATTTAGATGTGAATCTGCATTCTGCTGGCATACAAACCCACACATTCACTGAAATAATACATATTTCTCTGTACCACAGTGCACTGAAGAACAAATCTTATGTTCAGTTTTGATAAAAAAGTATACAAAGCAGGCAGGGAAAGCAAGGCAGAGCACAGTGACAAAGAGGGAACACCCATAAAAAAATAAAATGTTGGCATAACTTACAGGAGCTGCATTGTTTTTCACTGTGACGCTCGGAGTTGTGGCTCGTAGGGCACCACTCACACCATGGTAGTACTTGAAGCAGATCTTTGTTTCAGCTAAAAAAATAAGAAATGGGTTATTTAAGATAAGAAGAACTGCCAGGGAGAAGCTGTGTGATCAGTTGCAGCTCACAGGCACAAGACTGGCAAGCAGTTAGATTTTGAATGGTTCATTCTGTCTGGCTGGCATGACAGGATACCTCCTGCCTCTGATCTTCCTCTGCCAGAGTGAAATTTAGAGCTTGGTTCCCTTGATTTAAAATAGTTCAAACCCAAACCTCTTCTGAGCAGCAGTTATGACAGACAGACTTTAGAGCACCTGAGTAGACTCTTCTAGCTACATTAGGAAGGAAAAACGTAGGAACAGATAAACCCTTGCTGTTCAGACATACCAAACACTAATGTGCTAAGAAACTGGGAAACTTTTTTAGGACAAGGAGATTGCATAGTTGCTCACTGACAGATTTCACTGTG
Source organism: Platyrinchus mystaceus (assembly GCA_035041135.1). Classification (NCBI taxonomy): domain Eukaryota; kingdom Metazoa; phylum Chordata; class Aves; order Passeriformes; family Tyrannidae; genus Platyrinchus; species Platyrinchus mystaceus. Next base: position 52,421,274 of record JAWWLV010000088.1, on the reverse strand, counting down.
CCAATTTGTTCTGGCCTTGGTCAGGGCAAGGACATAGATCTCCACAGATTAACTGCTCTTTCAGTTACAACATTAAAGCGTTTTTCAGAGACCGCAGAGTACGAGCAGACACTGCCTCAGTGTATTACCACTGACTTCCCAAGATTTAGATTAGGTGAGGAACACAGGAAAGATCATGATTTTGGGCATTGACATTCAAATGAATAGCATTAAGTGAGGGAAACTCATTTCAATAACTGTATCAAGGCATATAAGTGAAAATAGCTTCTTGTTAATCAGTCCGTCACAATCCCCTTTCTTGCATGCTACAAGAAGGAAAGACAGTTTCATCCAGCTTCTCTGTTGGACTGTAACTACAAACAGATGTGAATTGCCAGCATTTGCCATGCTCCCCTTCTTGCCTGGAACCAGTGACCTGCTGGAGCACATCCTGTCCTGCCTGCCAGCAGCAATTATCCACTGTTATATATGTAACAGGTATGTTCCTCGGATCTGAAAAACACCTGTTTAAATAAAAGCAGCATTCACATTTTCTAGTTTTAACTGGAAAATACCATGGAAATTTTCGTATGTTCCATAAAATATTTGAAGGTGCTCTTCCTAATTAAGTTCTTCCCTAACACCTGCTTTGCAGCTGCTGCTGAAGCCCAAGGAAAACATCAGCCTTTGCCTGCAAAGCCACAACGCTCACTGTAACTACAGCGCCTATGTAGGAAAAGAATAAAAAAATGCCAACTATGTGGCATAAATATAATGTGCATTAACATAAAAATTGTACTGCAGTTTTAACACCAGTAACAATATAAGCTAAATCACTGCAGCTGTGACAAAAGATTATGCAATGTTAAGAGCTGGGACTTTGGCCACAGATTATGGTGCTGTGTTCTGCTGTTTGCTAGATCCAAGAAACAACCAGGCAGTGCTCCAAGTGGAAGCAAAACTTGGATATGTGAAAAGTGCTAGAAGCTCTCAAAAACACAGGCCTGCGTCACTTACCCTGTTGCCTAAACGTACACAGGGACACAAGACAAAAAAGAAATCCTGGTTTCTTTGAAAGACAAAATAATTTTAGAGGTGCAAAGCCTCCCTGACTGTCACATTGTGACTTAGGAAATGAAAAGCAAAGAGCTTAAGTTCCCAAGTAGCTGGAGCACCACTCGCTTTCAGGTGGGTTCTCAGTGCTGCTCCCTGAGGAGCCCTGCAGGAATGCACAGCCCATTGGTGTCAAGCACCATGCCAGCACAGTTCAATCTGCCATATTTTTCATTCACACAGCTTGTTCTTCAGACAACCAGGTGCACATTTCAGCTCACATGGTGAAAATACATGCATCTCCCACTATATGCACAGACGTGTACATGTGTCCCATTTACCTCACAGCATTCCATAAGAACTGGAGCAGGCTGCAGAGTCCTTCAGCACCTCCATGAGGGGCTGTGGGGCCCATCCTGGGGTTTAATTCACAACTAGGCCCCAAACAAACTTCTGCAAATTCAAGAGACTTGAGGTGTCAGTGCAGCTGAGCAAGCAACCCTGTTGTTGCACCTGGGAGCTGCAGTTGTTTCCTTTTAGCAGCAAAAAAAGCTGGATGAGCCTGTGGGACTGAAAAACTGCAAGTCCAGATTGAATTTTCACGTTGTAATTTTCTCTACAGGACTTCTAACAGCTCAGCAGCTAACTCATTTACTTGCTGAGAGGACAGCAAAAGCTGAGGGTATCACAATAGCTAAAACATGCAGTTCTCACCAATTATTCAAATCTTAATTTTCCTCTCCCCTGGAGATTTTTAGCTACAGTTTGCATGGAACATTAAGAGCTAGAATAAAAAGCTTTCTTTTTTTTTTTTTTAAATTTTTATTAACTTGTGTAGGTAATAAAATATAACTCCAGGTACCAGCCTGGACGACAACGTTCATATCCCACAGCAGGAAATCTTGTCTTAGGTTGACAAGTAGGAAATCAGTTACCATGTACATTGGGAAACTATGGTTTAAAAGAACCCATTTAATTAAAATAAAAGTATTAGAGAGAACACAAGGAGAAAATAATATATCCATATATAGGTAATCTGGATATTAGTACTACTTTCAAGGACAAAAGGATTACTAAAATGACTGAATATGTCTTTGGAAAGAACCCTGTGGGTATTGAAGGTTCCTCTCAGTTTCACATAACTACTATTTCTAATTAAATTTGCAACCAAACTGCCCTCATAGAGGTGCAAACTGGAAAGAAAGCAACTCAGAATGATGCAAGTGGCAGAGGTGGAGCCATTCATCAGGCAGTAGTTGAGGTGGTGATTAATGAACATCAAAGGTTTCATTCAGAGCACAGATCTGAGAGCAAAAAGTCTTATGGAGGCCTTCGCAGGTTGAGAAGTTGCACTAGAAACATCAGGGGAAGAACATTTTCTGGGTTCCTCCCTCTCCTTTTTGCTCATATCATTTTCAGATTGAAAATATTAGGAAAATGTCCATTTTCAATAGAGAAATAATATTTTAACAAATATAATAGTTGCAAAATTATATACAGTTTCTTTATGTGCAAAAAAGACCTAGTTGGGCATTTTTTGTCCAGGAGCCATCCTTTCCAAATAACATTGTTGGTGCAATGTTTTTCACTGCCACAGAGTCCTAACATTTTAATCCATCTGAAGATTGCTCTTGCATTCCTGAATCACCCCTGAGACATTTTCAAAACAGTTGGCTTGGTACCGCTGCCTCTGCAGATGAACAGAAAGCACTGGAAGTGTAAGTGAAGCAGTGATATAAATTAACCTGAATATTATCCAGCTGGCATTTGTAAATAATATGTACTTACAAAGATGTTTGCATTGTAGTCTTGTAGATCAGCTTGTTCTGGAATAAAGGAGACCATTTAATTCTGTCCTGATGCCCTTGCTACATGGCACAGTGCACAGGTCAGGAGCAGGTGTTGTCCATTTAATCCCACGTTATAAATAAATGTGTGCCGTTGTTATTTTCATCTCTAATTATGAGTAGCAGCTCACTGGATCCCATAATGAAGTTATGATGTTAAGGCCAGAAAGTAATGAGGTTAAATTCTTCTTTCAATTAGCAAAAAATGGAAGTGAGACTGGTAAATCATCCAAGAGATGAGATGTCTAAAGATGCCCAATGACAACTACCACACTACTCAGCTATTTTCATGGATCAAGAACAGAACAGCATTGTAATCCCTTTACATCAGGCTTGGTATCTCAATTTGCGCTGCTTTTGGCTGGAGTAGAGTTAATTTTCTTCACAGTGGCTACTATGGAGCTGTGTTTTCAATTTGTGCTGAACACAGTGATGACAATACAGAAATGTTATTGTTATTCCTGAGCAGTTCTTAAACAGAGCCGAGGCCTTTTCTGCTTTTTGTACTGCCATGCTGGTGAGAAGACTGGGAGTGCATAGAAAACTGGGCGGAAACATATCTGGGACAAGTGAATCCAACTAACCAAAGGGATATACCACACCATATGACATCATGCTCAGTATATCAAGTAGGGGAAAGAAGGACAAAAGGGTAGGACATTTGGAGTGATGACATTTGTCTTCCCAAGCAGCCATTGCATGTGATGGGGTCATTCTCTCCTGGAAATGGCTGAATACCTGACAGCTCATGGGAAGTGGTGAATGATTTCTTGTTTTGCTCTTCCTTGTGTGCACAGCTTTTGCTTTCCCTATTAAACTGTCTTTATCTCAACCCATGAGTTTTTACCCTGCTGATTCTCTCCCAGATCCCACTGGTGGGGGAGTGAGCGAGCAGCTGCATGGGGTTTGGTTGCTGACTGGGGTTAAACTATGACACCATTTTACCATGGCTGTGTTACAGCACTGGTATAAATAAAAGTCCCCAGCTTTATGCTCAGATCCACCACCGTAACTATCAAAGGTGCAGAAAATACAGCTGCCCCAAAGGAAGGCCCCCAAGGCAGGGCAAGTCAGGATAACCAGAATCAGGCAACGCAGCGGGAGGTTATTCTGTTTCACTCCTTGCACCATGGCCTGCCAGCACCTCTGTGCGCCACATAGAAGGGAGGCTCATGGAGAGGAGCCAGGATGTAGTTCCTCTCTGCACACCACAGAGACCACTCCTCATTCAGAGGAAAGCACTGAGAAGTTTAACTTTGACCAGAGAAACTCTACCATGAAGCTTCATCCCTCTAACAAGAAAAAAAAAAATCATTTCATAAAAATTATTTCTCTATCTGAGCCCTGAGTTATCTCAGTTACTAAATCAGTTTTGCAAATTAACTGGAAAATTACTTTACCAACCAAACGTTACTCCTGGCAATAGTTCATACTGCCTCTGCAATCACGCTCTGAAAACACCCTACTAAATAGAAGTGAGAGGAGATAAAATCTAATAGAGTCTGCTAATGAATTGCAGCTGGAGGTATTGAAAGTTTAAAGTCTCCAAGAGGTGTCCTAGTACCCATCATCCAACCACTTTTCTGTCAGTGTTACTACTCCTGCGGGGGTTCCAAGATGGCGGGCGGCCGGCCGGCCACGCTGCCGTCCTGCTCCTGCAGCTGGGTGGTGGGAACTGGGGACCCGGTCCTGCTCTGGCGGCCAGTCGCCTCTCTGCATTT
>JAWWLV010000088.1:52378552-52400365 GCA_035041135.1 Platyrinchus mystaceus | reverse complement strand
TCGACAGAGCGCTCATTGGATTAATTCTAAAAATCACCACCCCCTGGGGGTTTACCATTTTCTCACCTTCAGGGGGGAGGAAAAACTGTTTTCCCCCACCACAACTCTGAAGACTAACAGAGACTGAAATCTCTATAAGCCCCTGACAGACCTTGACGTTTTGCAAGTGTAAGCTTATTTTAACAGAGTAGAAAAAGAGATGCAGAACTGAATTCATATACCTGTAACACCTGTGTTAGACAATGGCAGTGCTAAGAAACTTTTCTGTGGGTAGACTGACTTTTGAAGCCAGAGCCAGGAGAGAGAGGTGTCCACAACATGCAGGCTTCACCAAAAGCTACTTCCCTTCCCAGAATCAAAATCAATATTATTTCTTATGGTGTAAATGACTTCTTAAAAAAATAATCCACTTTTAAGGTTATCATTTCCTTTTTGGATCTTCCAATGAAAGGAACTCATACAATATCCCAGAGATGAAAAAGAAATGGGTCAGGGAAAAAATAAAACCAAGATGCATAAAGAAAGAGAATCTTTGAAAATGAAATAACACTTGTTCCACTTTAAGATTTGAGGCCCAAGACACATTTACATTTAGGGTTAGATAGGGTCTAGAGCAACGTGCTCTAACTAGACCTGCCTTGAGCCAGCAGTTGGTCCAGACAACCCAAGATCATTAAACATCGTATTAATATCTTTTATTGTGAAGGGGCCACTAAGAGGAAGTAAGATTATAAGTATATGCAGTCTAATCATGGAAAGCTGCCTTAAAATGGCCTCAGAGTGAGAAGCAATCAGATCTGTAGCTCTTACTCTCAGGAGTGAGTCTGCAGCTACAAGTGAGCTGTGACAGATCACTCCAGGTGAGTAACAGGTAACTTCCCCACATCTCTGCTTCCTACCACTTCAGAAGTGAACAAGTACCCGCCAGGCACACAGGCTCTGCTGCCAAGAAAAAGGAAGGGTCTAGAATAAACACTCCTGGCTACTCTTAGAAGGCAGGACAATGCTCAATGAGAGAATACATAATGAAATTAGCATAGATAATTTAATGAGAGGGGAAGGACAGAAAGAAGCATCCTTCTGTAAATTTAATTAATAAACAATTACAGGTTGGGGGTTTTTTGTTTGTTGTTTTTTCTCCTTTTCTTTATGTAAAAAACTATTAGCATTGAGATATGGGAAGAAATCATATCTGCTACTGATGGGGTAAAGTGAACATCTAAAGTATTGAAAGGGTTGGAGAAAAGCTTGAAAGTATAAAACACTATTTGTTTGAGGCTCTCAAGATCCTACTGCCAATATCAAAGACCTTGCAGAAAGATGTTTCTGCCGGGAAGAAGTGTTTGAACCCTGTAGGGAGACAGTAATTCATCTCTGCTGACCTCCCACTCTCTAAGTCTATTCTGGGTATAAATGGTGTTCTTGACATCTGGCAGTACTTACAGCAGGAAAGCCTGGACCAGGAGTAGGATAACAACAGGGCTATATTTACTAGCTAGTTAATGAGAAAACCCAATTATCAAAAGGTTTCCTGCATCATAGATGCACTTTTTCAGAAGCAGGATGAGTTACTGCAGTACTGCACCACAGATATAATTCTGCCTTCCACATAGAAGGCCAAATAAGTTTTGTCTGTCTAATAAAACTATCCAAACACTGTTGTAAGGGTTGGATAAATATTGCCATAACTACCAGAAGGCATGAGAAACAGAATGGCTGCCTGAAATCAGACAATAGGATAGCATGGTTACAAACAAATTGCTGAATTTAGTGAAGGGATTTATCCCCCTTTAAACTGAGATTTTCTTGTGTGCCACTGGACAGATGCTTCACTACTACAGAAAGTTATAAAAGAGCCTTTCTAAAAGAAACCATGAAGGTGTGAAACAAACTCACTGTCTCCATAGACTGAGAAAAACACTGTCTTTAATACATATGCTTCCAGTTTTGATTCATTACATTCACAGTATGCTTTAACAGGATTGCAAAAAAAATCCGTAAAATTCTCATAAAATTAGAAATGTTATTAACACCAATCTATTCTTTGGGAACTTTAAACTAGAGATGCACTTGGTCAATAAACTGCTGAGTTTGCTCTCTCAGGCAAGCCCTGGTGATGCAAATTAGCCTTTGCTCAGAGACCCATACCCTTGGGGACACTATCCCCTCCATCATCAGAAATGTTCAAGATTGGCAGCGCTTAGATCAAACACAAACCAAAACAGCCTCCTTGTCTCCTGAATAATTCTGTATCTATGAACTGAACTTATATCTTTACTTACAAAACCCCTAATGTAGTACTTTTATATTATGATTCATTTAATAAGAAAACTGAAGGCCTAGTACCTTACCACTTTTTTGGAATAAGTATGACCTTTTGATGCATGTACCAATACCCTTCCAAACACAGCTGCTTCACATTTGCACTGCCTTTGTTTTCTGTTTTTCTGCAAAGATAAAGAAAACCACTGTGGCCAAAGTCTGCACCGGGCAATCTGTAAATGTGGCACACAAAGCGTGCAGGGGCTGATGGCACACAGAGGATGTATGTAAGCGATTCTTACTGAATTCAGTGGGGACTCACTTGGCTTGCAGCAGCTTCAGAAACATGCCTAATGAAAGTATCCAAGGAGAGAGCATAGGCACTTCGTGCAATGGAGCAAAGAGAAGGAATATATCTTCCAGGGCAATTCCACAAATCTCTGGAAAGCATCATCCAAAAAAACTTTTACAGAAGCACTAACAGTGGCAAAGACTAAATGATTCGTGAGTCAGAGATGACAGTGTAATCTCTTACTGTCAATAATAGAAAGATTATCAATCCCAAAACAACATTATCTAAGTTATACTGATCGATTATAATAAATCACGTGACTTCAGCACCCATTGTGCAGAATACTAACATCCAGAGTTCAAAGCAGCAAAACAAAAGGCACCTGTTTCTGCATTTATCAAACACTAGGTTAGATGAGAAAAATACAGCTACTAGCTGCACTACTGGATTTCAGGAATATCTCTTCATTTCCTCAAGTGCGTGACATGGTCAATGGTATACTGGGTGATACCGAAGCCAAAGCAGAAAACACATTGCATGTGCAGGAGTTCTGATCTTAAAGCAACATAACATGGCTGAGGATATTGCTGACATGACCAGAAGACCAAAATGAACATGTACGTGGACCCATATTTTCAAACTTTGGCACCTACAGTTAGACTCCCCCAGATCCAAAGCAAAGATCTACCATTTCTTTCATGGCACATTCCAGGGACAGAGTGGGCTCATGGCTTCTACTTAATTTACTCTATAATGGGGAGCAATTGCATGATCAATAAGCAATTCCAGAAGTACTGAAGGATGTGGGCCCTACCTGATACCTCCAGTGAGATCTGGAGAAGAGGGAGTGATGCAGATCAGATCAGAAATTATAGCTGTTCACAAATATTTGTGCTGGAGCATGGATAGATTTAAGCAGGAACTACTGTAAGGACCATATAGACCTCTTTTCAACCTCTTGGTAGTGGCAGCACTACTGGATGCTCCCCAGGGCTTACTTGTTTCTTGTAAAGGGTGTTAAGCAACAAGCTCCTGCTTAGAAAATGTTAACTCTTTGTCAACTTTACTCTTACCAAACAAGACTAAAAGAAGTGTCATGTGTCCACCCACAAGTCACAAATCTCCCATGTTAGGAGAGTCAGTCAAATTAGGGACTGAGCAGATATGTGCAAGGAAAAATGATAATGGGGACAAAGAAAACAATGTGACAAATAAAGAAGAGAACAGAAAAGGGCTGTGGTTCTCCCCTCCCTCCCCCCTTATTGTCAAGCATCTTCTTCCCAAGATACAAAATCACATGGTGTTGCATCTCACAATGGGAGGCACATCTGCTACCTCAGGCAGTACCACTTGGCACTAGTTTGCATCTGACCTGGGGGCCAGGTATCCTCACCTGGCTGAAATTTTCTGCCAGTTCAGCCAGCGAGATGACTCTTTGTTTAGGTCAGGGGTCCTCAAACTATGGCCCGTGGGCTGGATATGGCCCCCGAGGGTCATCAGTCCGGCCTGCCGGTATTTACAGAACAACTGGGTAACACAATGGACTGGCTGGCGAGACTGCATTCCAAGTTAAATGGTCCTCAACACTTTGTCTGTGTGGGGAGTTTGGCTGTTGCCGAAGCTGGGGGGGGGGAGGGGTAAAGAAGTTCCTTTTTTACTTTTTTTTCTCTCGTCTCCTGGGAGATGGGGGAGGAGTTTTTGGGCAGCAGCCAAGGGGGGGGGGGAGTGCTTGGGGGCAGCCAGGCAGGAGCAGCAGCAGCTTCCTTTTCTTCCTTGGGAGAGAAACTGGTTTTGGGAGAGTTGGTTTTTTTTCCTCCCTCCTCCGTTCCTATTCCTTCTTCTCCTTGGCAGCAGTTTTTGTGCACATCAGAGGAGAGGGGAGTCTGCTCTGCACATCTCGACTAGAGGACTGAGGGTTTTTTTCGTTTCCCTCTGCTGGGAAGGACCTGGTTTTGTTTTTGTTCTTTTTTTTTTTTCCCTTTTCCTCCTCCCTCTCTCCCCTTTCCTGCTGGGAAGGGGGTGGGGGGAAAGAAGACCTCCATTTTCCAGCTTCTCCAGCACACCTGGGGAGACCCCACCCCCTCCCCACCGCATATAGGCATCTCCAGTGATCCAACAGCGCCCCCTGCTGGTTGGCACAGTACATTATAGTCCGGCCTCCGACAGTGTCTGAGGGACAGTGAACCGGCCCCCTGTTTAAAAAGTTTGAGGACCCCTGGTCTAGGTAGAGGACTGACCAGGCAAGACTCAGGTTGTTGGACTGCAAGGGAAGTTAATCCTGTTCCTCAGGCTGACAGCTTCTGGGAAAGCAAACAAAAAGCAGATCCAGTATGCTCACAGTTGGCTTAAAAATAAAAACTGGAACAGGAAAAAAAAAGAGGAAAAATCCTGATTCCTTCATTACCACCTATTTTGAGGCTCACTGCATCTTCAGTAAGACCACAAGAAAACCTCTCCCATCTCTCCAGCAGAAGAGCTTTCAGAAACTCTGTTCCTTCAAGAACAAAAGGAAGAGGAATGTACTATTTAGCAGGGCACATTTATTTTCAAGGTACAACTGTTAAGTAAATCCCATAGCTCAGACTGCAGACAGACTAGAAGTGGCCAAAAATTGCCAGATGAGAAACTAAGCAGGGAGTATGGAAATTGAAGTCTTCTCTGCAGTTGTACCCACGCATTGGCAAGTCACTTCTTCACTTTGTGCCTCTGTTTCCATCTCTCATTTATTAATCTATCTTTTCTATCTCAGCTTTGAAGTTAGGTCTCAAACATTTGCATTGAATGCATCTGACTTTAGCTCTTTAGCACAGAAATTACTTTAGTACATGGAAAAGAAGATCTACTTTTCTTGGCAGACACTAGACACTACTGTAATAAAAAAAAAACCAAACAAAAAGGTCTGAAAGTTTGCAAACAACAGATCTGTGCATCCAAACTTGGTCTCAAAAGCACCAAAGCTCAATATAATTAGCAGTAAAACGACAGCTAAATGCTACTGCAACTTCTTGACCACTTCATTGAGAATTAGATGATGTCCAGTCTCCAACGCATTGATACAATGCCTATGCTCAGTCTACAACTTCTTCCTGAGGGGAAGAAGAGGGGCAGGCATTGATCTCCTCATGTGGTGACCAGTGACAGGATCCAAGTGAATGGCTTGAAGTTGTGTCAGGGAGTTTTAGGTTGGATGTTAGAAGAAGGTTTTTCACCCAGAGGGTGGTTGGGCACTGGAAAAAGCTCCCAGGGAAGTGGTCACAGCACCAAGCCTAAGAGCGTTCAAGAAGTGTTTGGACAATGCTCTGAGACACATGGTGTGATTCTTGGGGATGGTCCTGTGCAGGGCTAAGGGCTGGACTCGATGATCCTTGTGGGTCCCTTACAACTCAGCATATTCTGTGATTCTATGTAGGTTAAGTGACTGAGAAAAGGGTCCATGTAAGCTGTGGTCTCTGTGAATGGAAACTACAGCTTAGTGAAGAAAGACTTGCTCTGACATCAGTGCCTAAGATTAGGCATTATTTCTCATTTAAAGCTTCCCAGTTTGTGTAAGCAAAGGCTTTTTAATTTCTCTAAGCACTGCCATGAAAAGCATGGGACAGGTAGTGTGGGGACCAGCAAGGCTGCCCCAGCATGGTGTCACCAAGCACGCATGTTGCAACACAAGCATCTCCTTCCCTGTGTGTTAACAAAAAAACAAACAGCCCTGATCTCCAAAGCACAAACAAAAGTGTCAAAACAAGTTGTGAAAAGGGACAAAAAGACTGAGAAAAACCCGATTTCCAGACAAGTCTCTTGGTTAAGCTACCACAGTGCAACCATGAAGGAAGCTGAGAAATAGCTGCCTAATGTCTCGTGTGGATTGGCCTATGTTTCCATTTATGATAGGTTGCTGCCTACAGTCCTGGTCCAGAAAGACTTTGCAAGAGGAAAACTAACAGGAAATACAGTAACAGCAAAGATTAAAGGGCTGAACAAAGGATCCCAAGCACAGGGTTCTTGAGGAACCTCAACATCCCTGAACCAGGAAATGCCTTCATCCGGTTTCAGACTGTGCTCGTCTTCCCAAAGCTAAGCCTGGCTGAAGTGTGAGTATTAAACTACTGTAAGGCTGAGGAAAAGAAGGAGGAATTTAAAAACTCTGTGTAGGGTCAAAGACAGCCAAAAAACATCAATAAGACCAACACATGTGCAAGAAGATGAAGAGAAAGAACCTCAAAACTATGGTATGTCTTCCTTGTGAGAGAGACAAACAGTAGATGCAGCTTTTGGGGTACAAGTCTCTCTTATTGCTTCATATCTGTTCTTTCTCCAACACCTTTAACCATTCTGCTAAAAAGTCTGTTAAAGATGGTTCCATGTTGCTCTGGATTTTACCATCTGTGAACTCACAAAGGTTAAAGTCGTGCAGCATGACTGTAGGTTGTCCTAAAAGGTGTATCAGGATGGATTTCAACGGCCTTATCTGTACTTTCTTTTCTCACACGCTCTTTTATGAAGCAAAGAGTATATGATTTGAGAGACATTGAAGCAATGAAGATGGAAACAGGAAATTATTTTAGTGGGTTGGACTTGTCAACAGTGTGTCCCGAAAAAGAAAAACTTTTTAAATACTCTAGTTTCATTAGAGCTTTTGTTGCTATGTCTGTGCCTCTTTTATTTTGAAACATTCGAGGCTAGAACATCCTTCAATAATTTGTACTTTCAAAGTACAAAGTAGGCCTTATATCAGCCTCCTAAAGATATGCAAAAGATATGTTTTCTAGAGAGAGTTGCAGATGAAAGGGCTGATTGCCAGTTTGGGGACATTTCTGTACCTATTCCATAAATGCACACATATATGGCATATATTGACTATGACCTAGAACATACGCCTTCTACCTGCAGATATACCAGGATGTCTCAGATCTCTGCCTTTAGTTGTACCTATTTTTTACCGTTACTTCCCTGCAAGTAAATAAGAGTAAATGAGTACCATTACTGTCTCCTGCAAGGCCTATCATCCATCTTGGTTACTAAAAATGTAGCAACAACAACAGAAACAAATTTAAACAAACAACGGCTGCATAAGTTTCTGCATAGAAGTGCCATATGGATGACTGGCCATCCTTGGAAGTGGTTCTTAGTAGTCAGAGAGTAAAACACCTTCAGAGGCCAGTAAATTAAGGGGGGGTCACAGGTATCTGGCTATCTTCAGTGCAGTTCTGAATAATGTCAAAACCTAACTCAATATTGTAAGGATAACCTAGTTTGATGTTTATGCTTACAAGATGATGCTGCACCACACCTCAGTGAAACAGCTTCCTGCATACCCTTTCTCTGTATTGCTGTATAAGCCAAAAAGTGTGCCAGAAGTTGCAGTGAAGCAGAGCATGTTTCCTTTCCGGGAAAACCCACTGTAGGCTGGTTCTTTCACTGCAGTGCTCTCCAAGCCTTAACACAAAGTATACACCCCTAGTGGCACCCAGCCTCTCTTCGCTCCTCCTTCCTCTCCACAAACCCTGACCATTTCATGGCTACAGTGGGTGTTTACTGTTTATCACTGACTGTCAGAAAAACCCAAATTGCCAGACTTCTGCAGAAATGCAAAACTGGCTGTAGTGCCACATTGCTTCTGCAGCTGTTAAGTCTTTTTGTTTGCTGAGTATTAATAGGAGATGAGTTCTTTTCTGTGGGCATTCATGCTGTAATTTGGAAACAATTCATACTATGGCTCATACCAATTACATATCTATCTGGCAACATTATATTGCAAGTTTGTGATATCCAAAGCAGAAAGGCATACACTTCTCTGGGAAAGATATTAGTCCTTTTCAAGGTGAAAAAGTAGACCACTAAAACAAACACAAACTTTAAATATCTGCGGTATCTGAAAATGCTGTATGGGTATGAGTGAAGAAATTATCTTTGTTTTGAAAAAAGATAAGGCCCTGTAGATGCTCTCAATTCAGGCTATCAGCAAATTCGACAGCAACATATATTTTGCCCAAATACCCCTGAAAACACAGAAGTGTGTTCCAAAAAAAGAAAACTATTTTGCCTTGTCACTGACCTACCTCACAAAAAGCATTTTCTTAACCTAGTGAGATTTTAAACATACCTGAAAAGGGTATATTTAATGGCTTTGACTGGGTAGTCCACTGAGAATACTGTGAAAGTATAGTTTAAACAACAGAGAAGCATCTGAAATTTCAGAATTTCAGTTTTATGAAAGAACAAGAAGGCCAATTCAGGCAGAAAATGGTTGAAATTTCTTTCCACATTTTCCTTTGTGTTCTCCACTCCTGATGCACTTCTCATTGCTAGATTCTTTTTTCCATAGCAGCATGTGCACAATTTCTCTCTAGTGTGGTCTTCTAGGCTGACTGTTTTGGCCAGTAATTATCATTATAATTGTGTTGGATGATTCCCATGGTCCCTCTATAATAATCATCATACAATAGCACCACCATAAATATTAAACCTTTACATATTTCAAGACCAGGAACCACACCAGTCTGCATGGGATGCCTGAAGTTCTTGAGAAACTTAAATTCTCTGTGTAAGGCTGATTCTTTATTTGGCCATGCAGTGATCTCCCCTTTATCATAGCTTCTGCCAGCTATCATGGGCCAAACATTGCAGTGTATACCCCAACCTTTTCTGAAGCTCTGTGTTGTTGATTAATAGTCAATATTGACTTAAGTGGTGAAGAGATACCAAAGCACAAATAGTTACAGGAAAAGCAAAAGAAGAAATTAAGAGCTGCATTTGCAACTGAGCTACTCTCTTTTATAGAGAATTAATGGTATAATCAGCAATACTCCAGTCAATAGAAAGTTAAAGGAATTATGACATAATACATGGAAAAACAATACAGATACCTTGAAAATAAATTACCATATCTTAGCTACATTTCTTATCTGAGTTTGATTTTGATGCCCAGTATCTTTTTGATTCCTGCACACTGTATTGTGTGCTATGCAACATAAAAGGAAGATATGATCTCTGTCTAAAAAATAACAGTCTGAAGGAAAATTGTTTACACCATCCTCTTTGGATAGAAAATACATGAGGTTTTCAGACACTGCAGCTTTCAACATAACATTTAATCAACTGCAAAACTGTGTGTTTTCATATGTAAGTCTTAACAATGAGTGGGAATCCTCAAATATGCCTTTAGAGATATAAAATTGACATCAACATTCTTCACCGCTTTAACTTCCCACTTCAGTAGTCAAGTAGCTCTAAGAGTATCCACATGTGCTGTTATTTACTACTGCCTACTTTATTTTCTCCTATTTTAATTCTGGACAGGGCAATGATTTGTCCTTGATGAGCGCACTGGCATAATCTCAGGGCTGACATTCACAACCTAATGGTACCAGCATAACAAATTACCAAGAGGCAGCAACTTATCAAGCATGGGCTGCCCAACTGTGGTGTAGTACAACTTAGTTTTAAGCATCAATGAGGGATGGTTATGCTAATTTGCATTTTCTTACAGTAGGGCAAATGAAGAATGTACATGCAATCAATTAACAAAAGTGACTGTGTCTCAGCTAATAGGGGCAACCTATTAAGCTGACATAATTCATTGTGCAGTTGAGTCCTTAATGAAAAGTGGCCCACCTAAAGAGGCTTTCTCCTAAGCATTTATCACCCTCTGCCTCTTCCTTTTGTATTGTGGATTAGGCAAGAAAACTACTACCAGCCTAGTAAATTTCCTCAATAAACCAAGGTACTAAGGTCTCCTCAAAACCCAGTCTGGGATTTTATATCTTCTTTCCACACTTCTTTAACAGCTAAAAGAAAGTATGATCAGTCTCAAGGATTAGTAAGCATGGCTCAAAGCATCTTCGAATTGGAGTCTGCTTTACAGGTTAGATCCTGCAATGAATTTCTGCCCTAAAATTAGGATAACTAAAACCAACTTTCTTATATAATTAACAGTTTCCCATCCATGTATTTTTCAAAACACAGGATTTAAGCATCCTGTAGGTCCTGTAGACATTTCAGCGTCTCTCTTAATTCTTTAGAGCAACATTCTCAATTTAATTTACCACTAGGAATTACAGACCATCAGCAATGCCTCACATTGCAAAGAGATAACCTGTTTTTAGAACTGAGTATCTGTAAAATGTTTTACATATAGCATCCTTGCTAATACCAGATACTTAAGGTCAAAGTCATAGATAAAACAAGTGTAACTCTTGTCCTTTACAAATCCTTCAGAATATAGATTATATCAAAGATGCCTTTGATTGCCCTCAAATTCAGACAGTCTTAAACACATATACCTGACTGTCAAGCAATTTATAAATGCTTTTACCAAATGTCTGAATTTTGTCCAGGAGGCTCAGATAGATCATTGGAAACATTCAGTACAATTGTAAAACTGAAATTGCTACTCTTCTTCATGCTTAACTCCTCCTTAAGGATACGTGTGGCTCTTTCACTACAGATGTTTTGCTATAGATCTCAGTCCAGTCTTTTGAGTACCCTATTTCTATTCTCCAAAGATGACCGTGAATTCCATTCACACTAGCACATGGTAACTCTTTGAAAGGAGAAAGGACTCGAATGGTTGGAGACATGGGACAGTCGGGGCTGGAAATGTTAACTTGCTGTATAAGGTACCTAGTTCTTTGCAGAAGCAAATTCAGTGTTTCTGCATTTTCATTGCTAAGGGGGTGGAAAAGAGTTATGCTGCACTGCATCAGATGGCCTGGGTAATATATTAATATAACGAGGAACAATTAATTTGAAATCAATGTACCTTGCTGCAACTACATACTGTTATACCTTTATTGGTCTAGATGATAATCAGAACTCGACTCTTTTTATTTCTGAATCCGCCTGAATCTGGTGGAAGCCGAATACACCATGAAGTTTTCCAATTAAAAGCTGGTGTGATTGAGATTATGCCCTTGAATTCCTGTTTTCCTTAATACCATACTAAAGTTAATGCAGTTCACAGTGAATGATACAGTCCAAATAGCAGCAAATTGGGTAAAACATGTATTCATAACTGTATTTTTTTTAAAAAGCAAATAAGGCAATGCCCACAAAATTTGTTTGCAGAAACTGTGGGTTTCTGTTCCACCAAGTGATTCAGTTTCTTTCAATACATTCGGAAGATTTTGGTAACATTTTTGGCCTTTCCTAAGAGACATATTAGGCATAAAAACTGCATAAAAACAAATATAACAGCTCAATTATCTTTCTGCAGTGACTGAATTACAGCATAGCAGAATTGGAAAAATACTTACGCTCCACAAAGTAAGAGTTGGCATCAATCTTCCAGATAATCTGACCACGGTGAGAGCCATTGACGCCACGGTTCTTGTAGTCCAGAAAGTTTTCAGATAAGACCTCATCTACAAACAAAGAAAACAGTCTCATCAGGTGCCTGTTACCACAACACGCATAGGTGAGAGCTGAAAATAAGCCATTGGCTTGACAGGACATACTAGAGCTGCTAGGCAGCTTGGCATCACGTGTTGAGAAATTAGCTTTATCACTCATTTATATTCTTTAAAAGTGCAGATTTTCTTAAAAATCACAGCTTTTCCTGAAATCTAATTGTAAAAAATGCATCCCTACAAAATTCTCAAAAATGAAAACATCTAGCTTACCACGGATAAACCACTGCCTAATTAACATAATTATCTAGCTGTGACATAGAATGATTCTCCCCCTTTGCACCAACTCTTCCCTTAAAAAAGCCCCACAGAAAATAGTTACATGCAGGTGTCTGTACTACATTCACTTGTACCACAACAGATGCTCTTGCAGTGTACCACAAGGGACAATTATTTTTGAAGAATCCCACTCACTAGGTGCTTTCACAACCCTTGGCCTCCAAAACTGTTGTTGACTGACAACAACACCCTGTCCTCTTGCAGTGTTTGAGCCACCTAGCAGCTGTCAGACTACCAACCTCATCTTCAGAGAAGGAATAACCTATAAAAACTAATAACCTCCAAGAAATTGCTGAGAACCGAGGCTGAAGAAGTGACCCCCTTGTACACGCAGGTCTGTGTGTAAATAAAAGCCAGGCAGGTAGTGAGCCTGAGGAGTGGATTTCTGGTTGTCCTATGAGTAAATTTTTAGTCTGTTTCCAAGTTTCATTTTACACTGCCTCAACAAGCTGTGTTCCAGACCAATCCTAATCTGCAAGCCCCATGTGGTGCAGATGTGAGCAAACACATCCCAGCCTCCAGGCAAGCATGTGGTTCTGGACCCCCTTTTATCCAACAGCTCAAAATCCAGCCAGTGGGACCATGCTGCAGCCTCAGGCCCACGCTCACCAACTTATGCCCCACTTCCAAGCACATAAAAAGGCACATATTGCCACCATAACAGGCCACCACTTGTGGGTTTGACTGTCACTAAATACAAAAATAAAATAGATATATAGAGACATTTCCAGCTGGTCACAGTGGAGTGGGGCTCACAGGCAGTCCGATATCCCCGCGAACTGAAGCGGCGGAAGCAGCAACCCTGGATGGGCTGGGCCATGGCCTCATTGCTCCAGCTTCAAAGGGATGGAACAGATTTCACATCTGTGCCCTGCCAAAGCAAAAGGCCACAATCTCTGCCTGCAAAGACCAGCCAGCAATCTCCCAGATTTTTCCTTTCAGAGATAAGGACAATTTTAATTTTAAAAGAGATTTGTACAACTGTGCCTTAACCAATTCAATCTTGCTACAGAAACAGTCCTGGGTGGGTGCTCAGACTCACTTCTGAAGACAATTACATTATTTATTAGTCACCCTAAAAACTGAGAAAAATGTGAATCACTCAATCTGAGATTAAAATACATCAATTGTAAACACTGAGATGAATTGGCTTTGTTGTTACATATATCAACAAGAAAACAAAGATAATACCACACACACAACAAGGGTCACTGTGCCTGAGGACAGATTGATGGCGTGACCAAATGCAGAGCAAAAGACACAGTCCAAGCTGAGAAAGTTGAAGACTAACACGTTAGTTAAAAAAAGGAAGTTTCAAACTGACAGAAACTACACTTTCACTGAAATAATAAAGCAGCAAGTAGATGTCAACATTGTCCCATTGGCTTTACACAGTCATGCTCTCAAAGGAGGAAGGTAAGCGGGTACCAACACTGAACTGTTCAGTGCTATTCTCTTGAGGGATTTACAGTAGAAATCCTTTTAAAGAAGTCATTAACAATTGCGATGGATAATTATAAATATCAATGCTATCTACAATAATTTTTTCTTTTGCTGACTTGTTAATTGTTAGAAATTATTTCACTTAGCTGCATTTCATGCTCTGTATTGAAGTATACCTCTTCAGTAACCCTTCAATAGTAAAATCCTCTGGTATGATTTCTGCTCTTCTGCTATACTTTATAGCTGGTTGTATCTTCTTTTAAATTACAATCATTTATATTTAAAAAGGCAGATAAGTATACAACCATTACTCTCAGAATTTGGTTTACTAAGTAATCCCTTCAGTATAGGACCATCATGGATACAGATTATCAAGATTACCCACATCATTCTGGGGAAGTAGGAACACATATACATGAGAGAAGACTTAAACTTATTAACTGTTCCTTTTTGCCTTAGCAGGGAAAACACTTCATACTTAAAGGTGAGCACATACTGAAATGTTGCACTGAGCTGGAGCCTGGGAACCCTGCCTGGTTCTCATCCTGATGGGGCGCTGAGAGCATCCCTCAGCTCCAGCATGCTGCTCTCTGGCTTCATCACTTGTGATATTTGTCATATTTAGTCTCTGTAAGCTGCTGGAAATGCTCCAACACCTGCCATGTTATTAAGATGTATGGGTAATCACTGTTCCTCAAGAAATATTGTTTATAAAATACCATGCCTGCTTAAGGAGGCTTAGCTGAGCTGGACTGGATGGCCTTGCTTAAGAAATTGCAGACATTTTTAAGCTAGGGTTTAGAGGCACAAGAGATCTCAGAATCAGCTTTAAAATACTGTGTTCATGCACAGTATCTGTGGGGGCCAGCTGGCACTTTCACTGCGTGGGCTGTTGTCCACTTCCCGCAGCTGGCACAAGGCAGTGTGAACTCTGCATCACATAACCTCTCTAATTTGACAGAGGGGTTGACATATGCCCATACCAAACTAAATCCCATCCCTATTGCAAGCTGAGCCAGTGGGGATGACTGCAGAAAGCTGTTTCCTCCTTTTTGTTGAAAATGTGCAGGAAGTCTGGAAAACCAGGCCGAGAAAAAAGGCCACTATCCATCTGCATGTCCAAGGTAGAAGAACACAGAAGGGAAGGGATAAGCCAGCTTATCCCTTATGGTTATAGCTGACAGGTGAGACCACTGGAAAGCTGGAACAAGCTGCTCCCACTGCGTAGCACCTGCACACTGCCTCCTGCCATGGAGGCAAGAGACAGGGGTGTGCAGGAAGGACAGTGTCTAGAGTAAAACAGGTCCCCAAGGAAGGGATACACACATGGAACTAGCCATGTGCACACAGTTTATGGACAGTGACCACTGATGAAATACATGCTCAGGCAGCAGAGAGGATATTTTAATATGACTTTATGGAGCTCTGCAATATGCAGGTCACCTCAAAAAGAAGCAGCGGACCCTTTAAGTATAAAACCAATTATCTATATAAAACGTATTTGTCATAATTTAGAAAGCCAGTATGTAGATACTTCTCACAGTCAGTTTTAAACCCTGACTGGCTCTTTTGAAAGGCTAGCTACTTTCCTATTTCCAAAGAAATAAAACTTATTTTCAGTCCAGTAGGAATTTATGTTCATTGGAATTTTTAAGCTAGACAAATTTTATGTCTAGAAAAATACATTCAGGTCCAAAAGGGAAGTCTTGCTCTTTCAGTTTTTCAAGGTATGTATTTTTGGGAGGTGGAAGATAAGAAAGAAATATCCTCTGGCAAGTCAAAAATAGAAGTAGTTGAAACTCGTCAGGAGGCTGGAATGTATGAATATGCCTGATCGACCTGTTTTAATTGGCAAGTGATACTATTCCAGGCATGCTATTCCTGGAACATGGACATTGTGTATGTAGCACATTGGCAAAGAAAATTGTGCATGTGAAATACAGGGCTGTTTCGTGCACGACATATATGTGCGTATGTATGTACATATATTTATCAACATTCATGCCATATGTAAGTGAATCAATGGTAAGGTATGTAAAGAAGAAAGAGTATGTACAAAGGAAAACAAATTTAATTTCCTGTTTGTTCTGAAAATCCCTATAACAAAGGAACTGACCTTTAAAACATGTTGCATCTTAATTCCCAAAGGTGAAATGCCTCGTTTCACCTCCACACAAAAAGAAGAGCAGAGTTAGTGCTGCTCCCTTTCATATATTTCAGCCAGCAGCTAATGGCTTTTGACATTTTTCCAATGAAGCATTGTAATGCATCTCCCTCCCTCTATTTTTGAAATGCGATTAACCTTTAAAATAGCTCTCTGTTTCCTCTGCATAGCCTGGATTTGGCCCTGCTTGGCCAAAAAGCAAACACTTTGCCATCACCCTCAGATCTGCAGCTTCATTTCCCTGTACGGTAAGCAACTAACTAATTAAGGAAAATGTAAAATGAGGGAGTAGTCGGCATGTGCTGCACTTTGAACATCATTAGTTGCTTCCGGAGCTGGAGACAGGGATGGTGAGGGTGTCTGAGACGGGGAGCCAGCAGACATTGCTCTCTGGTTCTCCTGCTCTGGGGCGCACAGAAGCATCGGCTGCCTCTTGCTGAAGCAGCTGCAGACCTGCAGAGCTGCACTGGGACAGGAGCAGCAGCTCCCACAGACCTCCCACACCTCACACAGTCCTCCAGAGGAAACTGATGCACGACCCAGAGCCAGGCAGCCGGGGCCTGAATAGCAGCCAGAGGGACCAAGGCATGCTAGAAACAAGTACTTTGGGAACCAGAAGCAATTCTGATGATTGCATCTCCTCACTAAACCAGATACAGCATTTTACTGCTAAAAATATTCTGTGCTGTCACTTCCATGCTGGGCATCCCAATATACTTCAAAAGCACGAGAGAGAGAGAGAGAGAGAGAGAGAGACAGAGAGAGAGACAGAGAGAGACGGAGAGAGACAGAGAGAGACAGAGAGAGATAAAGAACCATGGCCAGCAAAGAAAGCTATCTTTCAGATGAAAGACAGTATCCAGTTGACAAAAAGCATGCTGTTCTTCAGAGGAATTAGGGAAAATGTTGATTAAGGCCACCCCTCCAAAAGATCTGTAAAAAATGTGATGTCAGCAGCCTACACTAAACAGACAGGACCTCTGTATTTGAAAGCTTGCCTAAAATTCCCACAGAGAAACAGACAGTCGACAAATCTTCCTCAGAAGGACTGATGGAGTTCAAATTACAACTAGCTAAGTGACCCTTTTGGTCTGCTTGGTTTTACTTAAGAAACAGAAATGGAAAACCTACTCTGCTCTCTCAAACAGTGTTTTACTGATATATACAACCAGCCTATCTTTTCACATTCGCCATGACTAACCACTACACAATTTAGAATAACCTGTGTTACCTTCAAAGAAACAAATAATTAACATGATACAGGAATGCAGTGACAGTTTAAGTGCCTGATCTTGGTAACTATTCCAGTCTCTTACCTATCACTAATTTGATTTAGCACTACATTCTACATAATTTTCTTTCTATAAACTTAATGCAATTATGACGCAAAAAAAAAGCTATGCTTCATGTCTTGATCTGTTATGAAAAAGAAATGCTGTACTCCTGAAATTACAGAAGGATTTCCATTCTTCAGCTGCATAAATTTGCTTTAGTTTGAAATTTAAAAGTGCTCTTGGTCAATATGTATGTCTTTACTATAACAACATACGAAGATAGCTAGTAAAATGCTTTTAAAAATCACAAATAATGGCTATCATTATAGGAATCAATAGGAACATTTCCATTGACTTCAGCAGCTACATATTAAGCTCCAGTGTGGATTGAAACTTCACTGTTAATTCATTTGCCAATTTCTGCTGCAGGCAATGAATATGCTACAATTTACAGTTAGCAACCCTCCTTCTATAACTTCTTAGGGAGAAGAGTGCTGGACAACAAGGGCCTAATCCTCCATTGGTGCTGCGAGCTTAGTCCTTGATCTAAGAGTTTTGCATATACTTTTTTTCAAGTACATGAATGGTTCCATTTTAATCCCCCAAAAATTACCCAGTTCAAAAAAAAAAAAAAAAAATTGGGAGGGACAAAATGTGAAAAACGCGTGGAGAAGAGAAGTGGGAGGAAGACATGGCAAGAGAAAGACCAAAGGAAAGCAGGAAGAGAGAAGAGCATAAATTGTAATAAAACAGAGTTCTCAAAGTTGCAACAATTCTTGGTCAGTGAGGGCAGAAGACAGTGGTCTGAAGTAAGACTGCTCTAGGCACACAGAAAGGCAGGCATGGCTGGTTTAAAACCTGAACCACCTAATCTGAAGCAGAAAGAATTACACATTAAACCCAACTAACATGTCAGCCACTCCAAAATCAAGGAGTTGCAACTTTCAGCAAAACACTTATCTTTGAACATCTAGCTTACTTTCAGGGTCACTTATGACATCATCCTTTACCATTCCAGCAGCCTCCAAATAATGGGAGATACCATTCTCATCTTTCATGACTCCAACATCAATTAAAAAAAGCAAATGACTGCCAGTTACAGAGACCCTATTAAATCTTGGCAACGATATGCCTGTGGGTTTTCACAAGGCTCTGGATTAACTGTGGATCCAGTCCTTCCTCACTGTCCTGCTCTCCTTGCACTTGAGCTAACCCCACTGAGAGCCTGAGCTCTGCCACTTGAGGGTCTTCCCTCTCCTTCCCTGCAACAGTGGAGCCTTTGGCTAAAAGCAGAGCTGGTGGCAATGTGCTCTATTCTTGTCTGGTGTCCTTGAAGTGTTTGGGAGCTGTGCTCTGGAGCAACCCATCACTCTTCTATTTCTCTCCAACAACCACTAATCTTGGGCTGAAAAGATAAAAAGAATGAGGAAAGCAAAGAGTTGAGGCTCGGCAGTAACAACTTGTGGAGGCTAAAACATCCCCAGCAGATGTCAGGTTGCAGTGGGATGGGCATCTGTCCAGTAATACTGGTGTAATTGGGCTCTGCATACATTTAGAAGTGCGATAGTATCCACATAGCTCTGAGTGCTACTTCAGCTACACCTGTCCCAGCTACAGGCTCTGCTTTAAAGTTCCTGCGCTTCCAGATTTATTCTTACCCCTGCAGCAGATGGACAACATCTGGGTTTAAGTACAGCAACAGCTCCACTTCAGCTATGAATTGCACAAACTTCTCTACAATTAATGATGTCCAGTTTGCACAGGTAACTGAAAATGGAAGGGAGGAATCCAAACAAGGATGATCACAATTGCCCCAGTGAAGATACACTACATGTGGTAGGTACAGCATGGTACAACACAAATACAACATGGAAGAGTTTCGTTTGTTGGTTCGCTTGTTTTTAATATGACAGTTCCAAAGTTCCCACAGTCAGTGGAAGCCTCCCTATTGACTGCAGCATAATTTGGAAAATGAGGATTAGGAGAAAACAGTGCACCCATTAAATCTGCTGGAAAATATTAAAATAAAGAGATGCTGCATGCCCCAGGCAGTATAAAGACATGATATAAAGGGACATCGGAAGATCTGAAATGTGAATGAGGATGACATTTGTCCAGGTTAACAATGTTCATTAAATAGGGGGGAAATAATTTCTAGTATTTGAAAAAAGGGCTTATAGCACTGTTGAAAGACATAAAAGCAGACAGTAAACTAAACAGGAGTTTATGATTTGATATAGCAGTAAAAAAACCCAAGCCAAACACAACTCAGATGTGTGCACTAAAGCACCATGGGGCAAAGAATCTGTTGAGAATCTGGACTGATTTTATCTGAAAAATGGTATTCAATTATAAACTTATTACAAAGTGGAAGATTTCCAGTGAAGAAAAGAAATGTCTTCAGGGCTGGGGAGATCAATGAGTGAGAAAGATTACAAAAGGTCAATGCATACACAGTCATTAGGGTAGTTGTGGAGGGCAGCATGGGAATATTTCAGTGTTATGAACAGTGCATTTAAGTGTTATGAACACTAAAGAGTGGGAATGATTTAGTTCTAAACCAGAAAACTAAGAGAAGAAAAACATATGCTGAACCTTCAAAATCCACATGGCTGGCTTGGCAACCTCTACAAAATACATCTTTCTGCTTTAAGCCTTATCCTGCCAAGAATTTGATTTCTATGCAGTCCACTGTTTGTGCTGTGATTGATTCTATCCAGTCAACAGTCTGAATGTGATACATAAATTTTGCTTCTTTTGAAGTACTGAGGCCAAAACACGGCTTTTGGTGCACCAATATCCCCCACTGACTGATTTCTTCAGAAATAGTTTAGTAGGTGATCATTACTGACTTCATTATCAGCCTGGGCTATACAGTGGTATGGGCCATCCTTGCACAGAGACAGTTTCATCCATGGGCATAAGGACCCTGGAAATCACTGAGAAGCCATGGAGCCATTGTACACCTTGTCTGCCCTGTTTCCCTCTCCTGACATTCAGCGTGACAGCTGAAACGGAAAACTCTTTTCCACCCATTCACCTAGAAAGAGCTGCATAACACCACAGCTGTTCTTTTATGGAGAAATAATAAACGAAAATGGGAATCTTTTGGCACACAGTAAACATCTCAACCACATATTAAATATATTTAAGGAAAAGAATTGGCAATCTGCAGGCTTCTTTACCGTGATTGTAAAACACACCACCACTACACTAACCCCTCGACAGAAGTTTTTTGGTGCATTGCTACTAACAACATTAACACCACACAAATGACACAGGTGAACCTTGGAAGCACTGAGAGGGAGGATGTGCCAGAAGCCCTACTTGTTGGGAATATGCATTTAAGTGTTAACTGTATCTACCTGTAAAGGGGTGAAACAGATGCAAAAGCTAATTGTTTTCATGTTGCACTTGGTGCATCTGGAAACAGCATATCCTGGTTTCACCTGCCTGAAATGGTCTACCAGATACAGAAACTGGGAAAGGCAAAAAGTGACTCAGGCTGATAAGTCACTCTCACTAGATCAAAGAGCAGCCAGGTTGGAACAAAGAACTGATATCGCTGCACTAATATATCTGCCAAGGCGCGCAACATCTGATACCGTTTCTGTTCAGCATTTGTGCAGGCTTTCTATTGGGTTTCTTTATTACAGGTTTGCTCCTCTGACACTTTTTGTTCCTGAAATAAATAGTGCTGTGCCTAGTGAAAGCTGTCTGGCCACTGGACACCTCTATTGGTCTTTTACAGAGGGAGCAGAATTGCAGGTGTCGCACAAAGCTTAACTTGCTGAAGTGATCACAGCCTGGCAAGAGAGCCAACTACAAGATGACCTACTGAGGAGAAGCCCTAAGGCCAGAGAGAGGTTCTCTTCCAAAGGCCATACAAGGACTGGAAAGATGGGTAACCCCAGGACACAACAAATCCAAATACCAACAACATTTATTCTAAGCAGGCACATTGTAAAGAGTTTTGTTTTATAGATGGCTATATCTGAAGCAGAGAGGTGGAGCAACCATCCAAACACACAGAGAGTGCTTGAGTTGGGAATTAGAGCCGTAACACAGGCACTCACAGCTCCTAGCCTTATACAAACTTTACTGTGTCTAACATTTTCCATCTCTGCTAGCAACATTCTGCTTGTGTGTATTGGTTGTTTGGTAAAATAGCTGTACAAATAAGTTCTGATCCAAGCCTGATGGCACAAAAATGTAGATTTTTCCACTTGTCTCAATGGCCAATACAGCAACACAGGTCATGTAAGCCTAAAATCAACCCAGAAAGTGTTTAAACAAATGTTTAAATGTTTATCAGCAAACAGCTATTACATTTGTCAAATTATGGTGAATTGCCTTTTTGGGAGAGAAATAACACCACAGGATGAAACAGAGGGAGGGAAACATTTTAAAGCTAAACTTCTGTCGCTAATTAGGTCAAGACATTCCTACTTATATAAATTTCAGAGGAACTAGTCTGTCAAAAGCCAAATATGGACAGAAAATTGAACTCTACAAGAATTGTGCATGAAGAAATTTTTAATAAATAGCCTTTATTAATGTTTTGCTTTCAAAGAAAGAAAGAGGAAGGAAAGAGAGAAAGAGAGAAAGAGAGAAAGAGAGGGAAAGAGAGGGAAAGAGAGGGAAAGAGAGGGAAAGAGAGGGAAAGAGAGGGAAAGAGAGGGAAAGAGAGGGAAAGAG
>JAWWLV010000088.1:52349560-52378452 GCA_035041135.1 Platyrinchus mystaceus | reverse complement strand
GAGAAGGAGAGAAGGAGAGAAGGAGAGAAGGAGAGAAGGAGAGAAGGAGAGAAGGAGAGAAGGAGAGAAGGAGAGAAAAGAAGTCTACTTCATATGGGTAAGAAAAGTATAATATTACCCCTGATAAACACCCAACATCAGGGTCCACAGACACTGGAGCAAATGATTTTTTCAGAAGTCTGGTTTAAACAATTCTCATTAGCTCCTCTACATCAGATATGGAGGTGATGACAGAAGTGAAATCTACTAGCAGCTAAAATGCTACTGCAGTAATTATAAGATAGTCCTTTATCTACAAGCAGCTGCCAGCAGTCCATATTAATTTATCTAAGAGGCTTCATACTGTAGCAAATAGCAATAGCAAATGAGATAACAGAGAAAGAGAAAGCCTTGAGATAAATAACTGCAGATATTCCATCTGCTTCACAGTAGCCACTAAATGAGAGTCCTTTTTTAAAAAATATACAAACACTCTATCTTCGTTATTCATAACCTTGTTTTAGTTTTGCTTTTTTTTCCCAATGGGCATTTTCTTTACAAATAGTTTTTCTGCAAAGAAAATTTAAATTCCAGAGACTTTAAAATAGCAACAGAGCTTTGTTATGTTTGCATTTCTGAGATAACTCTTTTTGAGTGTTTACATGTATTTTTGATTGTGGGTATGTTTCTGAAAGACTGCTTATGTTCATAATACTACAGTTCTTTTGAGGGAAGGCAAATGCACGTTTCAGGTGAGTTGTTACAGAATTTAGAGGTTCCTCTGCTTTGCTCAGAGCTGAGAGATAGTATATACAAGGGGAAGTTAGAACAGAGTTCAAGCTCAGAAGGAATTAAATGTAATTCCTACTCCGGAAGGCACAGTATGCCTTAAATACCTAGAAATGATTTTTTTTTCCCCAATTCATATATTTTTTTCTGTCATCTCACCATGGCTGATCTTAAAATGCACTGAAGTAATAACATCTATATTTTTAAGAGAGTCAACATTACTATTTGCCCTCCAACTAAGGAGTTTTTCTATGGTACTTCATCAGAATTGTGTATGTCTGCAGAGATTTTTTTCAAGAAGCTACAGGCTGGATATACTCAATACTATTTTTTGCCATGACCACCATTTTTACACCGTTTTACAAGAGATTGACTGGCTGCCTAGTCCATTTTCTGAGACCATGAGCAAAAGTTACTTCTGATAACCAATGCCAAATCCAGCTTCTACCAGCTTCTGCAGATACCTTGTGATAAAAAGGGCTGTGGCAAAGAGCAAGCAGATAGAATTTCCATACAGGGAAGACTCCCTTAACTCTTCCTTCAGGCTACTTTAATGTTTGAATAGCAACCCCAAAATCCCCTACAGTATCAAAACATATGAGCTACATGATTTTTGCTCTTCTTTTTTGAAATCTTTTTGTATCATCTATATTTCCCCAAACCCGGAACACCTTTATTCTGAAGCTTGCAGTTTATTAGGTATCATCAAAATTTTAGTGATGGCAGTGGTGGTGAGAATAGACTAAGTTTTATGCATTTCAAAACCAACACATATATAAAATTATTTGGAGATATTTCCTAGAATACTACCATGTCAATGATTAAACTCCTCTAAGGTGAGAACTGCCTTCTGTTCTGCCTTTGTATAGTGCCTTCCTGGGATAACCAAGACAAATAACTAACACCAATTCTAATGCTTCCAAACCAAGGTTTAAAGACAATCCACAACATGGCCTAATACCCCAAGGACGCAAATGATTTCCCATATTCTCATGACTCCCCACAACATTAAATAGTGCTACATTCAAACCTTTCAGCTTAAATTTCACCAACCCAAACAGTCACAAAAAGGGTTGGGCTGTATCCACAATCTGGCTGTGAGACAAACACTAGAATGACCAGCAGCAATGCAAGCGTTAACAGTGTTGCCATACAAGTGGTAATAATAGGCTTCAGCACTAATCTCTCCTGAGCAGACTGGGAAAAGCTCACAGTTTCTTTGGTTCTCTTGTTCCAGCCAGGCTGCTAATTTAAAACATAGTTATATATCAGTTTACATTGTGAAGGTCATACCCACAAGGCCAGGAACATTCCTTGTCTAAACAGGAGTGCAGGCTCATAAAATCCACACACAAATCTAAGCTATTAGGGTTGTCTGGATCCCTCACCCCTATGGATTGGTCACAAACAGGATGCATCAGCATTTTAATTATGGTCAGAAGTGTGCTTTTGTAACAACCCTTCCAATCATCTCCAGTTTGTCACCATCGCTCTGTGTGGTGATTTTCAGCCACACCAATTCAGTTCTGTCCTGATGAAGCTAAACTGAAAGATGCACTACAGTGACTCAAGGGCATTCAGTTTGCCAGACTGAGCCTGTTCTAAAGCCAATCCTTCATCAGATATTTGCTTCTACAGAACCATTCCTACTGGTTTGCCCTACTTTGTAGAAGTGGATACAGCCACAGTGCCAGTTACATTCATAGATTCTGAGTGTCTTCCATGTCAAACTAACACCAAAACCCAACTGATCTTCACATATTCTTTAAGGGGAACCAAAACTTAACTTACATGAGGGTTTGCAGTGGTAGGAAGAAGGAAAAGGAAGACAAAAAGGGAACAAGGGGTGCTGCTGCCTGCTGTTTCCTCAGTTATTTAGACTGGAAACCTTAGAGCCTGGAAACAAAACACCTTCAAAGCCATCAAGTGTCAACTACTGGTTTCTTGGGGAGTGGACATACTATTCATTTTTCATTTGGCATTGGAGTTCCTTGGAATGAGCCATTAACTACTGTCATAAACAACAGCCAGCAGAGGCAAGGATACACTTCAAAATCTACACTTGGAAATTACTGGGGTATTTTGGGAATGTATCCTGTTTGATGCAGTAAATTAAGCAGGAGTACCAGGGTGTATTTTTATTTTTCCCAATTAAAAGTCTATGTATTCAGGTTGCCTATCCAAAACACTCAACAACTTAGAACGTGTCTTCACAGCCCCAGATGCAACATCTGAGCTATGAAGCCTGGCTGAACAAGTTCAGTCAGTATGAAACAGCTCTATGCAGACCATCAGAAGCTCTGCTTTGCCTCTTTCTACTGAGGCAATACATTCACAAAATTGCCTGTACTACTGCAGAATAGGCTTATAGTATTTCTTAGTGTCCAATACTGGGAGCTCCTGTGTCTTCTCATCTGTTCCAGTAAAACACTCCACTTCAAGCTTAACTGTAAACACAAGTAATATTCTGTTAAGGCCAACAAGCCAGACTGCTTTCAAAGCATCTGTTTTAAATTCAGCCTCTGCTTTTTTTCCTAAAAGATTTAAATTTCAGAAACCTACTTTTATTTTCAAAGCAGGGTATTTTTTAAGTTTACTCACGGGAACAAGTACTGCAGCCTGGCTTATGGTAACCTCCACTCCTTTCCCTCCATGTCCTAAATAACCACCCTTGTGTACCCCTTCTTCCAATCTCCTCAATATCCTGAACTTATTTTCCAATGCCTAACACCTTGCCACAGTGTTATTCTACATGTTCAGACTTCCTATCTAGTACCTTCTCAGACATTTCCCTGCATCACTAACATTTGTGTTCCCAACATCCTCAGCATGTGATGTCAAGCCATCTGGTTTTACCCACTAAAGCACTTCAGTAACACTGTGGCTCTCTAAGATGTCCCCCATGACTGCTCCAAAAGCCCATCTCACAGCATTATAAGCTTTATCTGGTTTTGGTTCACTATCTGAGCAAGATGAAACAGTGCTGTTTTAACTACAACTGCTAGGCACACCTTCCTAAGGAAAGTGTTTTACCAACATTTCCCTCTGTAGGGGCACCAGTTGGGGTCAATCTTCTTTACCAAGTCACTGGTTTTCAAGAAACACTTTAGAACTGCAGATTATTAAGATCCCATAATACATAGAGGAATGTGTCTGAAACTGATTCACCATGTTCAAAATTTATCAGAGGGCAAAGAGTTAACACAGACTCCAGTCTCAGCAGCAGGACTATTTCCATAGGAACCAAACCGGCTTAAAAAAAGCGCAAATTTTATACTAAAGTGGAACAATCAGGTAAAAGTGAATTGAAACCATTTCTTTTACTCTTATAGGGTTGGATTTACTAGATGGAGTTGCCAAAAATATGCTGATGTCCATGGCTCAATAGAGCTTCCAATACACAATAAAAGGGAAAAAAAAAACTTTCTGAGACAACTCCAGACTGCCTCAGTCTGTAATTATTGTTCATATCTAAATATCCTGTGGCTATAGAGAAAAAGGCATTCTTGCAAATGATTCATATTCTTGACTCGTAATCTGTTACAGATTACTAAAGGACTCTCAAGAGGAAACCCTGAAAATATTTTATGCCTTTATATGGGAAGTATTTTCCCAACATCCAAATGGCTTTAAAATGAATTTATCTTGAAATGTCAAGAAACCGTCAACAGAAAGCCTTTTCTTATCTTTGCTGGAGAAAAAGT
Source organism: Platyrinchus mystaceus (assembly GCA_035041135.1). Classification (NCBI taxonomy): domain Eukaryota; kingdom Metazoa; phylum Chordata; class Aves; order Passeriformes; family Tyrannidae; genus Platyrinchus; species Platyrinchus mystaceus. The sequence continues at coordinate 52,373,980 of JAWWLV010000088.1, read as the reverse complement.
GCAAAGACTGCAACCAGCAATTCAGGAGCAGAAAAAATTCTTGTAATATATAAACCCACTTAAAGACTACACTTCAGGGAGCTGTATCAGCTCATCATCACCATTAGCCCATAGTACCCTAATACCTACAGCTACAAAAAGCAGCAAGAAACCCAAAGGGGAAGGGGGAAGGGGGACTCACCTATGAGATACATGCCAATCCAGTCCCCTGCATCCACTTCCTCTTTGATATCCCAGTATATCACTAGGTCCTGTGAATGCCCAATGGAGTAGTAGGAGCTGCTGACCATCAGGGTGGACCGGCTGTCTGAAGTGACAAGGTCCGTGTCACTGGTAGACCTAGGAATGGTGACTGTCTCATGGGAATTGTTCCTGATGTCCATGTTATGGAACTGGTCAGGGTTATAGCTGTATCTGAGAGGCTCTTTGCACCGGCGCCGATTTTGTGAGTTTCTAGATGGAGACGCCATGGCTGCCAGGCCCAGGAACCTGTTTTGGTACAGATTCTGCAAAGAAAAAAAGAAAGGACAGTATTTACAGTATTATTCATTTTGCAGTGATACCAAAGCTCAGGAAAAGTAGTACATTATAATGAGAAAGTCGCAGATCTTTTTCCATTTGCCATTGCAAAAAAGAGACATGAAAAAAGGTAGCAGGAAACACAGTGCTAACTCTGCTCCTACTCTGTAATTCTTGCCATGAAAACAAGTGCAAGAGCAAACCCTGCATCATCAGGCTCAGCCACAATTGGCAGTGCACGGAGGTTAATAGGAGCTGATTTCCTCCATGTTAATATACATATCCAGACACAAACATCAGGAGTATCAAACAGCTAGAGAGCCATCCTCTTCTAACATAAGGAGATAGTCTTCCCATTTTCAACACCCACAGTTAAGTTACATTTACAGAGGAATCTTTCTCAAGGTGTAGTCACCCTAGAGACCATATTCCATCTGGAGAGACTGGCTAGCAGTGAGTAAGAACTCTTCCTCTCTGACGGATGTCTGAAGAGTGAGTGCCATGAAAATGGAGTTACCCCTGTTACCAAAACAGAGATGTCTTCACTGATGTATAAATAGAAACTAAGTATTGCAGTGTGTCTCCACACAGCTGATGGCTTCCAATGCCCTTGCTCCACTCTATTTTCTGCAGTAGACTTTGAGATGCTAAGCACGCTTGCTCTAGTAGGAATTTGGGAATGCACCAGACAATTAATAGGAATCGAGAAGTCTGATTGATGCAGAGTAGTCATCATCCTAGCAGTTGAAAAATATTTAAATTTCACTCTAGCCTTCTCTTCCTCAAGGCAAGCTGAGTGACTTGTACAAAATGCGTCATGGTGCACAAGTTAAAAGCTTTTGTGAGCTGGCAGATGGAGAATGCTTAAGTTATGACTGGGTTGAATTCTGATGTGAAGACATTCCCTGATACTGATCAAAATACTGGTTACTCCTTACTTCTGTACTGTTTGTTTTTTCCATTTTCATTCCCAGCTTTCCCTCTTCTTTCCCTACAGCTCTGCTATTTCAATCACTCAGCTTTTCATTATTCATTAGCCTTCCATTATCTGTCTGTTGCCAACCATGCTGTCAAGCCTGTTAGATACAAAACCAGACAGCTTTCCAGTATGCTACAAAATGCTTCTCATATGATCAGAAGTCAAACCATCCTTTTGAACTCAAACAAATGAAGCGGAAGAAAAATCACAGCTCCTTTGTCCAGCCAAGCAGGTATTTAACACTAGCTTTATTAAGGTTATGGTAGCACAGAAGAACAGTAAGTCCTGAAAAAAATAAAATATTTTGTTTATTAATACCATTGCATAGGGAATAATTAAGAGACCTATTATTGTGTGTTAAGATTCTGTTGCACAAAAACTGTACAGAGAAGAAAAAAAAATCAGCTGGCATGTTTGCACCCCTAGCACATGCTGTCACTTGGCAAACACTGCCCAACAATGCTGACAATCCGCTGACCCAAATCCTCACTTACTGCATTAAACAGGGTTTATGAGCAAAAATAGCTGCAGTGGAAATGCCACACCTTGTAGTAAGTGCCGCAAGATTGAAGCTAATAATGCAAAAGGATACACCAGAGGTAGAGGAATAGAAGAAGGAAGGAGGCATGTGGGGGAACGAAGTACGTGGTGTTGCCTTTCTGTGCATCTCATTATGTCTTTGCTGCTTCTTTCTAACATTTATTCACTGTTTGAAAAGAGAGTTCACATCATAGTATAAAGAACGAATATCCCATGTAAACAGAAAAAGCATCTTTTTTATCAAGAGACATACTGTGAACATTTTCCAATCTGGGAAGCACTTTTGGACATGCACAACTATTGCTCTCTAGTCAGTAATTTAAAATTGCTGGTAGTTTCTGTCTCTTAGCAAAGAAGTCATCTGCTGTCACAACAGTACCTGACACAACTAGAATTGGTTTTATAATGGTGAGATATCAATGCAACAAACCTGAAGCTCACTCTTCTGGGTTAGTCTGTATCATTAACATGGGTTCCTCTGCTCACAGCACTACCCAAAAGCTACCTCAGTTCAAAGGCAGATGTTTTATTTCTGGTGACAAATTACTCCAGGGAATAGTGGTTCTGCAGATACTTTCATTTTGAATGTTAATAGATGTAGAGTATTAATTAACTGCATACCTTAAAATTAAATTAGACTTAAACAAATTTTTTCCAGCTTCAGCATGACTTTAAGCAGTTTTAATGAGAAATGGTAAATTTATCACTATGTTTTAATTCTGTAAGTTCCTATTTTGCTGTATATTGACATCAATGGAACAAATGGCATAATTTTAAAGCAACCCAGAAGGTCAAATTCTCCATTAATTGCAGTCTCTCATATTGCCAGCATTGATTCTACACAAATACATTAATCTGGAAGAAAAAAAAAAGGGGGGGAAAAAGAAAAGAAAATCCTCAAGCTGAAAAAAATCCCAAACAAATGAAACAATAGTCACACATAATCATCTGGATTAAATAATGGCATCAAAATACAAGCATGACTGTATGAATAAGTAGAAAAGAGGTTAGGTAAACTAGTTATTTTATTACCAGCTTCACATGCTTTCCATGCAACTGTCTAAAGCCCTTAAGCCCCAGTGATAGTTCCAGCAGTAGTGAGAAAACTTAAAAAAACTGCAAAGACATACTGTTAAATCTTCTGAAAGCAATATACCTAACATATTAAAAAAAAAAATTTAAGGGTTCAAGATTAATATTTATTTTCTCTCCCTTTGCAGAGTATGCACACTATACACACTACTCTAAACTCTCATTTCTAATACAGAGTATAAATTATAAAGCAAGAATAGTGAACAGCCAAATGCTGGTTGTCAATAGAAACAAGCACCTCTTCGTTCCTGCCTCAAAACAGTCACTCTATAGCTGCTTCTACAGTCAGCCTTTCCAGGGGTGTTTCCACCCATTGACTCCCTGTACTAAGTGACCTCCAGGCTTCACTTTCCCACTCACTCCCCTCACTGCTGATTTTCACAGAACTCTGGAAAGCTCTGTCTCTAGAGGCCTACCAACCCCATGAAGGTTCTACTCAAAATTAGATTTTTGGAGGATTATCTGTGGGCAGAACTTGCCTCTTATTTATGTCACTTAGTCCATCTAATGCTAGCAAACATCAGAAAAGTTAATTTAGGATTACTTTTTTCTCCCATAAAAATGTAATTACAATGCCTAACACGGAAAGTAGGAAGGAGCAGACAAAAGAAAATGACAGATGAGATCTGACTGTAAAGAAAATTGACTTCGAAAATCTACACATAGAAAAACTGTAATCAGTAAATACCAAGAAAAAATATTTCACAGAGTTTCTTCCCACGTTCTCTCCCTTTTTCTCTCACACCTCTCTCCTTTCCCGATTACTGTATGGCATTCAGAAAGCAGAGAGCCTTTTCCTTCACCACCTGAAAAAACTGTACCACCAATGATAGTTGTTCCCTTTTTTGAGACAAGAAGGATCCTCAGGCAGGAAGGCTTCACACCATTATAGCCAGCTGAATTTTACCCAAGGATTCAGAACTGCCACTCACTAACTTTGACTGGAAATCTGTAGGGCTTAATGTTAGGGATTTTATTTTTCCTTTCATTTGGGATTATTTTAAATCATGCCAGAATGGTGCATGATGCTTTAGCAATACAGAGATAGATCTCAGCTAAACATCGCAAGGATCCACCTCTGTTCTCTGTTCAGACAATTAAGAGCTGTCTTTTAGATACTTGGACTGACACCAGCTACCTAGTACTGCTGCTTAGAACCTGAGATTAGCTCAGTTAAATTACAGCACAGTGCTAATAATGCCAAGGTTGTGGGTTGGATCCCCATAGAGGCCATTCACTTATGAGCTAGACTCTATAATCCTTGTGGGTCTCTTCCAACTCAGAATATTCTGTGAAAGATGTATTTGTGCAGGTCAGGATGGCAGTACAATGAACTTTTATTGCTCATGCCGAAGATACTACATGATTGAAATACAACCCATCACTGGAGCTCTGGCGGATGAAGAAGTTAAAGGGAACAAGGTGATAACGTTAGCCAGCACAACAGGAGGCCCAAAGTAGTCATTCAGATGTCTGCAAGCATCATCACAGTCCGAATTTCAAGGGTTAGTACCAAGAAAGACAGTGAGATAGCTTTCTATGATGGGAAGCTTGGAACACAGCACATTTACACACCTGAAAATGTAATAGGCCAGTAGTCAAGTCTGTTATCGTAGGCAAATCAGAGGTGGAGTTTGCCCTTTGGTTGCTTCACCAGAGATGAAGGCTCTCCTGATAAGCTTTAAGCCTTCATTTGAAAGGCTTATATGTTTTGTAAAGACAAGAGGGAGCCAAGACAGATTTAAAAATACAAAATTAGGGCAGCATGGTGAAAGCAATGAATTATCACAGCAAAAATCTTTGGACAAGCTTTAAGACGATAAGATCATGTGTATCAAAAAGGATATTTTACTCACAGAAATAAGGTGGCATTGGCCTGTATGAAAGGTTTAATTGACTGGATGCGACACAACCTAAAAAGATTTTAAAAACTTAGTCACAGCCCATGTATGAATATCCAGATCAAAATCCTGAGGCTAGGCCAGAAAGACAAGCAGGAAAACAACAGTGCCTACAGTCATCAAAGCTGATGTGATGGGAATCTGCAAACCAGAAATTTGAGGCAGGCCTTTAACTTGAAGGTGAGGCTGCTGAAAAGGCTTTCAATATGTAAAACTGTTTTATTAGAGCTTAAGTTAGAATTGCCTAAGTTCTGATGGACAGGAAACTCATCTCTGTTGGATGGAAGAGCAATAAAGAACTGAGTGACAGCAAAAAGATGATAGTGAATCTTGCTGCTGTTGCTACCTTACAGGGTAGGACTTTCTCCTCCAGCCTTGCTCTCAACCTAGCTGTGTGAAGTCCTTGGAACTAACAATCTTTTTATAGCCCTAAAGACTTATTGCAGGATCTGCTTCTTGTTCTTCCCAGAAACCTTCTCAACTCCACTTCCCCTACAGGCCTGCTGTGGAGGCATCTTTTCCCCATCTGCTCTCCCTACCCGTAGTCCAGAGGGCCCTTTAGCCACCACCACTCAGCAGTTCTCAGGGCAGGTACACTCTCCCTCTGTCAAAATCTGAGCCAGGAAAAGGTAAATAAAATACTCAGATTTCCTCCTTTCTGCCCAGGGACAGTCCTCAGCACAGCACATGGTACCTGCACAGCAAACTCAACCAAGAGAACATTTGCATTTTCATTCACTGCATGCACAGTATAATTGACTGTGCAAAATGCAAGGCAATGCAGAGGTTAGAAGGAAAACAGTTTTTAAAGTAAGCTATAATCAAGGTTACAGCTTCAGCTATCTTAACCCCCTCCCATCAACCTACTGCCACCTATCACAGGCATTTATTTACCATCACATGAGAAAAATCTTTTTGGACATTTGAATTTTGGAAGAATTCTTAGTATAATGCTTAGAACAAAAAAGGTTTTTAAAGCATAGCTTGTACTACAGCCAAATCCAGTAAACAAGGCCTTGGAGTGCAAAGAGCTATGCAAAATCTTTTCCAAATCATCCAGTGTCTGACTTGCTGAAAACACAAAACCCAACAGAAAAGTCATGAAGCTAGGGATTGGAGAATGCTAGGAAGCAAAATGATTTGAAGAGGACAGAGAACTTTGTAGGATCAGCCCATTTATTTGAGAGGCACAATAATGGTTTCTTAGAGCTCCAAATTTAATTGCCTAAGGAGTCACAGGCTTACACGGTCTACTGACACCCTTTTCCCTGCAAGATATTACGGAGCACACAGACCGAACTGCTGCTCTTGAGAAGGCTCAAATGAAGGCTGCAAATATTTCAGAGGGATGCATGCCATAATAACACTGAGCATTTGTCTCAATATTGCACATCTATGGCACTATATATATACCTATAATGAACACTAATCAGAAATCAAAGCCATTATACATCAGCAGTGGGTTAAATGGATGTTATTAGTCAGTTAATTTTTCCATTTCCTGACCTTTGTGAGTTTCCAGTCCAGTTGTACTGCTATGTTAATGTATCCTCTTACATTTAACTTGGCTTCAGTGATGTGCAAACCAGTGCACAAATTAGAATCAAAATGAAAGAGTTGGCCTCAAGGTCAACTCGGCAAGGTTTGATGCTGCTGGTGTGGGATTGATTCCTGATGCAGACCTATTAGTCAAAAGGCAACAAAAACTGGCAGCACAGTAATCAGGGGAACGCTGGAATATGGGGCAATGATTGGAGAGAAACTGAGTTCAGAAAAAGGAAGAAAATTAATAATGCTTTTTTTCTTTTCTTTATGGAAGAACTACAAGAGTTTGCCATCTGAAGAAACCAAGAGAGCATGCTGAAAGATACACACATCACATTTCCAATTAAATGATTCCAAGAATTAATATTTGTACTTCTCTAAGTATATAAACCAAACAAGTTTCTTCAAAAAAAAAGTCATTTTACCAGTTTTATATGAAATCACTCGAACTTTCTACACTGTTGATTACTTCTGTCTAACTTATGTCTAACTAAGAGCAATTAACAATCTTACATTCAAGATATTTGTATTGAGGCAGTGATAATTCACTCACAGTTCATAAAGCACTGGGAAGTTTCTGCAATGGAATGCAGCTAAGGACAAAATTAATTTCCTATTTTCTGTTAAATCAGTAGCAGAAAAACAGTCTTGTCTCAGCAGTTTGGCACAGCACGGGATGAGAAACAGCCATCAGACTTACCCATTACAGAAAAAAAGATCTGAAAACACTGCCAATATTTTTAAAGGACATTCAGGTACAAAATAACAGGGAAACATGCAATATGGCCTGAGTATAAAATTTTAAAAAGATAACTGTAAGGAATAACTAATAGAGGGGTCAACATGGTAACATCTTAAACCAAGATAACATTACTCAGCTTCACTTTTTCTTTCCACACTACAAGATTAAAGAAATAACCTTAGAATATGCTTATATGCTACTATCAAATACTCCCAAGTCCACGATGATTGCCTTTGCTCATGCTTTATAATGCACATAACAGGAAATTTATATTTTTTACTTCATTGGTTTTAAATATCAAAAGCAGGCAGGGAAGTGCTGCTGCAGTACCAGACAGAAGCATGGCAGTGATTACTTCCCAACAGATGCAAAACAAAACACTCGTATGTGGGACAACACATCCTCTCTTAACAAGCAACCTCACGTCCATAACAGCCAGTATGGACCACATCAGTTTCACACATACACAGCTCTAGTGGCTGTGGTGCCAAAGACTGAAAATATCCATTCCTCATCCTTTAAAACCCAAAGACAATATTTATGAACAACAATCATTGCAAGAAGAAAACCAATCATTCTGTACCAGGCGCTAATACTGTTTAATCCATTATTTAAAGCGAAGAAGCATCATTCTCAGAAAAGAGTTGTCTCAAAAACCCTGTGTGCCCCACACTGGTCTGCTTAAGAACCATCACCACATTTTTGAGGTCCACTGCAAAGCTGGACTGTGATGGCCTCCCAGGAATGCTACTTACTCCGTAGGGTTTTAGGAGGTAGGACATAAGAACAGGGACACTCTTCTCTGCTGCAGGCTAAAAACATCACTGCTCTTCTGTGAGCTGATCAACTGATACTCCTACTGAGAAGCTCTGACCATGCTTGATGCCCTGTTTCAAGTTCTGCACAGCACATGATAATAGACATCTCTTACCTGACGGATTTTTATAACCAGTGGCTTCGGTTCTTCAAGGACTTTGTCCATGAAAAAAAATCAATGTCTTTAGTAGTACTAGCAAAGGTCCAGATTCATCCAACTCAAGCTTTGAGTACTTGAGCCACACTCAGGAATGCAAGACTCCCTGAAGTACTCAGAGGGAAGAGACAAGCTCCTCATGAAAAAGACCGAGACCTGGGTAAGGCTTCTGTGGAGAGAATTGAGTTCCATCTCTATCACCTTTTTAAGGAGTCAGTGACTATTGGTATCCTAGGCACGTTACGTTAGGTAGGAAGGAGTCAGACGTGTACGAACCTCTCAAGCTGTAAGATTTTACATGATATAAAGGTAAGTGTGCAAAGCGCTCCTGGGGGTGGTAGAAAATATGTATTGTAAGTACCTTCAGGCACGTAAAATGGAAACAAGGCAAATAAAAAAACATACTAAACTACTACGTGATTATTTAAGAATAGTCTGATTTTCTAGAAAACTATAAAGTTGCAAAATAGAGGGTCCATCCAGAGAAAGTAAGTGCATAGAAAATAAATATACTTAGTACACTGTATGCACTTTACATGCAGATCTTTTCAAAAATGTAATACCACTAAACATAGCAGAGGTTTACAGGAAAAGCTGTGGAGACATCCTGCAAAATTTAAGAGACTACCAATGAAATTATGTAGACTAAATATGAGTGGCAGAAAGTTATCCCATAATGTACACAGTTTCCCCGAACTGTCAGGTTATAGTAATTTCTCTGTTCAGAAGCAGTCCTACATTTCCCGTATCTCTGCCCCAAAGTTCAGCAACTGAAGGAGTCTTTCTTTGCAGAAAGCACTCTTAATTTCTTATGCAATATGAGAGTTATAAAAATCCCAGGATTCTCTACCATTATGAATGCATTATACTCTCCACCAAGACAACTGTTTTGCTAAAAAACAAACCTTGTGTGATGTCTGTAGTGCATATTCCTGCCAGATTGAAGAAGACAAGACTTTTGCAATGTATTGCATAGTGTCAGGCACAGCTTATTACGTATAAAACACACACAGAAAAAGAAGGCAACAGAAAGTAACCAAGCAAAGATATCAAAAGAGACGTTTTTAATATTAACCTCCCTTCAGACACAAGTATAAATCTTTGCAAACAAAAGGTTCATGTGTGCGTGTATCAAAAGATTTATCCTGCAGAGCTCAGATCTATGCACATAGTATTCCCACCACCCACGTTTCCCTCTCTGCCTAGACACTTGTGTGCAGCACAAATGGATCCATACACACACACCCCACAAGACATTCATTGCTGTCACAACCTGTAAAATTTCTGTCAACTCTGTGAGTGCCATTCCCTGGAAGAGCTGGGTACACTTTACCTCCTGCCTGCCTCTATTCCAGGCTACCAGCAAGGACCGTGTTCCTCTGTGCCATGTCTGTCATATCATGCCATATTCCAGGTGACCATGCACCTTTCTCTCCTCCCCATCCCTTTTTATTCTCAAGGCCTATCTCTTCTTTCTCACATGCCAATAATACCATCCTCCTCACACTTGTAGGTGGGAAGGGATGGGGCACATGGCACTACTTGCTGTACCAGCCATAAAACAGGCAGTGGATTAACATGTGGGGACTGTAAACCTACAAATCCCAGGAGGGAGGGAAGGAAGCTCTTTTCACTCATGGTTCTTTCCAGCTGCCCATGGTGGCTGACCTCCACCCCACAGTAAAAAAAACATTTAAAGCCTCCTACTTCATTCATTGCTGCTACACTCTGTCATGCTTCTTACCTCCATCTATATTTCTTTAAGAGAAGAGTGTTTTGAAGTGTCAGTCTCTTAGCCTCCTCAGGCAGTGAGGCAGGTAGGTACTATTAGCAGTCTGTCGGGTATTAATGCCTATATCAACCACTCCTTTGATCTACGAACAACAACAAACCATTGCAATAAACCAGTCTTTCAACCAGACACCAGCTTCAGAGTATGCCCTCAGCTCCATCTTCTACCTTTCAACAAGGCCTAGAATATTCCCTGACATTTTAAAATTAATTGGCTACAGAGCTCCTGTTATTACCATATTACCTCCAGTCAAATACAGAAATGCCATTCAGTTGAGTGTGCTTGATCCTGTTTCCGATAAAATTAAAAGCAAAACTCCCCTTGATTTCAATGTGGAACAAAGTGACTTTGTAAAGCAAAGGAAAACCCACATAGCTGTCAACAGCTGCAGCTAACAAGGGCTAATCCTGATCTGGAAAATAAAATTCATATTTTTAACTAAAACGCTTCAAACATTTTCATCCATGATGCAGCCTATTCTGTTGGAAAACACATCATACAAACATATAAAGCAGCAAGTTGCATTTTAGAACACAGATCACAGCAACTACTCTTAGAATGAGATCTCAAAACCTAGAAACAAACCTGTGATTTGAAGGGTTAGGATTAATTTAGGATACAATTATTTTTAGACTATGATATCTGCATGTTTTTCCAATGCAATTATAATAATAGAATCCAACACATTTTTCATTTTTTCAAAAGAAAACTGGAACATCAGACACTGAAGCATAGTCATCATCACTGCATGTTTTCTGTCTGATGTCACTGGAGGGCAGAATGAAAACTGCTTGCAACTAAGAGTCTGACTTCCACATTTAAGTATGTTTATTCTCAACAGACTGACTTCTCATGTCTGTATACTCCCGGGGAGATTATGAAAACAACATATCTGAAGTTCATTTTGTGTTTTCTTAAAAGACAAATCTAAGATAATCAGCAATTTGAGGATCAAGAATTCCTAATTTGCATTAAAAACAGTAAAGAAAAACTGATTTATGTTTAATAATGTCACATATCCATTATTTTATTATTGAAAGTAATCCCGACGCCATTAAAAACTTAATACTAGTGATAGAACCCACAAGACATAGTTTAAAGGGTTAGATTTCTCTGTTCCTGGACAGGTAAAACTAGCCTCAGATAAGTATCTCCCAACCAGATTGCTTACTGTTTCATCTTTATTAAGAGTTGTTTATGTTTTGATTGTATAAATCATAATAAACTACTATTCATGAGAAAGCAAAGAAACTGGGGAAACTATCCCAAGAGAAAATGAGTAGCTCTAGTAATACAGTCTCTACTTGTGGAACAAGATTCAGATTTTACAAAAAAGAACATGTGCTGGCTTTACCTAGGACACAAAAAAGTCCTGCATAAGAGAAGAGAAGCTGCTTTCAGGAGGTCTGGATAACTGTAAGACAATTCTGAGCTACATATCTAAGGTTTTCTGGGGAACTGCTAGCCAAAGCTAGATGAAAGGTAGCCTGGTAGGTTCCCCTGGAAAACATTTATAGGCATAAGTCAGATTTTCAAAGTAGAAACAATCCAGAACAACTGGAGCAGACTAGTTCTAGTAGATTAAGAAGAGTCCACTGGTGCAGGCTCCTCCAACCAAATATAAACATACAAGGGAGACAAGCCCAGTGACCACCAAGAAAAATGGGAGCTGCACACAGAGATGGGCAAGTCCTGTTGTGACTGTATGATTTCTAAACTTCATCCACACTTACTTTGCTGCCAGTACACCTCTAATACAACAATTACACATTACTGTATCGTACCACACAATCATGTGTCTGCTCAATCATGTCCGTCTGCTCACAGTACTGTGTGAGGTTTTCATTTACTTTTTTTCTCTTTTACTCCTGTTCAGAAGAGTTTGTGTCCCTATGTTCAAAAGGTCTCGTGAGAGTTTTCAAAGAAGAACATCTGCAAAGTCCATGGGAAAAATTTTATTTCACTCATTCATAGACAAAAACACAAGAATGGTTCTGAATGAAGGTTCAAACCACAGTTTCATTTAATTTTAATGAGGACTGCTAGTTAGACTTAACGCTTTTTGGCTGCCATTGAATACTCACAGAAGAGAAATAATTACAGTTTTTAATACTGCACTTAAAGTAAGCCCCAAAGGAAAAATTTTTTTAACATATCTTTCTGGTAACAAATCCTCTGTTAAAGAAGTGTCCTAAATTCATCAAGGATTAGGTTCTAGGGCATTGCAATGGAAGTCTACAGTTTAATTAATTAGTATTTATAGAAGCCTGCACAAATAAGCAAGTTGGAAAATTGTTTGGTTCTTGCAGGCCTTAAACCTGAGTTTGGCATGGGACTTAGAACAGAATCAAGGACAACAAGAACTACCTGCTGTTCAATTCCACGCACAAATCAATGAAACACACCTTGGTCCACAGATGCTACTTTAAATTGCTGGTATTGCTTGTTAGATAAAATGCAATTCAACTTTAACTTAGGCAGTAAAACTGCAATGTCAATGAAGTTAAAACTTGACTTTTGAACAGGCATTTACATTAGGGGTTCCAACACACAGCAAGAATTCCTTGGTGTGTACACACTGGATTTGCGTGACAAAGTTTTGGTAACAGGGGGCTACAAAGGTAACTTCGGTGGGCAGCTGCCAGAACTTCCCCCATGTCCAATGGAGGCAGTGCCAGCTGGCTCCAAAAAGGGTCCACCTCTGGGCAAGGCCAAGCCCATCAGCGACAGTGGCAGCACCTCTGGGATAACGTTTTTAAGACAGGTAAAGCATTTCTGGGCAAGACAGCAACTTCAGCCAAAGAGAGGTGTAATAATATGTGAGAGAAACAGCTCTGCAGACACCAAGGTTAGTGAAGAAGGAGGGGAAGGAGGTTCTCCAGGCACCAGAGCGGAGATTCTCCCTGCAGCCTGGGGTGTGCCCTGGAAACTCATGTAGGTCCACAGTGGAGCAGAGATTCACCTGCAGACCATTGAGGACCCCGTGCCAGAGAAGGTGGATGCTCAAAGGAGGCTGTGACAGTGTGCAGGAGGTGCACACTGGAGCAGGCTCGTAGCAGGAACTGCAGACCTGTGGAGAGAAGAGCCCACTGCTGGAGCAAGTTTGCTGGCAGGACTTGTGACCCTGCAGTGAACCCATACTGGAGCAGCCTGCTTCTGACAGGATGCACTCAATGGAAAGGACCCACTCTGGAGCAGTTTGTAAACTGCAGACCATGGGAAAGACTCCGCTGGAAAAGTCTGGAGAACTATCTCTCATAGGAAGGACCCTACACTGGAGCAAGGGAAGGAGTCCTACCCCTGAGAAGAAAGGAGCAGCAGAAACAATGTGTGAGGAACTGGCCACAACCTCCAGTGGGGAATGCATTTTTTAAGATTTCATTTTATTTCTCATTATCCTACTCTGATTTGATTGGTAATAATTCAAAGTAATTTCCCTGAGACATCTGGATTTCCCATTACTGTAATGAGTGACTTTATCTCAACTCATGAGCCTTTTGTTATATTTTCTCTCCCAGTCCAGTTAAGGAGGGGAATGACGGAGTTGCTTTGGTGGACACCTGGCATCCAGTCAGGGTCAACACAACACAGCATAAGACCCGCAAACAGAAAAGGCACTAATTTAACAAATTTATCATTTGTAACACATAAGCTTAATGGCCACATACTGTTTTTGGCACTTTTTCTCTCACTGTTAGTGATAAAGTAACTTGATTGCTGTATTTTTGTAATCTTTAACCAGAAGCTGAATGTTTGCATTAAAGCCATTCAGGTCTGATTCAGAAAGTATTCCTGAAAATAAAACCAAACAGCCCTGTTAGCAGTGGAATTAATGCAGCTGTTTTCCTTCATCACCAAACCTCCACTAAAGTCCCAGCTTTTTGCTGTCCATTCCAATACAAAAAAAAAGACCCAAAGCAAAGGTAATGATAAACCCAGTGACTCTGTCAGCTCCTGGAGCAGGTGACAAACAGTTCTATCTGCCTTTCCCCCAGTCCCACTTAGGGTTTCCCTTCTCTTCCCAGCCCACGAGGCCTACAGAAACTGAATTATCTCAAAGACAACTACTCCTTTCTGTTTCACTTCAAAATAGCCAACGACTTCAGAAGTAATTAGGTAAGGGAGTGACAGATAGACAGAAGGGGCAATCAGAAGCCTGATCAGCCCAGGAAGATAGGCTGTAAAAAATTTATACATAGCCTCCACCGATTTAATTGATACTCACACAAGGGAACTTGTACAGGTCTGCAGAAATAGGTGTTATGGTTTTTCAAAAGCCATTATAAACACATAGCATAAATCTAATCGAAGTGACTCTAGTGGGAACAGGAGCTGATCAAATATGTAACACAACACTACTGCCTTTCCAGCTCCATTCTTCCTAATTACCATTTTTTAATATAGAGTTCAGTGTGTTCTCATCCTGGAGAAAAATTTTTGTTACAACTTAAAAAAAATATGTTTATATTTTCTGTATGGATTTTGTGACAGATTTTTATCTTACTAGTAAAACTGGTGTGATTTTTTTCTCCCATGCTAAATGAGGCATCTAGTGTATAATTTTTCTTCAAGAAGCAAAGAAATTAATCGAGGTGAAAATTCAGTGTCATGAAAAATGGACTAATTTAAATTGCAAAGTACAAAAAAAATCTCATTTATATTTTTCATTTTTAAATTCCCAATGCAATTAAAGTATATATTCACATAAAGAGTCAGAGATAATGTATTTGACAGAGCTTTCCTGCTGTATTGTAGAATAGTTTTTTTCATTATGCAACTAGTTTGGTAAATCATTTAATATTAATAAAATTAAACATTAATTGACTTTAATTAGACTTTTATCATGTAGAGGTTCACAAAATAATGGATTTTTTCAGCCAGTTTCTCTTTTTGCTTTAAAGAGATGGGCCACATTTTAAGAATGTATTTAAATTTTTCAGTAAAATCAAAATATTTCTGCATGTCTAAACAAAAGTATATCCACAAATCATGCAAGGGCAAAGTTGCAAAATACTATGGAAGAAATGCAAGTTCTCAGTACATAAATCCTGAAAATTAAAAGCATATTTGTATTTTACCAAAGGAAATTATGAAGTCTTTTATCCCAGTCTTTTTTTAAAAGCCCATGAGCTTTTAGTTGACAACAAGAGATTTTAAAGTATCACTAAAACTCCAAAGGCACACAATGAAGACATTGTTTCCAATGTCATCAGTGTTCTCCAGTATGGACAATGGCTAGTGCATGTAGACATGGATCAGTGTAAAAGTTAATTCAGCCTTGGCATCATCTCGCTCTTGGACGTGATGCAAAGACTCCTGTTAAATTCAACAGGCCTTGAAGCAATTCCTGTCCCATTGGGTCATTTGGGGTTCTTTTAAATTCCTCAATACTCAAGGTTACATGGAAAGCACCATCTTCACAGCCTTTCACTTATGTGATATAGTGGGAAGAATAGCAAGTTTCCTTGTAAGTACTCTTTTCCTAATGCCCTGGATGATAATATTGGTCAGTTGTGCTATTTTTTAAAGCATGTCTTCATTTCTGGTGGTGTCCCTTAAACACCCTTATGTTTTCCCAAATGTATAGTTACTTCCTTACAAGTCTGGCAGATAATAAGCAAATATAAAACAAAAATAGAGAGAACTGTTCCTTCAATTAAAGTGGTACTGGAAATAGGGACCAATGTAAACAGGAAGAGGGAATTGTGCCAGAAATTAATCTGTTTCTTAATTTCTCCATTAAGATGTAACTACCATCTCAGCCAATATTTGTGTACTCTAATTAAGAAGATATAGGGAGAGCAAGGGCTCTGGTTCACAGCTTCACCTCTCCTCCTACCACTGCCTCCCATCTTGCTGCCTTTGCTGGGACCACCAGCACCATCTGAGAGCCTACAGGACAAGTTTGGGGGGTTTCTTTCATGCCTGCAGGCTGGCTAATCACCACCCCTTTTGCACCCAAATGGATTTTGGTGGATCTGTTGGCTCTTCTGCCTATAACACAAACATAAGAAGAGTTGCAAAGTTCAAAGCACGCTCTTTACATATTTTGGTTATCATTAGCACGAAGATAGGCAATGCAAGTGTATAAGGTATGGTTTAAAGCAAAGGGATTGCAAAATGCATTATTTTGGTTATGTGGAAATGCTTTTGTCTGGGAAATACCTTTCAGTATAGGTTCTACCTATGTATGCTTTTTCATAAAAAATAATTCCTATAACTACTTTGTTGTTTATTTTTGCTCAAGAACTACACAGCAAAAGGATGTTTGAAAGGTTTCTTTCTGTTAAAGCCTAAATAAACCACAGGTAACATTACACTAACAATGTTTGGCATAGGAACACCAATAGATCTTTTTTCCATAAGTAACTCTTTTTTAAAAGTACAAACTCCACATGTGATAAACTCTAATTAAAGGCTTTTTTTTTTTTTTCAAAATAAAACATTGCTGTGTGTCTTAACGAAGGACTAAATCCATCCAAAGCAAAAGGTTAATATGCTGCTCTGTGTCTCATCCAGAAAAGATCTTTTAAAAAGCCAGAAATTACTTGCTGGAGCCACTGCATGCTAGAGCACTAACTCCTTTTGTAACTGAGATTGTGTTTTGATGGTGTCATAATATTTTTTTGCTGTGTTTCTATCTTTTCCTTTCAGTTTTTTTTTAAAGCCTTCATTGAGATTTGAGCACTTGACTGAGGGTAACCTTTCTGTATTGGTTTTACAGTTAAGGGAGAGAAAAGGGTGCTCTGAAATACCACCAGAAGCATGATTTTACTCTGTTTACTATATAGGGTATATATAGGTAAACTAATTTAAGAAACGAAATCAGATACTTAAACACTTGTAAATAGTGCCCAGGCATCCCCGAGGATATGGAAGGGTCCTGCACTCCTTGTGCCCACCAAGTCTTCAAACTGATTAGAAATACTGGCACTTACCTACAACGCCTACATTGCAAATCATAACCCTTATCTGCAAGGACAAATAAGTGCCCTTGGACGCACCTACCATTCATTGCCATGCACTAAATCCTGCATCTGGTTTGCTTTCCCTGAAGCAGTCCATGATGAGATTGAAAGGGAAACAATTTTTTTTCTAATAACAGCCATAAAGGAGGAAAAAAAGTGTCCAGCTAGAAATATTGTTATAAACTTAGTTCAACATGCTTTCCATAGGGGATGAGGAGGGTGGGGTAGGGCAGGGGACCAAGGAATGACTTGCTTTAATTTAAAAAGTGTTTTGCACTTTTGCCTCCATGCATAGAGGGGAGTGGTAAAAACTAAGCCAAAGCTGCAGGTAATGAATTTTGTCAATAAAAAAAAGGTGATACATCTAATAGACACTTATCACTTTGTGATAAGTGATTGACATCACTTTGGTACAGCTGAATACAGCTGACCACATAGACTAAGGACCAAGATTCTCTCGTCTTAACCACAAGACTCTGCTGCGGAGACAAAAAGCTTTACAGCAGTTGACTGTGCTGTGGCAGGTAAGTAATTTACTTTTTTCCTGCTGTTGCATCATCTGCCTATTTCTGGCAGGATTCTTGGAGGGAGGTATTTAATACAACTTCCAAGATCTCCTGTGTGTTGTATGTCAGGGCCCAGATTTATTAAGACACTTAGCTTGCAGTGAAAGATTCACTCATTTAAAACTTAATATCACCACAGATGAATTTGAAAATGCTGCAAATAGATCCTTCTGGTGCCTAAGTAAAATACAGCTTTGCTCATAAATTAAACAGGTATAATGCACCCTGCTTTACTAAAAAAACCCCTATTCTTAATCTTTTTCTTACCCCTTCTGCTATTAAACATGCCCTTCCTTTTGAGTCTCTTCAATTCAGAAACAATATGCAATCCTAGCATGACCTCCATCATCTTTTGGGGTATATTTCATTTAGGGTTTGGGTTTTTTCCCCTTGGAGTAATAAAAGACTGCCAAATACCTCTGAAGATGTACTTACCTGATGCAATAGCTGCAAAATTCAAATGATTGTCATGTGAAATGTCAGCTTGTGAACAGTTTTCCTAAACTAGAACAGTCAAGGATTGCTCTTCATCAAAGAGTCTTCCAGTGACTCTTCATCACATTTTGTGAAACTACATGCATGTAGAATACCACTGAGCTTGCAGCTAGAGAGAAGGGAAAGAAGGCGTGCTGTTGGACACAAAAATTCTCCACAAAAATTCTCAGTTGCCATTATCAAGAGAGTTCATGCTTTTTCTCAGACATTACACCACTGCCTAATTTGCAAAGAGGCTCAAAATACCTCTCCAGAAAACCTGCCAGTGCTGGAGGCTCTCACTGGCTACTATAGAGTGTAAAACTTGACACAGAAAGGATATGTCCTTGTGAAACTGGAAGAACATAATGACCTACAACATACAAGGCTGTTCACTGAACTCCTACTCTTCACAGAATTCAAGTTATTTGGATGATTAATAACAAAGAAAAATGTAGAGGCAAACACATAAACAAAAGCCCCAACCATATCAACATTTCAGTGACAGAAATAACACTAGATAAGCTTTAGTGCACATTCTGGCTCTCTTTGATAATGCATAACAATTCAGAAGACTAAGCTGTGCAGGAAGATGCATACAGCAGCAGTGTGATACGCATGCACATAATCTCACAGGTTCCCCTAGTCAGTGATTAGTGCCATAGTCATACATCCCTGCATCTCACACATTAGTGTCTACCATGATGGCTGATTTGTGTGTCGTGATGACTCAGAATTAATTCATAATTAGAAGCTGCAGGTTTCAGAAAATGTCTTGTGAAGGTGAGCGGTTAATGCATTTTGTGCTTTGCCCACGCATGGATTCGTGCAACTGCAGTGTTACAGTTGCCTGCTGCTCCCAGGACCTCCTTGCTATGATCTTATAATCACCATGTCTTGATTCAGTAAGAATTCTTGGGCCAGCCACAAAAAACAAAACCAACACTGACATCAGATGGATGCCTAGTAGGTTACAAAAGAAAGAAAAGAAAACATAAAGAACGAAAGATCACTTCAAATGAAGCTTGATTGGGTGTGTTCTTGAAAAGGTGCTCAAAATACCTGAACCACTTTGTTTGATCTTAAACACGGACCAGGGGCAGCTGCAACGAGCTCCGAGCTTTGGCACATTCCATTATATGAATGGTAGTGAATTTATAATGGAATGGTATGGATGGTTTTTATAATCAGAAAAACACACTGACCTTAACACTACACAGGTGGAGCAGCATAATGACCCGCCAATAGTAAGCGCATCAATTCCTGGGGAAAAGTTCAATGAGGTTAACTCAGCATGTATCCCATAACCAACATAAGCCACATTTAAAAATATTGGTTTTTTCCACCAAAACCTGTCTGCTTTGACAACATTTTATTAATTGATTTGTTCCACTGTTCAGTACCGAGTACATCTTACCGTGTTAACAGTGTACTACACTATGTTCCAGTAGAGCTGGATGCTGTCCTACACTTCAGTGCTGAAATACATGTGTTTAAAAAAGAACGGTGTTAAGTACAATAAACTTTTTGGACTGTATAAGATTAAGCATAATATCCATTTAACTTAGGAAGAAACTGAAAGAAAAGACACCATCAGTGGATCTTCAGCTTCACTGCAAAATCCTCACATTGAGTGAGCTTAGATGGGTGCCAGGCAACCAGCATTTCCTCTTCCCATCAAATTATTGATAAGCTTGAATATTGAGAGGACCATCCATAAATGAAGCAAATTTCAGTGTACCATCCTAGAGCTGACCAGGTATCCAACATAGTTTGAATAGTCAAAGATCAGGCTGCAAAATACAGTGAACAAGATTCTGCTTCTCTATTCAACCTCAATCAGTTTTAAAGCATCCACAGAATGCAAAACTACACAGAGAGAAACAAGGAAACAAAGAGAAAGTTAAATCTGAATCAAGGAGACCTAATTAGCAAGGGCAGAAGGCTCTCCAAACATGCAATAAGAAAACTTTAAATCATAATTTAAAAAGTGAAAGACATCCACAACTCAAAACAAAAGCAAGATTTATGATGCCTGTATTTCAGCTCATTCTCCATCCTTCTCTTTTGTGACCACGGCACACTGACACTTTACAGCTTCTCCACAGCACTAGCAGGGAAAGCACCTCAGGAACAAGACAGTTCAATACCTGGAGACTGTTGGCCCACCCTAACCCCTAACATTGATCCCCACCATCAGTTTCTGCTGTGCACTCAATGACAGCTGAGAAGACAAGGAAAAAAAAAGCCTTAAAACAACATGATCAACACCACTACTAAAATGGCCAACTCAACACAAGCACAAAAACAAAGAAGAGAATGCAAAAGAGTTGGGCAAGGTAATGGATTTAGGAAGACGCTCTACTGTTCAGAAATGTTCAGCTGAAAAAAAAGCGTTTATAAAACAAAACAATACCACTTGATCATACTCCTCTGATATTAAAAGGCTTTCAAAACATGTGATAGCCATGAAATTAAACAAAGTAAAAGTACACATTGCTTTGTTATCTCCCTCTGCCTTGCACAAGGTATTAAATCTCAAGGACATAATCCGTTTTAGTCCCAAATTTACCAACTGTCTATAGTCTGGTGGCCCTCTGCTTTTATTGAAAAAGCATATTTACACTGGAAATAAAGCAGGGTGATCCAAAAGTTGGGCAAGGAGCCACATTATCTTTAAAGGCAATCTCAGAGAAGTTAATCCACATGCACACTTTTTTCAGCTGTCTGTTAGGAGTGCACACAAAAAAACCTCCTCCAATAGCTGAACTGTAAATCCACTTCTCACAACCACAGTCACCATGAATTTTCTACAGCATCATAGAACCTGATTTCAGACTTAATAGCTTCTCACGTCACAAAAAGTAATACACTATGTTATACCATGTGCAGTAGAGACATTCCTTTATGTTTCTACTGTTAGTGATTTGGGATAAAAGCACAGGTTTCTTCCTAAGCCAGTTCTAATACAGCTTTCACAGAGAGCAAGTTTCATACTCCACAGGTGTTATGAAAAACCCACAGTCCCACTCCTACCTTCAAAGGCATCCACACCACATCAGAAGGTTATGCAGACCAGGGATGCTACACGACCACTCTGGAGCGAGGAAGAGCTCCAGCTTAGCACCTGGCCTGCCTCCTGCTGTGCTGAGCACGGCTGCAGCAGACAACACAACCCCAAAATTTATTGCAATAATTTTTTTTCACTCCTCCTTCCTCAAAGCATCTCAGCATTACAGACTTCAAGTCACTTAGTTTGTGAATGGGAAGCAAAAATAAACTGATATACTATATCTACCTAAACTGCCTGGCTCACACATCCTGCAAAACCTATACTGAGTCACAGAAAGCATTTTTTGCACAGAGATAAAATGTGTTGTGATCCCTTCACATGTTTAATTCAGAAAGAACAACATTATTCAGGGTTTATAGCAAACCTGACAGAAGGCCCAGCTGCCATCATCCACAAAGGAACACCCCACGGGGCAGCAAAGCTCCAGTGCCACACTGTGGACAGGGCTCTGCCACCTGCAGGGTATTCACTCTCTGCTCCAGGCCAGGTGGCACGTGGGCCTGTATGCATTCAAACTTTAATACCAATAGATAGAAAAGGTGCTATCTTACACATGAATCGATTTACTCAGGGGTACATTTATGCTAAGTGATGTGCTTCAGAAATGTAATTATAGTTGAAGTGCACTTCAGGTAAATTGGAGAGTCTGTGATCAGAAAGACTATCAGTGCTCTGATGAACACTGTTTTCTGGATTTCTTTGTTGGCTGTTTCTTGTCTCTTATGAACTCCTCTCTTTACATCTAGATTACATTTTTCCTGGCACTTTTGTTCCAGTTTCACATGGCACTCTACAGCATTTGTCCTCTTCTTCTCAGTCCATGATTGAGTCTGCCAATTGCTATTGCAATAGAAGTCTAAACAGCATTTATTTTAATAAATATATATGCAAACATATCATCTCAAGGGCCACAAAACCAACCAGTTTTATTTTTAGAACCTGTGTGACAAAGAGGTGAAAGGAACAGACTTGTGCTCTTTGTATCAAGACTACTCACAGCCTGCGTATGCACTGATTTTCTGTCTGGGAGCAACAGTTTTTCAACAAAATCAGCCCTGCACAGAGGATGAGTAGTTTCTTTCAAGACCTCTGTATGAGATTAGCATGATCCAGGAGAAAAGTGAAAAGTAGGCAGAAGAGTCCACTGAGCAGTGGAGACTTCCTAACCTAATTCTCCTTATGAAAATGAAGCAAATTGAAGTTGATTCAATTGATGTTTACTACCACCCTAATTTCTCTTTTTATGTCTCTCACCTTGCCTAACACCTTCTCTTTCATCACCCATCATTTAACATTAAGGTTTCTTGTTTGCTATTCAGCCCTGACAAGCCCAGCTGTGCCTCAGTCCCTCTTCCCTTCAGCTTTCTTATCTATCTTCATTTCTGCAATTATTCCTTCTTCCCCTTCTCCCCCTCCACCTTTCATTTCTTCCAGGTTTGTCCTCCTCCCTATAGAAGCCGTTGCTAAACTCTGCAGCTCATGCTTGACCGCCCCATCTTGCCCCTTATGTAGTCTCCAAGTACCTTCTGTTTTTTTTCTGCTTATCATACAAGTGCATTAACATCATCTTTATGTATGCCATGCCCTGCCTGAAGCAATCTTCAGACTCATAGCCTGCTGGTGCCTGCTGTCTTGCTTCGAATCCCTCACTCAAGAACACTTTGCAAAGCAAACCCCTATCACAATAAAGCTGGAACGCAAACAGCTAAAATCAATGCCTGTTTTGCATCTCTACGTACGTGTGCACACATCTACATGTACACGATTGCACTTCTGCTGTACCCTTGTCTCCTGCTGCAGCCCACACCTTCTATACATCTGTCCATAAAAAATTCTGCTAACAATAACAGAAAAGCAGGTATGTTTGTCCTGCACATATACTTTTCTGTTCCTCTATTGCTTCTCTTCCTCGATCATCCCTGCCAGCATCAGCCCCAATATGCTGTTAATTAACAGCTGCCTGCTGCACGGTTTAAGCACTGTTTTACACTGAAGGGACTGGAACAAAATTGAAGAGATGAGAATTATTTTTTTTTAATCTCCACAGATTGATATTTGAAAGGTTTTTCAGTTTTTACAAAGATCAGAGAAAGACAGGTAGCATCGGTTATTTATGCTAGAAGTGTTTGTTCCTTCTATCTCAACAAATAAAAACATGTAAAAGAAACTCCTGCATTTTTCAGGTTTGGTAATTACAACTGCCAGCTGAAGCTACTATTTTAACACACCTCACTAGAGCAGGGAATATATAAAATTCCTTAAAATAAATGCACAATTTTGAGACTGCAAGATAAATACTAACAGATTCTCATGTGTAAATTAGCTAAATAACTCACAAACCAGTATACAAATTAGACACTTTCTTTTCCCTTCAGAAGACAAAAAGAAAAATAATGCAATATCATTAGAAAAATAATTAATATGTTAATTGAGGATTTTAATTGCCCAGAGACAAACCTCAGTTGCAGTGAAATCTGGCTCAAAATCAGAGTTACATCTGTTGTGAAAAGCACTCCAGCTTTTCAAGTAAAGGCATAAAATCTGTACATATTAACATAAAATGAAAACTCTGATTGTTTTACACCAAAGGCAAATCAAAAAGGTAGCAACATCTTCATGCCATTTTCAGGTGAGATCTTCTATTTGTTAATCTGCAAATCTGCAAACCACATTGTTCTCAATTTGCAGCTCACTCTTGGAAGTCATCAGGTAGTGATGGTCTTCGCTATCTGCTTCAGCTGGTGAGGAGTATGGGGCTGTCGAACTATACCATGAGAGAGAGCTGCTTCTGCCTCATGGGTGCCATGAAATCCAGAATATGATGTGGACAAGGAAACCTACATTTCTTGAACGATGTTTTTCTGCAATCTAAATTCAAAATACCTGACCATGAACTTCCCTATTTCCGACATTTGATGACAGCAAGGCATGAAGGGTGGAGCCCGAGAGATGTGTTAAGGGGGCTTCCACCCATCAGCAGCCTGCTGGAGTCCAGCTCCACATAGTCACGACCAAGAGATCCAGCCTCCGCTGGGCAGCTGAGCCGCAGATGGGGTGTGTGGGTGGGCTCTGAACATGAAGCTGGTGGTGTCAGCCCCGTCCCTTTCAAAACTGATGTCTGCCTCCTAGGGAACAAAATATCTATGTCTGTGTCATGGGTTTGCCAGTCAGCCTCCCCCGGGGGCTGAGGATGGTTCTGCCAGGTGGATTTCTGGAACAAAAACCCCCAATCAAAAGTTTTAGTAACGCCTCTGCC
>JAWWLV010000088.1:52332431-52347572 GCA_035041135.1 Platyrinchus mystaceus | reverse complement strand
TTCTTTAGTTTTTATTTGTTAAATAATAAATCCTAATATTATTTTCCCCCCACATCTCTCTTGTCTGCATAAACTTTCCTCTCGACTCGTAGCAATTGTGTGTGTGGGGGGGGGAGTGAAAAAAAAATTAGCTCATGGGCAAACCCATGACAGTCTGCCATTAACTGAGCTTCCACTTGGGAAGCTTCATGGGAGAAAATGCCAAACCAGTCCAGACACTGAAAAAGCTACAAGAGAACAAACACTGGTGGATGCGTGCAATGCAGTTCATGTCACTGCCTTCTGTGGGGATACACTTTACTCGGCAGGAGTGTGAATAAAGGTTGCTGATGAACCTTTTAATGAATTCTGCAGTCACGTAGTGAAGAGGAAGGTTGATGCTGGTACTGCTGACATGGGTAAGGAGGTGGCAGGACAGGTGGGCATCTGACACTAAAAGGCAACTGCCTCCCTTTAGAGGCCCTGCACACCTGGAAGACTGCTGCTAAGAAGGACTGAAGAGTTTGCCACCTGGAACCACGTGAGACTGCCAATGTCATGGCAGGCAAATAACAGCCTCTGTGTTATTTAGCTTATGGTGAGCACAGGGAACAGAACAGAATAGTTGTGACACATTATTCTCAGAGTTCTGTGTGACAACCTATGACCCAAGTCTGAGGATTCCATCCCGGAGAGCTGCAGTGCAGGGCCCAGATTCATCCAGGAGACAGGGACAGAAACAGGCACACCTCCAGCATGGCTCAGGCCCCAGGCTAAGCTGGGACACATCCCTTGGGTCCCTGGCAGGAATCAGTGCAAGTGGGACTCGCAGAGAAGGCCGGTCCCAGCCACTGAGGCTTGTGAGCACCCCCAGGACTCTGAGAGAAGCAGACTGGCACTACTCATGTGCTCTCCTTTAGACACTGGTGGTTGGCCACTTTGGAGACCAAGTTTTGGGCCAGATGGACCTTCCCTCTGAGGAAGTACTGCTGTTCTCAGGCTCAGGTATTTTAGTATATTTTCCCAACATGGTTTAGGCATTTCTGAAAACGAGTACAAGGAGCAGAAACAAAGTCTACGGGGAAACTGACACCTGGAAAAGATCTGAAACAATTTAGCTGAGGAGCACATCCTGCACCAGACTGAGGGGTTGATCTCCAAGCCTCACTGATGTCAGAGATAAGGGGTTTTGCCATCCCATGGAAATCCAGGGAAACTGGAAGAACAGAGAAGACTTTCAAAACCCACACATCACACCTGCTTTTTGCAAACTTGTGCAGATGGTCCCATTATCTTGAGACGATCCACAGCTCTCACCCCCCTCAGAAGGTCCATGCCTCCTTGCCACAAGGTGACAGAGCCAATGCCTAGGCTGGGAGATGGTTATGGGTATTCAATGTCTTCTGCTAGTGCAGGGCTGGGAAGAAATGTCATCAGAGATTTCCTCAGCATGTACTAGTAGGGAAAGTAGGGAGTAGGAAGAAGAGAAAAAGAAGGGAGGGAATAGCTCATCTAGAAGGAATCTGCAATGATCATCCAGTCCAACTGCCTAGTTACTTCAGGACTGACCAAAAATTCAAGCACTGTATTAAGGGCATTGTCCAAATGCCTCATAAAACAGTGAAAGGCTTGAAGCATTGACCACCTGTAATTTTCCTGCAAAGTCTGACCTCGTTTACAGAGACCATACAATTTCTTTTTCCTCCTGACTTCCAATCTGAGTTCCCTTTTCAGCCAAGTAATACTAACAACAAATAGCTGACATTATTATAAATGTTATATTATGAACAATACTATTTGGAGGTTCGACTAGATGATCTTTAAAAGTCTCTTCCAACCCAAACCATTTTATGAATAATTGCTGACACATTATTATAAAATTTAGAATCTAGGTTCTGAACCAAGATCCTTCACGAAGCAAGGAGATAT
This sequence comes from Platyrinchus mystaceus, assembly GCA_035041135.1. Lineage (NCBI taxonomy): Eukaryota > Metazoa > Chordata > Aves > Passeriformes > Tyrannidae > Platyrinchus > Platyrinchus mystaceus. The sequence continues at coordinate 52,345,664 of JAWWLV010000088.1, read as the reverse complement.
AAGCATAGAACAAAACCCATCATATCTGCCCCCAACAAGGTGACATCTCACACATGCCCACTAAGACCTTGAGATGTACAGAGACTGAAGAGAAAATGAGACAGTATTCACTTCTGTAGTAAGCTGTGGTCTCAGGACAGACTCTAATTGTTTGTCAAATTTTCTGTAACACTGCAGAAAGCAGGAGTTTTAAAAAGAGGGAACAGGATGTTAGAGTATTTCCTTTGCCTGGCAAGCAGGACAGACAGCAAAGGAGAGCCTGTGAAGACTAACCAAAAAGGGGGAAAACATTCCAGAGATATTGGAAATGAAGGCTGACCAACAGCAGTGCTGAATTCTTGGTGTGAAAGGAAAGAGGGTAGGAAGGGTATCCACAGGTCATGAATTCCTCCGAAGATGAGCAGCTGTTTGATATATTTTGCAGAAGCAGAAACCTCCAAAGCAAAAAAGTGGCACAAAGAAAAAGAAAATACAGGTGGAGGAACATTCTCTGTAAGCAGAGGATGCTTCCAGCAGTATTATGGCTGGATAGAAAGTGAGACATGTCCATTCCTACACAGGAAACTACAATAACTGAGGCTCTAGGGAAAGGAACACGACAACAACAAGCTGGACATCTCCTGAGAGCTCCTCCTGCAGAGCCCAGCTCAACCAGTTATCTCCTGCATCATTTCCTATCCTCAATGGAGGGATCAAGTTCCAAAAGAGTCGACATTCTTCTTGTTTGACAAGCCTCTGGAACATTAGGCTTCTCTGCAACCTCTCCTTCCACTTCTGGATTTTGTCAGGCTACTCACCAACATCCTTGACTGTATACATAACAGTGCAGCTACTGACTGCACAATGAAAACTAAAGCAACTTGGTATTATTGCACCAATAGGAAAGGTCTCAGGGTTCATATTTCTGTATCACTAACATTAGTTATCCATTTCTCATATACAGTGTAATGATGCATATATGTATTTTACCTAATATTTTGATTAGCAATTACATTTTCCAGGAGAAGCGGTCCATAGCTATTTTTGATTACTTGTTTCACTTTTTTCCTTTTCTTATTAATAAATTTCATGCATCAGCACAGGCATCAACAGTTCAACCACTGGGCCCAAAAGACTTCTGCAAGTTCTGCGACAGATGCAGGAACAGCAGCTGCCAAATTCATTCTTGGGACTCAGCACTGGCCTGAGTAGAAAATATTGTGCTTGATGAGGTGGAGCTGTGTACACCACCATGTCTTCAGATGGAGTCATTTCTCATCGCTCCACTGGCTCAAATATACTATAATTAATAACTGGCTGAAGGAACTGGCTTCAAATCTTCAGTCTCTCCCTGACAATCATGATTTTCTTAGTGATGTGGATACTTGGCACTATACTGACTTAAGCAGAAAAACAGTTTAACACAGTCCATCAGCCACTTGTGAAATGAACTTGGATCTGAACTGTGGTCCTAAAAGATCAGTGGAATGCTAACATCTGCAGATGAGTTAATGCTTACCAAATGAAGTTTACCACTGAATGAGCTGTAAATGTCAAGCACAAGGAAACCAGAACATCTCCTAAAGAAACAGGCATGAGTGAATCATCAGCATTTCTATCCCTTATCCTGTCCCTATAACCCTGCACCTGCAAACGGAGTTTCAGGGTCTACCTAGAACCATCATTTGGTTAGAGCAGACAGAGACGGGGGAACAGAGATGACTGAAACAAACAGCACATATGACAGTCATGCAGTAAGCTATTATGGTGTTTTGTATTCAAGCAGGATCTATTGAGGGAAAAGGTACAAGACAGAAAACTTTATTTGGCATTGCCTAAATGCCATTACTCCCTTCTGACTGTGACAAACCACTAAAACCTTTGTCTCCAAAGCAGCATGCTTCAGGTATAACAAACTGCTGCTGGACCTCTCTGGAGCTGGCAATCTCCTCAACTTATCTGATGAATTGTGACACAGAAACATCCAACTATCCATTAGCAGCACCAGCAACATTTTTCCACAATTGCTCAGTGCAATGATCAGCATCTGCCAACTACAGCTTATATTTAATTGGCACAAAAATTGGGGGGGGGGGGGGGTGGAAAGGGGGGGAAGCAAGCAGCATACCCAGCAATAACAAGCTTCTACTGTAAATGATAAATACCAGACCCTCTTACTCCTGTTTCTAAACCACCACTGAAAATTTCAAGGCTACACTGCCTTCCTAACACCTATGGAGGCAGCAGACAAGACTCAGCATCCTTATTATTTCAATGGAATTACCCTGCACCCCACTTCCATCCTCTTTTCACTACAGATGCTGTAAAACAACAAATTGGCACTATTTATGCCAAAGTCATGCATATATTATCTAATGCTGGATTTCCATAGTTTACTAAACACTGAAGTTATGCTAAAGAGATGTTTGAGATGCGGGTCTGCTATATAAATGGATTTTGCATCTCTGTGCCAGATTGTGATACACTAGACTTTTATGTGCTTCCCCCTAAACACACAGGCAAGGTTAACCCAACAGCATCTCAAGGAGTCATATTTAGAATTGCACCACTCACTTTTTCAAAGCAATATTCAAAGACCAAGTTGTTAATGGAAGACAGAAAAAGGAAGAGGTTAAAGTTGTTTTTTTTCCTCCTTTAAAAAAATAAATCCCAAACCAGACACGTTATTTCTGCTAACTTGTTGGTTCCAGCTCACTTTGCATAAAACCTCTTGGGGAGCACCAGTAGCAAGTTTCAACAGGCTTATTCTGTGGAATCCAGAAAGTAGATAACCAGTACCATCTCTGAAGTTACAAGCAAGCTAAGTGTCTAGACAAGCTGAAATTTTTTACACAGATGAAATGTAAAGCCATGATGATTACTGGATACTAGTAATCACTAATTATTTATCCAGCAGTCCATTTTCACAGCATTGCAAGCTGGCTGTAAGGAACATATTTTTAAACTCAGTAATAGTGATACATAGGATAATGAACCAGGCAGCTAAAAGATGACACTAGACTTCATGAAAGGCCACTGAAAAAGATAAGTGCTACTTCTCAAGCAGACAGACTTGAGAACACATCAGGTTATCTTCATAGAAACCTGCCCACAGGTACAACAGCCCAGTAAGTCCTAATCAGACCGTTAATGTCCCATTACTTGCTATGCACCATCTTCTAAATGGAAAGAGCAAGACAAAACATTTTTAAAAATGGACCATTTAAGTAACTTCCATCCCAACAGGGTCAGATCAGCAAAGTTCCATCTTCTCTTGAATTATCTCAGACAGTCTTCAAGATATGACTTGGATGAAAACTAGTTACTCGCAATTGATTGTGTCCTTTGTGACCTTTTATTTTTAACAAGACCTAGGAAATAATAGGGTGAAATTCTTGTACTGCTGAGGAGAATTAGAATTTGCTATTTGAGTTCTAGCAGGTGAAATATTAGCCCCATTAATAATGTCTTGCTTCCCTAAATAATTTTACCCTATAAAAAGGGGTAGTAGATTAAAGAAAAAAAAAAATCAAAGTAAGGTCTTACTTCCATAAGTGTGACAGCAGTTGATTTTCTTTTAAGAATTGAAATTAAGTGACTAAAATTTTCTCAGAAAAACAGATATCAAAGAAAATAAGAAGAGAACATAGAGAACATTTCTATCTCTGCCTTCATGACTGTTATTTCCCATACCGGACTAAGTCAAAATAACTCCTGAGTATAATCTCTTCCAAAACAACAATTATTTACTTGACTATATTTCATCATTTCTGTAACCATGAAAATTTAAAGGACACTCTTAACTAAAAAAGTTAAGCAAATATGTAATTTTTTTCTCCCAAGGAACTGATTTGTTTTCTCTTCTGCTCAAATCACTTCTATATATACAGAACCTGCAGTGCAATGAAGAAGCCAGTAAGAGTTTCTTATAAACTTATAATTCATATGATCCCTTTGGACTACAAGTTCTCTGAGAGTTCACCACGGTCCCTGAACCTACTGCACCTGAGCTGAGGAATTAATGAGAATCCATCTCAATCCCAGAACAATTAAAAAAATTGTGTAAAGCAGAAAAAAATAAAAGGAAAAAATGAAATGCATCTTTTTGGACAGGAGAATTTTGTAACCAATAAGAGAGAGAAATTCTTACCAGCTCCTAAATAACAACACTGTCAGATGAAACTACCTTTCCAGATAAAAAGGTTATCATTAAAAATAAAGGAAGATTATGTTTGGAACTTGAAAGTAATTTTGTATGCATGTTTTCAGTGTCCAGCAATCACTGTACTAAAGAAATCTCCCTTGGTTCTCTGCCCAGTTTGTTTCTAAAAGGCATGTGCACTTACATACACAACCTCTCCCTGCTCATGTCCCTGTTCTCTACACTTGGAGCTTAGAGGCTTAAAAGACTAATTTTCTTTTGCAGTCCCTTCTCTCTCTGCTTGCCTCAGCCTATGACTCAAATTATTCCACCTCAGTTGCATGGACATGATTTCAAAAATACAAGTTTTAAAGCCCTATTAGACATCCTACTCATTTATAGCATTCTTGTATTGCCTTGAAAATGAGATTCCTCCACTACCCACAAAAAAAACACCAAGCCAACCAACCAACCAACAAACAAAAAAAAAAAAACCCCAATGAAATAATCAACAATAGGCAGCAAACAAGCCATCATCTGATATCTGTTATCTTTACACAGATTTGATTGTGACTATAGCTCAAACAACATATTACTATTACAATATTATTATTACAATAACTATTACTATTATTGAATGCCATAGGCATACAATACTTTATGTTTGGCTTATTCATAATTGAAGACAATGGATGAACAACACCTTACTTAACCAATCCAGTTAAAAACCCACCAGTACACTCATTTTTGTATTATACTAGTGGCTAAGATGAAAGCATTGGTATTCCATCTGATGCCAAGATTTCACACCACAGTCATCAGACCCTAAAGATTATTAACTAGTATATGATAAAAAAAAAAAAAATCAAGTCACAATTATCATTCTCTTGATTCAAAACAAGGAATTAACTCCTTCTCTCTTAATATAACTTATCATGCGTGATCATTTTCTTGTAATGGTTTATTCTTTTATTCTTTTGGTGCTCCTTAGCTGTCCCAAAAAAGATAATATTGTATACAGCAAGAGTGATTTTCTTCTTCTGACATCAAAAACCTCTGCAACTGTACATGGTTGGATCCAAGGGCACGTTAGAACTATCTTCCAGTAACTGAAATTACACCAATGTCTGCTTTAGGCCAGCCTGAGCCTAATCACTAGATTAAAACTAAGACTAGCTCCATCTCTAGAGACATCATTGTCTGACCACAAACAACGGGGCCAGACAGAGGGTTCTTGCAGATTGTTCCTGTGGCCTGTGACAGGAGACCACACTGGGTGTGCTGTATATAGTCTCAGCCTGGTCTCACCACTTAGGAGCACACAGTACACAGTCCTCTAAGATCAAAGTGTATCTGTTAACAGATGGGAAACATTAGTGGGAATACGGGATGGTAAAGTTGTTAGAAAGCACAACGCTGGGCCACCTTAGGAGCCTAGCTCCCACAGCAGTCACTGTGTACAGAGGGAGCATGGAGTGGGGGATAGGGGAGGAGATGAAAGACTGTCTAAATCCTTGTCCTCCAGACAGTCTGGGGCACCAAGCTGCAGAAGATACTAAGTATGAAAGTGATGCAATACCCATTTTAAACCAAGAGACAGTTTTTTTGCCCCCTTCTCCCTCCAGCACTGCACTTCAAACCTGGACATTAGACTTGACAGAAGACATGAGGCAGGCTTCTTGAATGTCATGCAGCATGTCAAGATCCCATCCCCTGGGGTCCTCAGTGGCTGGCAGCTATTATTACTCTTAAAGTGCATGCTATCATCTCAGGGGGTTTGAACTGAAGTGGCTGTCTCCTGGAAATAGCCCATCTCCTCATTTGCACAGCCACTATTCAAGCAGTGTGGAGTGGAAGGAGCTTGAAAAAGAAGAGGTGCTTGGGGCAGTCTTATCTGCAGCCTCTTGCACAGTCTAGCCTGTTTCTTAACATTACACATGCACCAAATTTGTGTCGATGACAGTTCCACCGGATGTACCAGCCCTTTATCTCCAAAGTGCATGTTTACCTGATGGTGTGCGATCGTTGCCGTTACACTGGTTTGCAGCCAGAAGAGCCTCTGCAGAATACAGCCTGCAGAGGTAGATATTTTTAATATATATTACATCATTATAAATAGACTTGAGAACTAAATCCTGGAACTAGCCCATGGTATTAATTCTAATTTAGTTTGGGCCCATTTCCAAATGGGTGACTACGTATGCAAACATTCATCTGAGTGTACAATTGGCTGTTATGAACACAAAATTATTTCTTGTGCTCGTGCATGCATAATTTACACACACTGATTTAGATCCCAGAGTAATTCCCTAGCAGAATTCCAGTGATCAGATTTAACTTGAAGACTGCTGTTAAAAAAACAGCAACAACACAGTAGTATATTATTTAGCCACATAAAAAAGAATAAACTGAAAAATTAATTGCTGTTTCTATAACTATAAAAAACCCAACACACTCAGTATAAAGCTACCATTTTTCATCTGACTACTGGTTTCTTTCATTCCCCAGATCCCCCAGTTAATTTCCCCCCTACAATTTAATTTCTACTAATATGCATCTTATATTGTGGCATATAAGCATAGTGTCATCCCTTAAAAAGAATCAGCAGGATGTGATTACTGTTAAGTAGCATGTTTTCTATCAGGTGTATCTGAGTTTCATGCTTTACTGCACAAACACTAAAACGCCCTTTTAGGCACCAATACTTGGTTTCTCAGTTTAGAAGTGAAGTGCCAAACAAGCAAACCCAGCGAAGCACAAGTGATCTCTGAATCATAACTGAAGACCTAACTTGCATTAAGGAGATCAAGAAATGGGGGTTAGGCAAATTGTGATGATGAAAAAAAAAAAAAGAAGTGGAATTATTTCTCTCCAGGTAATTCTCATGATAAATTTGTTTCCTTTCCAAATAAACTAGTAAATATTGATTAAGCATATGTCATATCCATATGCCTGGAATATTGCATTTTGTAACAGATCACATAAAAATCTAGCAAAATCATCAGCAAGCATGCAATTAGCACAGAAGTACCCTGGAAACAGGTCCTGTGCAAACAAAGACAGTCTGATTTTTCCATACAGCTGCCACACTGATTTACCCTTCGTGTCACCTTCATTTTAAAGGAAAAAGGAGTACTGCTTAAGCTACAAGAGATATTTTAGAAGGTCTGAGACTTGTATTTTCAAAACTCATTTTGCAGTGGCAAATGCTCTGACTGGTAAAAGGATGCTTGGAAAGTTAATAATTTTCTAAATAACATACTCAGGATGTTAACTTGCAAAGTAGAATCCAAAGACTACTTTTGAATTTGCAGTCCAAAGACCACGTTTATTGAAGTCAATTTGTTCTTGACTCTAACTCAGGTAGCAACAGGCCTTGTACATGACAACAGACATGTATGGGAAATGTTTTTGAAAAGAACCTCTAATGAAAAAAGCTTTCCAGAGCTACTGATCCTGAATGCAAGCTGCAAAATATAATCTGGAATTTCCCCTACCTGTTTCACTGTCTGTTATTACTGTTCATTGTGATCAGAACACACTTAGAACTTTGCTGACATCCTTTATATTTAATTAACAGAGCTGAAAACTACCTTTCCAAAACCAAAGATGTAGTGATTTTAATTCAGCAAATTATGACATATTCTTAACTATAGCAATAAAACTATCAAAGCTTATGAAGGTAGTTATATGTGTATTTGTAATCAAGCTGGTATGTAAAAACACAATATTACTTCTTAGAGTTTATTACTTGTAGGGATTTGGGAAAATCTATGCTTGAAGAATCATCCTGCACTTCAGCCTTTTTAGGGTTACAGAACCCAGCAGTAATTCACTCTGCAATTAGAAGAAGTATTTATATTACCCTGTTGCACGGCTCGATTTATTTTTATAAGTAAAAACGTGTACACGTGTGTATGCATGTATATATTTATCCTTATTTGTCAGCATAACATACATATCTGTACAGATTGATTTTTTTTAATTAAGAAGCAATGTATACCATGAGACAAGCTTATTAAAGTGAGATCATATTTATCGTAACTTAAAAGATCAGGCATTGTTCATTAAATGAATTGAAAAGATGCATTTTTTCATCTCCAAACACGTCTGAGCATTTCACCTTGCCTTGACTGATAGGTTACATCTGGCAGTTTCTTCAGTAAACATGGTGTTTTTCTGTCTAGTGGAAATGAGCTCTTTAGAGATGCAACAAAGAAAAATATCTGAGTTGTAAGCAAGACTATTGTTACCTATTTCAGAATGTTCAAGGGGTTTCAGTGTGTGGGGATAAAGAGTTAGTAACTAAGATTTCATTGCAGCTTTTACAATGCTTAGTATTCTTAAAACACTCAACCCTGGAGCTTGTAAAAATCATTCCTTTCTGTATTGTGAGTTTGTAGCTTTACTTTTCAGAGTATCTGGAAAAGGTCAACTCTAAAGGCCCAGAAGTCACAAGACAAATTTAAAAGAGGTTTTCCTTTCCAGAAACCTAATTTTTTTCCATAAAACAATTTCTTGACTTCTGGTTCTTGACTCATTTTTAGGCAATTGGGATTGGTATTAAAGAATTAGAGATAAAAGAGACCAAGATGCAAGTGAGGAACTTGCAGAGAAAGAGATGCTCACACTCTGCATGGCAGGATGCAGAACCACTCACCAGCTCATTTGGAGATGCTTTGGCTGCCTCCTTTCCAGCCCACAGCAAATGAAGAATGTGAGCACATCCAGAAGAGACTGAACGGGGCACGCGGAAAACCTCAGGACACTTGTCATTCAAAGAAATGCCCTTTCCCTAACCAATTCCAAAAGTTTCCAAAACATTCCTACAATGGAAAGTTTCAATAAAATAATTACAGAGATCACACATCCAGTTCCTACAATTCTTTCTTCTGCAGTAAATGCACTACGGAAGGCGTTTAGTTTTACTCAAGTAAACTACCAGCCATTATATCAACTTTGTCGCACCAATTTTCCATCCACCTATAGACATGAAATCAAAGCAATTGCATCAGGTTAGTAGTGATGCCCTGAAGTTCCCTAATGAGACCCTTCACAATTATACATGTTCCACTCTAGCCGAAAGTGAAGTGAGGACTACATTTTCCAAAGGCTACAGCTCCGTGTTTTTTCCTAATAACAGTTTTAATTATTCATTTATTTATTATGAATAGCCATAAGCAGTGAAATTCTAAGAGATTCATTTAGCATAGAGAGATCAAAAAGAGCCCTTTTGGCAAAAAGTATCCAAATTTCCTCATTATGCAACTTCTGCATTTTCCCCACCAGTACTTGTATTTGAAGAAATATGTGTCCCTATACGAACCAGGCTTAAGAATGAAAAGTGTCTGGAGAAAATTGGAAAGGCTACCCATCTGATTTATCAGACCGTGATGATCTCGGGCTCCTTAATTTCAAAAGCAGAATACTGTAGCAGTACCAGAAGCAATGGATAGGATCAAGACCCCATTGTAGAAGCAGTTGTAAAAACACAGGGGAAGAGAAAATAGCTGCTCAAAAAGGCTTAATTTAAAAAAAAAAAAAAAAAAAGAAAAGAAAGAAAATGGAAATATTCATTCTCCTTACTTTGTAAACAGTGAAGTACAGTGTGCCATTGCACACCATGTTAATCTGACATTCTGCAAGCACTCAGAAATTAAAATAATTAAATTAAATTAAAAATAAAAGCACCCCTTGCCATTTAAGCATTGATCCACTGCCTTTGCTTCAAGGCCATCTTTCCTACCTTTTGAAATATTTCTACACTCTGAATTGAGAGCTCTGACTGCTGAAGATAGTAATAGAAAGCCTGTCAAATTCCAACATATATTCAAGAGATTACATGATAGAGTGTGACATAAATCCACAATTCTCCTTGAAAAAAATCATCTGGTCATGTAAGTCATGGAAATTTTTGTGATCCTCTAAGTACTTTTATATTTGGAATCAAAGAAACCACAAAGTGTTTTCAAGACATTTACTCGTCTGCTTTTGGAAAGGTCTTTTATTCGTAAGTGCTAGAAGCCAATAACGAGAAAAAATGGTTATGCTACCCTAAAATCTCTTCTGATCTCTTAGTAGACAATCACCACTGATGTACAGCTTTAATTATGCCATCACACCGTTATCACTTCACTTCTCATCCCCATTTGCTCTTGCTGTGCAAATAAACAAAGTGGATTCCAGCTCCCGATATTCCCCGTGAGAACCCAGTCTGGCTAATCTGGCTAATCCCAACTGGCTAACTGTAGCCATGGCTGATTCTCATATGTTGTGCACTATTATGAACTCTAGCTAATTAAGATATTCTGAAAACTGACTTACCGCTCATTGATCCTAACTCTGATGCAGAAATTTCCTAATTTTGTTGTGGCAAAATCCACTAAGTCAACAGACTCCCCTTGGTATGTCACCTCTAAGTGCCTTGACAGCCACCAATCATTTACCTTTGGATTGGGGAAATAGCTTATTTTTTGATAAAATATTCAGTGGTAGCTTCTTCTTGATATTAAATGGATCTCCCAAAACAAATTACATGTCACAGTCCTTGGCCTACAGTCCAAGGTAGTACAGACCAGCTAGAAATGGTTAACACCACACTGAGCCAGAGCCAACATGCCCTGCAATGAACTGTCTCCATTCAGTCTGAAGAGCCACAGGGATACAGAGAAGCCCTATAAATAATGTATCCCCTCTACCAGATCTTTTATGAATTGAGCACAAAGCCCATAGAAAAGGCACACATGGAAAAGGCTATCACAGAGAGACTCTTCCGGACTGAAGGCAGCCCTCTGATCATCAGCAGCTGCCAGACCACCATCCCTCCTGTTATGCACCAACACAAAGGCACTCAACTTCTACAGGAAGCCTCCTCACTTTATGTACAGTATTGACCTGGGGCCGGGTTTATTTAATTTCATGTTGAATTTGCACTACTGCTTTTGTTTTTCTCTTTTGGGCGTCAGATATTTTGTTGCTTCTCAAGCAGATCTGGAGAACGCACCTGGGGTTGGCCACTCTTATCAAAGTTCCCAGGCTCAAATGTTCACCTCTTAGATTGTCTTTGACTAAATCAGTGTCTACCTACAGTGGCCTAAGAGCCACCATTTCTAAAGGGAAAGAAACCAACTGTCCCACGTAAAATGAAACCAGGATTTCCACGTCTGCTTCCTGAAAAAGAGGTTACAAAGTTCTCAAAAACTTCCTTTTTCTGCAGAATAACAAAAACTTAATATATTTCTCCTTTAAAAACAACATCACAGACAAGTTAAAAATTAAAATACAATAGTCAAAAAAAAAGAAGGCAAGGGCATCTCTTGAGTAAGTACTCTTGAGTTTAATAAAGTTGTAGAAATTAATTTGGCCTAGGTTCACCATGTGTTTAAAGCTGATTAGATAAATTAGGCTACCAGCAATTTAAATGTCAGTTGTTACAAACAGTGAGCTTTCCTTTTTCTTAAAATTACAACTTGCAGACACCAGAAAAATTACTCTCTCACATACATAAAACAGATTAGCTTCAATGTTATCTTTCCTTCTTTTAAAATACAAGGCAGCAATTTTCATGTCTCCATGGAAAGAAGGAGTATCCCAAAAATGAAAACACAAGCTGCTGATTTTACCAATTTCTCACATTCAAAGTTGCACAAAGCAACTCCAAAGCACCGGGACCCACAAACAAAGAGTGATAAAACCTACTGACTTGCTTTTGTTACACCCTTCTCTTTGTTGCAACCACAATGGTATTGGAGTAAGACAAAAATCAGGCACTTTGCAAGCTGAGCCCAACCCAACAATGAGCGCTGGTTAAAAAGCAGCCCCAGAAACAGCTCTCAGTATCTCACAGTAATATGGGAGATCTGAGTACAGATTAAGAGTCCATCCCTGGTAAAGTTAATAATGTGGTATCCTTACAGAATCACTGAAGCCTGGAGTTGCGGTGTGTAGCATCAAGCACCTTTAGCTTTGCTCCTATCCCAGGCATGCAGCCAAGATTCAGCTTTATGTGCCATCCAAAGGCAAGGGGCTACATGTCTTCAGGGCTGATTTAAAGCCTTCAAAAATAAAACAAGCAAACAAACAACACTTAGGACCTATAGAAACAGTATGTGCCTTATGACACTGCTTACTTTCTATTGGCTTCATGTCAAAATGCAGCACAGTGGCTTGGGTTCAGTTTTTTTCTTCTCTACTCACAGCACCCATCAACCTGGACAGTGATTTTTCCCACAGTACCTTTTCACACTAAAGAAATGGCAATACCTGGTACAGATTGCCCTCCTTGTCCAGATAGTGTGAGTAAGGGACTTATCTAACTGGTAATTGAGCCCTAAAGGATGGAGCTAAAAGAATACAGCCTAAGGTTATGGAAAATTTAATTTATTCTCTGAACTGGAGAGAACTTCCCTGATTATATTACGCCAGACACTGAACTCACGTTCCACAATGATAAAACATTTTTGTGCAAACCTCACCAAAGAATTCACTCTGAGCATCACAGACAATCATTATTTTGAGGAATTGTCATAACAAGGGGCAAAAAAGTAATATGAGTACACTAATGTGAGCTTTTTTTAAGTGCCTCCTACAAATCATGGAGGTGGCAGAAATAGCAGTAGAAAAAGACAAACCCAGCTTCTACTTTAAATTTGGATTTGTAAGGAAGTCATGTTGAGATCCAGGCAATTATTTAGTAAGTGATATGAAAGAATGGAGGTTTTTGTCCTTTTTAGCCATCCCTGTTGGTTTTCTTTCCCCCCTACGCACACAGTTTGACACCACCCAAGCTATGCCTGTGTTCTGAGAACCGTAAGTCCCATGTGAGCTCTGACAAGCATGCCTAAAAAATGCAGCAGCCCCTGGCATACATGAAGCAGAGAACCCTGTGCTATTTCCCACCATCCCAGAGAGGGTCACGTTCTCTGCAGCCCATGGACAGCTGGATCAGCTAGCCACTGAGAAAAGACGACTAGAACCTAAGCCTCACACTGTACCAGCATTTGCCCAGACCTCTTCTCAACTTTAAGGAGCCTCCAGAAGAATAGATGAAACATGCTCTGTACCTTTCTGTAGTCACAGCCCTTCCTGCTTCCTTCATCAAAATAGTTCTTTTC
>JAWWLV010000088.1:52321598-52332278 GCA_035041135.1 Platyrinchus mystaceus | reverse complement strand
AGGAGCTGAGTTTAATAAAGGAAGTTTTTTGTGTTGCCCCGAACAAGCCTTCTTTTCCTTCTTTCTTTCTATCGACCGTCACGACATAACTGTTATACAGGTAGGTCAGATATTTTCACATCTTCCTATGTCATGAGGTTCCCAAGTGAACCGAGTCTGGATCTTCTGGATCTCTCATACATTTCAGAGTATAACTCTGAAATGAGCTAAGGCAGCATGCTATCGACTGCATTTCAGTAAGTTAAAACTTGATTAATCATTTTAGCTGACCTCTTCAGTGGAAACCATTTTTATTCTAAAATCTATTTCTTGGCTTTTAAGGGAGTTTAACCTCACTATGATCCAGCAAAACAAATGTAAACTCCAACACATTACCAGCTTTTTAAGAATACATTTGAAGATTGCAAAGAACTGACACAGCTGCAGTAAAACTACAAACCCCATCACTGAGCACAACGTCAGCATTAAAGGATGAAGGATAACGAAACTGAAGGATGAAAACATCACCTGTATCTTGTTACACTGGAACAGTAAAAAGCGTTTTAACTAGAATCTTGCTTAAACTAAACATAGCAGTTTGAGGTCTAGACCTCAAGTACTTAGAAACTATTCCTTCTGGGTTCAGTTTCTTCCCCAGGAACACATGGGAACAAACGCCTGGCTTCCTCTCTCCAACCTTAAAGTAAGAATCAGGCTTATTTTTGCCTCTTATTTCCTCCAGTGCCATGAACTTGGGTTTCACAGTAGCTCCAAATCATTTAGAGGAATTTTTTTTTGTCCAAGGAAGTTCTTACCCAAACCTATTTCTATTCTAATGGTTGGACATTTCTCTAACTAAACAGGTGACTGGATTTAAAAACACAAAATGTAGGAAAGTGAAGGGCCTGATCTCAGCCTTCAAAGGCTCTTGGAAGACAGATGTGTGGTTTCTTCTTATTTAAAAATATAGAGCTGCTTTGAGGATCTGCATGAGGCAGTTCTGAACAAGGACATAAGCAGAAATCAGAGTAATGTCAGTCATGCTACAGTACTGAGCTCAGAAGCCTCCAAGCCTCCATGCTTAAAGCAGCAGAGAACCACAGTTTACTATTTTAGCTTGGACATGGGTAGCTCAATTCCAGATGGTCTGCATCAACTAATCAGGTTTAACATTTTTAGTTTGCAAGCTCAGCAAGTTTAACTAGTCTTTGCTAAAATTCACTCTAAGGCCCTGGCTGTGCATAGCACCTGAGGTTTACATCCACACATGCCACGGGACAATGTAATTCAACTACTCACACCATTCACTGCTGGTATGGCTGCACTATGAGACTGATCTTATCAGCCTCCCATCACGAGCTTTACATGACTGAGAACTCTAACACCCAAAAAAGCCAAGAGGCAGCTCTGAGACTGGCTCAGCTCTGGAGTAGAGTGTAGATGGAAGCAAGCAGTAATTTTTCAGAGGTCTCAGCACTTCATTAGAGGATGAAGCTAGTACAGTCAGCAGCCTGAGCCAGCCCAGCCTCCTGCTGGTTCATGCTGTATGCATCTCAGAGCACCATCAAGTCTACCACTAAAATCAGGACATATGTCCCAACACAGTATGTAAACACAAAACAGAAGACCAGTTCCAGTCCCAACAAGCCAGTGACAAACACAAAGGGACAGTGCAGCACTGTCTGACAGTAAGATGAATCATGGCAACTACAGATTAATTAATGATTATTTTTGAGTATGCCACATGGCAAGGAGAAACATGAAAGATGATGGGGGGTGGATTTGTAGTGGTTTTGTTTCAGTCGGGGAGATTCTCCCCAGCATGAAGGCAGAATATGAAAAAGTATAAAGAATCTTGCTAACATCTGAGGTCAAGTGGCACCTTCTGGATGTTCAAAGGAAGCAATGATGTAAAGCTTTTCCCATTTGGATTTCATTCCCTACTTCTTCCTTCCCCTCAAGGGCAAGAAAAGGAGGGATATTGATAAACACAGAATTACAGGAGCAGTTAGTATCCTAAGAACCATATACCTTGAAAGAGAAATGCCAAGATTACGGGTAATAAAATAAACAAATCTAAGAGAATAAAGCATTGTTTTAAAAAGACATTACTTTATCAGTGGTGGGATTCTATAGGGACGCATTGGAACTCTGCCCAAAAAGTTTGGGAAAGAAAACCTGAGTCCAAATTTAAAATATATGTAAAGCAAGATCTCAGTTGTTGAGAATGGAATGATCAACCCTGATCTCGGACAAGTCTCACCACATTTGGGTAAGCCCTTGTAAAAGTTGAACTCAGTACCTCTAGAAAACACGCCTGCTGAGGCCAAAGCACAGTGGAGCTCTGAACAGTGAAATAATGTAGATTTACTTAGGAGTAAACCCCAGAAGTCAGAACTTCACAAATGAGACTGTAGGCTCTCTCAATAAGAGATCACAATTAATTTCCCACTCACTTTCTTTTGTAGAAATACTGGTGATTACTGAAGGTTAATCAGTCCTCCAAGAAAAGCATGACAGAAACCAATAGCTGCCTAAATAGCTTCAGTAGATACTGGTTTCCAAGTGACCCTGGCTGGCTCAGTTGGTCATCTCAGCTCATTTCCCTATTCTGCCTTCACTCATGTCCAAATGCCCTCAAAATAATCCTAAAGGCCTATCTTCAAGCAATGGCATAAAGAAAATTTGGAAGATGAATGGAAAATAACTCTCTGCTTTCTGCTCTGGTACCTCACAACTGATGTTTTGATCATCACCTTACACTACGTAACAATGCACTGTAAGAAAAATGTTGTTCCATTAATCAACTGTGCCCTTCACATAACTTTGCTTGCTAGGATATTTTTGAAAAGGACAAATTGCTTTTATTAATGGAAGCTGTGCATTCTGCATTTCACGGGGAAGATGTCCCAACAAGCATGACCCCACTTTGCAAGGAATTACAAAGTTCCCACACAAAAGAAATGTAGCAAGGAGAAAACACAGGGCCTCAACAAAACAAAACAAAACAGACAATAAACAAGCAAACACAAGAAACAAGTGTCCACAGGGATGCCAAAAGGAGGGGTATTCAGTTTTATTTAACATCCTTATTATGAATCCAGCTGAGGGGCAGCAAATACATTTCTTCAGTCTGCGGATGTATGTAACAGAGGTGCTCTGTGCCTTGGGGTGCTGCTGCTGTCAAGTGCACAAACCCAGCCTTAATGGTAGGCTCACTCGAGTCCATGGCAAGTTTCTCAGAAGTCCTAAATCCTTGCAACCTTCTGAGGATCTTTATATCAGTGAAGTTACTTAGGGACTAGAGGTGTCACTTACACGCACTTAGGTGACCAACTCAAGACTGTTAGGAAGCCTGATCTAAAGTCCCTTGAACGCAAAAGGAGTAAAGACCTGCCTCCAATAAAATTCACAGGGTAAAGTTAGTACTTCAGATTGAAAATAAGCAGTTCAGCAGACTATCCTACATCTCAGCTCTTTCAAGCTGGACAAAGCACTAAAAAATATGCTTTAATAATAAGGTAGTAACAGGGAAACATCTTGGCCTGGCTTTGAGATGGGTGAGATAATCTGTTGGGTCATTTTCATCACTGATTTATTTGATTTTCATCTTAAAATAAGCCTAGATAGCTCATCTTTGTACCTTTAAATAATGTGCCTTAAGAAAAACACACAGTTAGTGTGACCAAAGCGGCAGCATTTTCTTTATAATGAGAGCATGCATTGCAGCATACCAGTTACAGCTTTCAAATATGGGAGCAAAGCTATTGTAAAGGAATTCCCTTAAAGAGCTAAAATTTCTTCAATAGCTTCAGCCACACCTAATTTTCATTTATCTATCTGTACTATATATAGATACATGCACATATAGATACAGACATACACAAGAGAAAGGAAAAAAACCCAAATTTTAGATAGATACAAGCTTAAAAAAATCAGGTCCAGTTCAAAACTTTCAAACATTGAGAACATTCAAGCTCTCACCCTTATGAAACATCCACTGGAATGCTGTATCTACAGCAGAGAAGCCTTAAAGACAACGTTTAGATTCTATCTTCACTATTCATTGAATATTAAAATTGTGAGACTCTGCAGGCTGCCTGCCCACTGGAGAGAAGCTGATATTAAGCAAAAGGCAAAGAATTGACTGGACATTTTCACATTGCCCCATGTCAAACGTACTGAGGGTATCCTGTAAAACCACATAAGCGCAAATGCTAGAAGCCAGAGCAGATGCAGATATCTAACTCCATTTTGAGCCTGAATATTCAAACATCACTCTCAGCCACCAGATATGTGTACCCTTCTAATCATGCAGGAGCACTAAACTGGGGTGACACACCAACATAGACATATAACCATGGGAAAGAGTTTTTACTGAGCAAATGGTAATAGAAGTAGAAAGTCAACGTAATTAAGAACAGTGACGTTTTGGTAACCCTTTATGGATCATATCCTTCATTGCTTTGTCTTGCTTCACACAGGACTGATTTGTCAAAATGTCTCATTGTCTGCTGGTAGGACATGGAGCAGCTTATTCAATAAAAAACCCAAACAGAACTACAGCCTTCTGCATGGAGACCATGTACCTGCATGTACCATATAACCTCCTGCTCACAGCCCTGCTGACAGGGCTGTACAATGCATCAGCTCTAAGTTAGAAACCATCCACTAGCTTAAAAATTGTGGCTGTCTGGTAGCTCATTTTCTCTTGGTGCAGTGAAGGAGGCAACATTCTCCCTTCAGAGAGCATGAAGGGCTGTCTTCTCCAAGGGCATCTTTGGCTGTGGCAGTAGCTCTCACATGATAATCTCCTAATCCTCATCGTGAAGATGTTGAACAGCCAATTCAGTACCCTAATATTTCAGAGAAAAGACCCCAGCCCTCAGCTAAGCAACCAAATTTAGAATATAAACCTGGTTCCTATAGCACAGCCAGCCAAAGATAGTTGTGGCTCAGAGTGCAACCAGCCTGAACAACACTGCAGGAGACTTTTCTTGCACATGTACCCTTCCTGTCTGCTCTTCCTGCCTGCTCACCTACCCATTAAGTGAGTCTCTTTGAACACCTTGAGAAATCTAACTCAAGACTTCTAAGAGTGGGACAGCCAGGACGCTGTCATCATAGTATAAGACTATATATATAGCTAGCTGGTAGAACATGGAACAGCCACACTGTCAAATTCACCTCTCTTACCCAATAAGAAATCCCTAAACCTTTCTCTTAACTCAAGCTAACCCCATAACAAATTGTGGGGTCTCTGCTGCCCTAGACTACTGCACATTCTGCAGCCCTGCTGCTGACAGACAGCAAAAGGACACAAGTATGCAGACCTGCTCCTGCTTTAGTTACACCACTCTTTCAACCCAGCAAAAAAGGTAGATGGCCTGCACAGCTAAAAAAGCCACATAGGATCTGTTAGGAGATTCATGTGCCTTAAAAGTTATTTCTATGTTCACTGTGACTGGTCAGGAATTCAGCTGTATTTTCTAGTAACTCTCACATCACTCACATTTTACAAACACATTTCGGTTTTATAGCAAAACTGACACTTTCTAGTTGGTCAAAATACTGTCAACCCACTTGGCCTCAGGCAGGTTTTCCTCTTAAACTTTCAAAACAGTACAACTTTTAAATTGCACAGATATGACAGACATAATCAGCATGTTCAGAAAATGAACCAACACAGTTGATAACAATTAACCAAGCCTCATAAAGTGCAGGCTAGAGTAAGCACTGGAGGAGCTATGACTTACATAGAAGGTCAGCCTGGATGCTCACATAGCATATTTACTGGTCTTAAAACTTCCCATGTTGCACTTTGGGAAGAGCTCTGCATTTATTTCTTTCTAAGTACCAAAACATGTAGTTTCACTGTAACTTGTACGTCCTCTTAACAGTGCCTCCTGGCTCAGCCTGTCTGATTATTAAAAAGCAACAGTGTAGGAGACCTGAGCAGCAATTAACGTATTTTTTGCTGCTAAACTCACTAATACATTATTAACATACTACATGTTGGCTTAGAAGAGCGATGAACATGAGATGGTTGGCCTTGACTCAAATGGCAGCTACTCTGAAGAATGCATCCAAAATGTACCTCCCAGAGTCACGTGAATCTGACCCGCAACATTTCAGCAGCACCCATTCAGCATGGGACTGGAAGAGGAAACCCTGACTCACAAAACTGCTGGTAGTGGGCATCTCCAGTTTGCCCAATAGGTCTCTAGCTCTGGCACTTGGTCTTCAAGCCTGAGTTCAGTTCTCTCCTCCCCTCAAGTGGATATTGAGCCAGCAATATCCACACTTCACGGTGTAGGACAGCTAACAGCAAGGCCCTCTCAGCAAATTGAGATGAAGCTGTTCCACTACTGATAAAATACCTTAATATCAATAGAAATAAAAAGCAAAAGCATGAGTCTGGCTCTCAGAATCACCTGTAAGGATGCTCATTTGCCAAGCAAAATGCTTCATTTTCTGTTTCTGCTCCATTCAAATTTTAGTTATTTATATAAAATTTAAGCAGAGGGGTTTGTGAAGATTCTTCAGCTTCAGATTAGTTTTCAGATTTGTGGTTAAAGGGTCTAATGTGACACAGAAAATAAAACAACCCCTCAATAAACAGGGGAAGCAAATCCAAGTTGCCATCTCCTAGGTGCAAAAACTCCAAGAAAAAAGGGGCCATGACCACTGGTGATTTTGTGAATGCAGGAATTTCCTTCCTTTGTTTTCTAAGCAGCTACTGAAAACAGTACTGTTTGGTTTTGTTTGGAGTGAAAACAGATTTTTAGAGAAAAGCAAAGCACTTAATGCTTGACATAACCTCAACTGGGTTTTTTAATTTTATTATTCGTTTATTTGCCATAATTTTTAAAAAATCTATTATCTGGACATGCCAGTTACGAACATTTTTTATGTTGATACATCTACCCTGAGTCTTTGCATCAGACTAACACTAATGTCAACAGATGTCATGTATGCAGATCAAAGGCAAATATTCATTTTGAGTGCAACCCTGAAGCAGCTGTCCTTGCAACAAGGCAAAAATCCACTTTATTCTTGTAAATCCATCTGTCATCAGAACACTTCAAATCTGCCATGAAAGTGAACACCACAACTGAAAATATACATGAGACCATACTTGAAGAGATTATAGTCAAAGAGCTGCTCCTCAGTTAGGGGTAATGCTAAACATGAGAGAATAACCCACATAAAAAATTTTCAGTCTGATTCATACCAGGAATTATGCCTGTTTCCACTAACACATCTGCGTTAACATTTTGTTTTTCACAGAGAAGAGAACTGAATGGGCAAAACATAAGCGCAACAGGAGACACCAATTCCTGTTAAGTCTTTTCAATGGCTATATGACCAACTGCACTTGGTAAATTTAATCCCACAATCCCAAATCTGACAATGTTTGCAATATTGCACACACTTCTCATTAAGGCCTAAGGGTCACTGAATTACATACAGGGAATAAATGAGCCCAAACACAGCCAAATTAAGGGTTTTTTTTAAGCTTAACTAACTTTCGACACTGAGATTTTGTATAACAAGCACATTTATGTACCTGATTTGTTACATACTAGTATCTGTCCTAATGTTTTCTCACTTAGATGCACAATCACTGTCTCTCCTGATTGTTTTCAAGATGTTTGTTAATTTGTGTCTATTGTATGACTTGCTATTTTAATTTTCTCAGTTATAACAAAGACATTTGCTAACGTTTAACGTTCAGTAACAGAACCCAAATGCAGTGCCTTTCTGTCACATGGCATAAACATGTGACTAGTCAGGAAAACATGTATAAGGCTTTGTTTGCACAACCTTAATTTGATTATTAATATCTAATTCTTGAGAAAATGAATCTGCCCCTTGTCTTCTTGTACTGACTCAGATTTCCTCCTAAGGCATCAAGTACCACATTGGAATCACTAGATCATTCTAAAGCTTAAAGCAGAATTTTAACCTTTTTAGTAAGGGTTGTTGTTTCTCTTCCTCTAACCCTCATTTTCCAGATACCTGACTTCCATGTTAGCAAGAAATCAGCATCTACATCAGGCAAGGCAACATATGCAAACTTCACTGCTCCCAATATAGCACAAAACCCGGAAAGATCTCCAACTCGTAACTTGAACCACTTCCAGGATAGACTTACCTTGCCTGTTGTTTCTTTAAGTCTATTTTAAGCACCACTGAATGTTTTTGTTTGGTATTTCTAAAGAAAATATTTGTTATAAAACCAAAACAGAACCTTTAAAGTACACAGAATAACCAAGTAAATGAGAAGCTTAGTTGCCAAATATTATATGGGTAATAATTATGGGAAAACTGAAAGCCTGGGCAATGCTGTGAACTCAGACCTGAAATACAGTACTTTTAAACATTGACAGTCCCTATTATCACAGCCAATGTTATTTCTAGGACTTGTAGAGGAAAAAAACCCTTATATTACAGTCTGCTCTTGTCTCACTGCAGTGGACTAACTCAATTTTGATGCTCTGCAAATAACACTGATTTTTGTGAACAAGGAACTTCAGATGGAGCTTCTTTATCAAGAAAAACTTGGTGATGCCCCACAGTGATTCACAGACTCCTTTTTACTGTTGGAATGCAGGAAATCCACAAGTCTTTTTAACTTCCAACATGTGAAACCCTTCACTCACCACTGCTAGGGGAAAGGTCATTCTTGTTATAGAGAAAGCTTTGCTCTGTTCTTTAAAATACAACTGCAAATCCGGCCAGATCTCTCAAAACAATGACAAAGATGCTACACAAACTCATATGCCTGATATTTCCAGCCCTTCAGCTCATTAAGAGAGTATATCCCGGGTCACAATACATTACCTCAGCCCACATTTCCAACTATTACCATTTGACAACTAGGCTTAAGGTATAGCAAACTAGCAGTGTGGGTCCCAATGCATCTTGCACATACATTAGGCAAGTCTTCCCCTGAAAATCATAGCAGTCACAGCTATGGGGAGGTGAATCCTGTGGTCTGCTATTCAGGCAGCTATCTTTTATTTAGCAGGGAGGGAGGTGGGCAGAAATTTAGACTTAATAAAATACCCTAGGGAAGAGAAATTGATGAGACAGGGACAACAGAGGGGCTGAGTAGTATGATATAATGTCTGGCGCACAAAAACCGTCTGCTTAGTCCAACGGCTATCACAAACAGTACTTTTATAGTACTTATCCTGCTCTGAAGAACAAAACTTCTCTAAGTGCTTCGCTTAAGAAATAACTGGACACCTGTTTAACAAACATCATTGATGGAGCAATCTTTCCTAAATCTAAAAGGCAGTTGAATGAAATTCCAACATAATCAGATACTTTCTAGTGACAACCTCGAGAGGTATATGAGTGTCTAACAGCTGTATTTGTTACACCTCATAGACCGAATGCGGCTTTCTTCTTTACCTCCAGGTAAGGGTCATACGTTTACACAGCTATCTCATCTTCCATGGATCTTTGCCAGCCTCTTCTCAAGATAAATTTTTCCTACCTTCCTATCAGCTCAGTAGATTCTCTCTGGAAGGGGAGGAGTGGGAGAAGTACTCTGGGCACCCCAAGCATCATCACATTCAAAACAATAAGGCACAAGCACAAATTTGGGTGCAAAGAGCTCTATCTGTTGCTGCAAAACTGAAATAACAAATTATATAGAGGTACTGGCTACAGTGTTATCAGTTACCAGACTCTGTGACATTTACACTAGGTGAGAGTCTGAGACTAACGCTCAGGGCAAGATGTTTCAGGTTGATTACTTACTCAATTAGAGTGTACTGTAACCAGATTAAGCACATCGCTCTATCCTATATGACTTAGAGTGGTTTTGTTCATACCATTTGTAGAGTTTGGGCAATTCGAGTGAATATATTAAGTTTTCTGTTACTGTTTTCATTCTTCCAAAGAAATATCCCAAACTAATTGAAACCTTTTTTTTTTTTTTTCAAAACTGGCACATCATAGCTGTTCGAACTGGAGAAGTATCACACCATCACATCTCTCTGGCAGTCAGAAATTGCCATTTCAGGGTGATATGCCTCTGGATAAAAATTTAATTTTTGTGCGAAATTTAGTGGTAAGAAGAGAAATATAGTTAAGAGGGATAAAGGGGGAAATGCAACCATATTTTAATAAATTATTAAAAATCCCTTTAGAGTTATTAGACAATACAGACTTGAAGTTCCAGAGCCACAGAGTACTGCAAGTTGGGAAAGTACTGGCAAAGGACCTGTAACATTCCTACATTAAGTAAACATATCTTACTAGCTCATGAGACAGGAACTGCTCAAGGGGGACCTTTCCATCTGATCCAACATAGCTGCTCTCACGCTTTCACAAGGAGCTTCACTACTACACACCACGCTTATCATAATATCTATTATTAAACTTACTCAAAGTTCTTATCATACAGAGGGTTTTCAATTGCTCTAACTTTGAACTACAGTAGTTTGAATTCATGAAAGCAAGCTCAACTTGCTAGGTCTTTCCAGCTTTAATTCCTTGAAGCATTTTTTGGCAAACCCAGAAATAAATTGAAAATGTATTAATTTTGATTTCGCAGCCAGACATCTCTATTTACAGCCTGTAAATTTTTGGTTTTCAGCAGCACAAAATTTTTGGTTTTCAGCAGCTCTAGTATGCAGCTATTGAGCATAAATACATGACATGAATACCTACAGAAATATGTAT
>JAWWLV010000088.1:52300497-52314937 GCA_035041135.1 Platyrinchus mystaceus | reverse complement strand
CTCAATCAGAAATTCAGCTTTGCTGCCCACCTCCTGGATAAGTAAAGGACTCCAACCATCAGAATTTTTCTTAGTACCTGACTGCCTTCATATATTCTGACACATCTAGCTATCCTCCCTACAACATATGCAAAGCAATGGGGTCCAGGACTCCCACTGCAGAAAGTGTGTAGAATAAGCATCAGATGAATCTCAGGGAAAGATTGCCCATTCTGCAGTGACTTGACTGCATAGGCCTTAGAAGAAGGAGTAATTCAGCTGTCTTTTTCAGCATCAGACATTTACGTTCTACTTGTTGAAACTCTAAGCCTTAGGCAGGAAAAGAAACAAATCGATTGGAACAGAAAACCCAACACAGTAGTTGTAGTTCGTTTGAGACTAAAATGACACTCTGCTAGTGGCCCCCAAACTACATTTCTACGAGAACTGGTGTTGGGTGGATGAGATTGGCTTAACTCTCGCTCATAGTCTAATGGAGTTTTTTCTTTAAATTTTGAGTAGCATCCAAGGTGGTTCATGAGAAATTCAAGCTTGACAGTCTTTTATTTTCAAGAGGATTCAGAATCACTGCTACAGATGATAAACAATGATAATACAGATGATAATTTTAAGTATGATTATAGCCTCATGACACTTGCTCACAGGTTTAGGATAAATTTATTCAATATACAAGGTGGAAAGAAATCATTCCCTCCACAAAACCGCCACTGGTTGCTGCTGAATGGGACTCCAGCAGCTGGAGTACTAGCACCTATTAGAGACAAAGGAGTGCTTTTAACAATCATTTGCCTCACAAGTCTCACTCTCAAACTGTTTCATTTGTTACTATAAAGTAACTCTCACTTAATTTTGTCACATATAGTCCACACTGTTGACACATTTCCTGACATTGCCCTTGCTACATTCTATCTGCTTGACATTCCTTTGTCTACAGAGCCCAGCAAAGACAGCTCAAGAGCAACATAATTGTTTACTTGGGGGTAAAGTCGTACCCACACATTTATTGGTGCAATGGGAAGCAAATTCTCCAGGTTTACAGATATACATGTACCACATGTAATACCCCAGAACCCAGGACAAAGCAAAACAAAACAAAAACAACCAAACAAAAACAACCAAACAAAAACAACCAAACAAAAACAACCAAACAAAAACAACCAAACAAAAACAACCAAAGCCTTGCAAAGAGGCACATAGCAAAAGAGAAAGCCCTAGTCAAAATACAAATAAAATAAAATAAAATAAGCCTTCATAAATCATCTTGTTGGATCCTACTGGAGTCAGAGGTAAAACTTGGAAACATTTCGAAAACATTATCTCCCCTTGTTAAACTTACACCACTAAAGGTGTATGGAGCAGAATAATTTAATCTGTTTTGTTAATAAGGAAGCTTCTTGGTAAAACTGTAAATGATTTTTGTTTAATAACAGCAAATGGAGCATCACATAAATACATGTCCTCTATGAGTCTATTGTAAGACAGACAAGTAAGCCTGGCAGTTGCTCATTATTATTCCTCATGCTGCCTCTAATGAACAGATCTATGCTCTCACTTTTCATTGGCCTAATCAAGAATTCTCTATGATATGCAATTAATCTTTAATATGAAAGTGATTAGGGAGAAGAAAAAAAATGCAGCTGAGCATCCTGACCACTGAAAACCAGATTAAGGAATTATTCAAAAATCCATTTCCTTTATATTGCAGTTTTACATTTGCAAATCTCTTGATACATGAAAGCTCAATGAAACAAGTTTATTTTTATAACCCATGGAACAAGATTCACAGTTTTCATTCAGATGGATATGTTGGTAGTTCTTTCAGCAGGGAGCCCACATTGCAATTTTAGCACTCTGGAGAAAAGCAGAGGAAAGCAAGATATTACCACCATTCACAGAAAGGTACTGGAAAGACATATTGAAATCATAACACTGGCAAACAACCTTCCACATCAATCCTGTCCTGGTCAAACATACCAAGAAACACCAGATGTGAGCCTAGTTTTTCTTGCCTCGCTGAACCTTGCCTGTGTCACAGGCCTTTGCATACAAGCTTAAAAGATGGTAGCTGGAGAAGCTGCTCTTGATTGGGACAGGAAAGCAGCTAAGGCTCTTTTGATTGATGGGCTTGTCCACCACTGCACATCTAATTCAAGCTTGAGAACCACTGACTGGGTTTGGGAAATCTTACAGACAGGAAGGAGGCTGAAAGCTAAGCAGGAATCAACTAAAGATGGATTCTGTGGGGTTTCAGTTTGGAAAGGACTAAGACTCCTGGGATGTCACTAAGCCCCCTGGGATGCCTGTGAAGGGCACAACATAACCACCATGAAAGGGTGTTAAATCAGAATGTCTGACTCTTCAAATTAACATTCCTAAGAGTTTTGAGATGGCACCTCAGCTACAGAAAAAAAAAAAATCAATATTGATATTTTGGAATCTTAGTAGTTAGTATTACTTCTAATCAAAAGTGGAAATATAGTGTAGGCTGGTTATACAGTTAACATTGCTACAAGCAAGCCTTTTAATATGGGTAATGTTTGCATGCAAGTTTCACCAGAAACTTCAGAGGACTTCATTTTCAGAACATGAGCCCCCTAAGAACTAGCTTCCGAAGAGATTTACAGAACAAAAATCCTTAAAAAAAATCTCTAGTCACTTGTTAAAGCAACAGTAATCAGGTAAAATGGAAAGGTAGGTGATAAATCATGACTATATACATCTTTGACCATTTCATTCAATGCTGTTCAACAGATCATTCTGACCAGGATCATTTCCAAGAGTCAGCAGAACAAAACAATGCTGTAAGACAACTGTTTTCCTTTCCTTCTGAAAGAAAAACACTTTCATACTTTGTATGGTAAGCAGAGGTGTGTAGGGAGCAAATCAACTCTGACAATAATGTTTTAAAAGACCCTCTAGGACCCAGTAGAGCTGGATCTCATTTCCTAAACAGGGCAATGCCCTTGGCCTCAAGCCACATCACCAGAATCTGCCTCTATCCTGGCAGCTCCCCAGATTAATGCTGTCTTCCACTTGCCACACCATCACCTGCAGTGATACTATTGTGGGTTATCTGTACTTCTTTTGATCAAAAGATATCTTTGATACTTGTGAGTTCTCTCCTGCATTTAGCCCTTTACAGCCACCTCTATAAGTAGCCCAACATTTTAAAATTAAACACTAGAAAAAAAAAAACCCTCACACTTCTCCATAAGAGTTTACATGCAGGATAGCACACCATACGAAGTTTGATGGGAATCACTATGAAGTAACAAGAGTTCTGTGGTATCCCTGCACTTTTAATCCAGGATCAATAAAAATATCTAAGCTACTTTGCATTCTTTTCTTTTTTTTATATAATCATCTCTAACACAGCTGAGAAACAGACTCTCCCAAAACACCACCACCTATCCAGTGACATAAATGCAATTTTGCAATCTCACCCATGCATGTGGAACTGCATTCCTCAGACATGGGAGATGTGCACAGCCCAAACAGTGGAGCAGACCACTGAAGTACACCAATATATCCTTGCCCACGCTCCCATAAACCTTAGTGCAAGTTCTCTCCCTCAACTCCACCTTGTACCTTCACATATGGTTGCCAGTAGTAGTCTAGGCTCCTGAACAGACCACATGCCACACAAACACAATGCAACAAGCCTATTGCCTGCATTGTGCAAAGCTGAAGTATGGATTATATTCAGTCTGAAGTAAAAGCAAAACTGAAAGCTTCACATCTCGCAATTCCTTCCATATTTTCCTTTGTGCCTTCCCAGGCACAAAGATAAGAAACCTTAACCGTTTCTGAGAAAATCAGCCTCTAATAGTACCCTTTCTTGGAGGTGTAGAAAAGCATCTCATTCAAAAAAAGAGATCCTAAGCATGTGATTAAACACGTTCCTGACTTCAGACCACCATAGGAACTAATCTTTATATATTATTATACCAATCTAGCTTAGATGCCTGTAATTCTCAGTGCCCACAGCCTCCTTCCTGGGACTGAACAGGGAGCAGCTTTTCACAACACCTAGATGAACTTAATTACCTCCTCAACTTTGGCCCCTCTGACAATTTCAAATAATCTGATCAATGCTAGCAAAAGCTACTAAGGGAGGGTACGGTAGGAGAGAGACAAAGAGACAACTGATCAGAGGACTGTTAGTCCGTAAGCCTCATTTCCTTCTGAAACCAGACTAAAGAAATATCTTGGGACAAAAGACTTGTGACAGCTCATCATTTACCTACTCATGTGCAGGAATGCAGCTGGGTAGCACAGTAATTATGGATTGGAGAATTTAGGGGATTATTTTAAATGATGTGCTTACCCTGGAGCAAAAGCTTTAAAAGGAAAAATTGGAAGAAGTCATTATCTCACCCAACCTCTTCCCCTGTTTCCTCCCTTCCCCCTGCTTTTAATTTTAACCTTGATCACAGCCTGCTCCAACAGTCGGGCTTCTCCTTTTGTCTGACACTGTAGTAAAGTTGTAGGGTTGTTTGTGAAATGTGTTGTCATGGAAACTAATGTGTGCTGCCATGGAGATCATGTCAGATCCAGCCTCACATCTTCACTGCAGACTCAAGAAAAGAGGAAGAGAAGGCAGAGAGAAGAAATTCTTCCTTAAAAACCCAAATGTTATGAAATACTAGCTAACCTAATAAGAGAAGTGACAAAAATCGAGATCACTTATACTTATCAGTATTTACTATTAATTCACACAGTGCTTTCTGAGATGCTGCTTCTTTTAACAATGTTCTCAGAACCAGTGTAGTTCAAAGCTTCAAAGTGTTGAGCAACATATATGCAAAGTCTAAGATTAATTTTTAGACTATCTAGGTACCAAAAATCCTTGCTCAAGAATTTTTCCAGGTCAAATTATTTCAAGAACCACTGACAAAAGGAAAAAAAGTAGTAACTGTAAAAGCTGCACAGAAGGTATGTGTTTTTATAAGCTAAATGAATCAATGATTCATGACATATGTACATGGTCAGATTAAGACCTCAATTAAAGAGATTAAATTAAAGAGACTGAAGTTCATTCTAAAGAAAATAACTTTAAAAATCATCTAGGCATTTTTTAAAGTCAGTGGTGGGTACAAGATCTCACATTCATTTCCCTGCACTTTAAAACTCTGATAAGTTATTTTTCCCATATGCTTTAAATGAAAACAGAAGCCATAACTAAAAATCACAATTAAATTACTTTAAGTTAATGAGGTATCTTAAATCCTCCCAGTGGCAAAATCCCAAGCATTTAGGCTCCCTGAGCAAAACCCAACTGACACAAACTCTGCTTTAGTCCATTCAAATGAATTTTAAGCAGTCTTTCTAATTAGTGTGCATAGTCATCTTGCTTTAAAATTAAAGATATGCCTAAATCTTTGCCAGATCAGGGACAAAGTAAGTTTGCTGGTTCATGAAACGACTTGAATTACTGACAATAAAACCTCAGAATAAGGAAACATATAAATTAATGTTCAAAGACACATCATGAAGAGCAATCACTTCCTGAGTTAATGCTGAATCCAGTCAAGTAAAACATTTATTATGTTTTATGCAAGATATATTCCATCCCTGACTCACATCAGTTATCCACACTTGATGGCTGTGCACCCAGCACTGACGATTTGCAGCTTTTATAACACACAACCACAAAGATTTTTGTATTCTTTAAATGCATTTGAGTGCAAACTAAGACTAAAAATTTAAAGTTCAACCAATTATCTATTAAAGAAGGGGAAATAAACACTAAAAACGTGAACAAATATGTCTCCTTCCACAATCTGATGGACTTCAATTAAAAAAAAAAAAAAAGGAGCTAAACTCTTGACAAAAGTCTTACAGCAAGGAAATCTTTGCTGATGCATCAGTCCAAAGGCTTTGTCTGAGAAAAACAGTAGATACCTAAAGGCCTGAAACTCATCCTGCTATAACTCCACATAGGAGACCCTCCTCTGAAATCTTGAGGTCCACATGTTTTCTTGTATACAAAGGGTACTTCAATGTGGTTTTCACAAAACTACATATCTTATCGACATTTTTACACTTAGTGTTAGCATGCAGGCAGAAAACCTGACAAATCAAGTTGTGAGGCATTGTATTGTAACATTATTTTCAGAGTCCCATCAAGAAACAAACTGAATACAGCAGCTAAGCTGCACTGCACAAAACAAGAAGGATGACTAGTAGAAGCCTTCCACAACTACACAGCAATAAAATAAGTTTCAGTAAATAATGTGTCTTTTAGATGGAATGGTATTCAATAAATGAAGTGTATATTTTAGATGAGAATAAATGTTAGGATTCATAGATTCAGTCCACAAAAAGTCTCTTAAAAATACACCTTAAAAATGGATTAATATTCTTCATTGCTCCTGCTCTCTGAAAACAGATGGGATCTAACATCCACCTTGACTGGGACAGGCTGAAGCCCTGCAAAACACCCATACTAAGTCGATCTGATTCACTGAGATGCTACAACTTAAATTCTGTTTCTTTCTCACACATCTACTTTCTCACTATGAACAGTTACCTAGAAAACTCTTTAAACTTGTCATCCGTAAAGATTTTTTTTTCCTCACATGCACAATACAGGAAAAAACAGATCATAAAACTACAGTCATTTCATTTTAACCAAGCCATGAATAAACTGAAGTTTATGCTAAATATTGGATCCCACTTTCTTCCTATCTCATGCATTTGAGGAAGGCTCCTTCACACTTTGAGGACAGGTTAAGGAAGTTGGGCCTGTTCAGCCTTGAGAAGAGACAATTGAGAGGGGACCTTATCAATGCCTGTAAGTACCTGAAGAGAGGGTGTCTGGAGGATGGAGGTGAGCTCTGCTCAGCGGTGCCAACCAATAGGACAAGAGGTAATTGTCAAAAACTGATCCACAGGGAATTCTACCAGAACATGAGGAAGAACTTTACTATGCAGGTGACTGAGCACTGAAGCTACTGAGCACTCTACAAGGCAGGTGACTGAACAAATGTTGTCCAGAGAGGCTGTGGAGTCTTCCTTACCAGAAATATTCAAAAGCTGCCTGGACTGTGATTCTGTGATATGACTACAAATGCATAAGTTATCAGGGGAAAAAGAGAATCTGTTCATATGCAGTGTTCCTTCTACTTGGGTGCAATCTAAATATAACAGAAAATATTCCAAGTAATAATGCCAAATACTCTTTCTAGCTGGCAACTACTGCACAAATCTGAGGACCAGCTGACACACTGTGCACCTGGAGAATTTATTAACTTTCTGGATCTTAAAATAGTCCCCAGGGAGAGGGGGGAAAAAAAGCACAATTGATTTTTTATTCCCTTGACATTGAATTTATACAGCCTTACTATTTAGGCTTCAAGAGGGTTCAAGATTTAGCAGATACTTCTCCAGAACATGGAGGTAAACCCAGAGACTATAAAATCTAGACAAAGAAGAATAAGCCTGGACTACAATCCCTCTTGCAGGCATTTACTCTGATGAGAGATCCCACAGTTTTTGTGGCTCAGGAAAAAGCACAAATCCTTTATACCTTGAGTTTATTTGAAGTTTTTTTATACGGACTCATACAACATTCTTTTAAAAAAGTTGAGAAAACACAATCTAGATAAAGTTCATTCAGGCTGTATGCAGCAGTTATGACTGATTAACACATGATTGGATAACATGAATGATTAACACAGACCTGGATGAATTCTGTGGGCTGGTGCTGCTACATCTTTAAGCAGATGATAAGAAAGAGTCAATTATTAAACCTGTAGACCAAACGGAACAAAGAAAGACCACAAATGTGAAGGACAGGTTTAAAATCCGATATTATTGAGGCAAACTGGATAAAAATTGCAAAAATCAGGAAAGAAACAAAGCCATAAACTGCATTAACACGGTAAGGAGAACTTCAAGCCAGTTGTCATGGTTTAATCCCAGCCAGCAACCAAGCATCATGCAGCCGCTTGGTCACTCCCTCCTCAGCAGAATCGGGGAGAGAATCAGAAGAGTAAAAGCTGGAAAACTCGTGCGTTGAGATAAAGGCAGTTTAAGAGGGAAAGCAGAAGCTGCATGCACAAGCAAAGCAAGGAATTCATTCACTGCTTCCCATGGGCTGGCAGGTGTTCAGCTATCTCCAGGACAGCAGGGCTCCATCACACACAACAGTTACTTTGGGAAGACAAATGCCATCACTCCAGAAGTCCACCCTTACCTTCTTCCCCCAGCTTTACATATTGAGCATGACGTCACATGTTATGGGATATCCCTGTGTTTCTTTGCAGTCAGCTGTCCTGGCTATGTCCCTTCCCAACTCTTTGTGGGCCCCCAGCCTCCTCACTGGCATGGTGGTAAAAGAAGCAGGAAATGCCTTGAGCCTGTATTATCAACCCTGCTTTCAGCACAAATCCAAAATACAGTCCCACACTCGCTACTGTGAAGAACATTAACTCTACCCCAGTCAAAACCAGCGTACCAGGTAAGAGTCCTCAGAGAGGATCCATAGGTAAGAGGGGATGACTATCTGAAAATGAGTCAAAGTCAAGCTATTGAGCCCAAGGCAAACAAGCTGGCTGGAACAGATAAACAGGACTGTGCCCCATAGAACACATGGAGTTATCCTTCCACTCTACTGAGCATCAGCAAAGCTTCAGCTGCAGTACTACACTCTCACCTGGGTGCTGCGTTTAAAAAAACAAATCAGCCAACTGGAGCAAGCCCAAAGAGTCACAGAAAAGAGGAAAATTTAGGAAAACACAACCCATAGAGATATACATACAATTAGGCCTAGTTAGCAAATACGTGGAAAAAAGATGGGAAATGGAGTGGTAGGAACGGTGCAGGTGACACCATTCAGTATTTAAGATGCTACTGTGAAGAAGAAAGAATATTTTCTCCTGCACCCATGATGGATGGAACCGATTACACCATAGCAAGAGTCAGTTCAGACATTGCGAAAGACTTCTAACAATAAAGAGAGCAGCACAGGTATAATGCTGCAAATGCAAGGAAAATGAAGGAGGTCTTTAAAATCCCTGTTACTTTTCAGTAAAAGACAGTGGAAGAGGTACTGTATCTGTAAGCAGAGTTTTTCTTCCTCTTTCATAAGGGATGCCTTCAAGTGGTCACTATTCCATTTTATCAAGTAGCTTCTTTAAACATCATTTCTAACTGAAAGATAAATAAATAAAAGTTAGGTAAAATTACTGCTTATAATGACAATCTGCTTTCTTGCAACTGAGGAATTACACATGACAACAAAGTAACTGAATGTGGCAATATGCTTCTTTTTTTCAGCGGGCATTTTCTATTATTTGCATACTTTTAGTAAGACACAACAAGCTATGACAGGTGTTCCAATTTCCTGTCAAATTCTCTCTCTATTTTTTCATCTGCACTAAAAGACAAATGAGGTAAAAGCAATGACAGATACCTTCCTCACCATATGAGGAGGGGGAGAAAAATTGCATACACAAGCCATCCATTAGTTTAATGCAAAGGAGATTACGGAAGCAGTAGTCACTCAAGAGCAAAAGGATAAGTGATGTTCTCACAAGCTATTACACTAATGGTGAGAGCAAGGGAATGCTTCTGTAATTGCCAGAGAACAGGCTGAGACAGACCTCTGGGGATTCAGACAGCGCACGGGGCACAGGAGAAACCGCTCAGCCCTAGCACAGGGATGACTGCTGACTTACAAAATCACACATGTTATTACTGACATCAGACCCATCCTTGCAGCCTTTACTTGTTAAATGTCAGTCCCTGGCTTGTTCAAGACCCCATGAGTCAAAATGCATTTCAAAAGCATTGCCTAGGGGAGTAAAGGTTCGAGTGTTAAGTCCCCTACATTCCCTCCTCTTCAGTTCATTTGGTTTTTCCAGTTTCCTGATTCAGTCCTCATCTGTGAATCCAGAGACAATCCTCACCTCTAGAGGCAAGAGTAGACTATGGATGCACTCCCCCCGGTGCACAGCTCTGAGCTGTAAAAATCCTGGTCACATCAAGGGAAGAAGTGAGCTGCTCCCTTTTCATGCCTCTAGTAAACCTGGCCCAACAGACAGAGCTTCTGCCGCTTCCTTCCTATCTGCCATCCCACATGTCTCCACCCCTCAGCTGATCTTCTGCCAATCAGTTAACTGCCCTTGCATCTCCAGGGTCCAGTCAGTGCCAAACTGCTTCCGGCCAGCACACATGAAAAATTTACCACATCGGTTAAAAGCAACACAAACCTGCTGAAACCTCACCAATCTTACTCACTGTGCTCCAGGTACAACTTCACAGGAGGCTTGCACGGCTGATGCAATGCACCTGACAGCAGCTTTTAGCCAGTGAAGGTTGAAAACAATTGTTGTCTCTGAACTGTAGGTGACTCATTAATATGAAGTCCAAGCAAGGCACGAGCAGAGACCCATGTGTGGCCACATGCCACAACCAGCCCTGATTCCCAGAACTTGCAAGCCATTTCACAGACT
Source organism: Platyrinchus mystaceus (assembly GCA_035041135.1). NCBI lineage: Eukaryota > Metazoa > Chordata > Aves > Passeriformes > Tyrannidae > Platyrinchus > Platyrinchus mystaceus. The sequence goes on along the minus strand of JAWWLV010000088.1, from coordinate 52,304,477 downwards.
AGATGTGCTCCCTGCAGTACTGACCTTAATGAATCAGATAGTTAAACACAGCTTTAAGCCACTTAGTTGAGCATCAGATCTCACAGGCTTGGTACAATGCACAAACTCTTACTGATGGGCATGCACTGCTAACAAATGTCTCCCTCATCTGCTGGCTTTCTGGCAGTCCACAGTAGGTCACTCTTAATGCAATTCCATTTTCTTAATTAAATCTTCCATGAGGTATCATCACAGAGTATTACTTCCCTTTGATTCCTTTATTCAATATTTCAGATTAGTGAGAGTCTCACCTTGTTATCGTGGGTTTGAAAGTTTCTCCCTTGATTAACCCTCAGAGAAGATGAGACGATTTTTCTTTTTAAGTGAGTAACATTCATGTTTGTTAAATAAAAAACATATAAAAGGCCATATAACAAGGCTTAGGAGAATATAAAGGAAAGCACAGACAAGTAAAAAAAAAAAATCTATACAAAGAAATTGTAGTTTCTTGCTTCACAGAGCAGTTTGTTTGCAATAGGGGAGAAAGACCCCCAAATCTAACTGCTTTCTAGTGAGAACAGCACTTCAGTGAGTTTAATAAAAATCAAGGCTTTTTCCCAATGTATATATGTAGTAACAGGGTCAAGGAAAAAAAAAATCTCAGCTCTCCCTTCCAGAAGTAAATCTCCAACCTGCACATACTGAAAACACTGAACCCTGTAAGCACTCTGATCTCATACAAGAAAGTCTCCAAATCAAAAGCCTTGAAAATTCCCCCATTAGCAGGGAGTCCAAGTCCTGATTTTTCAATACTTACAGACAGAATTATTGGCTGGATACGCACTTACCCTTTACACTTTTCAAAAAGTATACTGCTCTACATAGTTATGCGCAGGTGATTATGAATCAACCATTACTTCTTGTGACACCTTCCACTGAACATAATAACATGTAGCCCCTCCGTTAAAGCACAACTGCACTCTCAAGGAAGGCAGACACAAACAAGCTTAGCAACATACAGTTAAATGCTAATATGAACTACCACAGAAATACTCACCAGAAATTCCAGTCCTCTATTGCCACAGACAACCCTATAGCAGATGTAAGGTGAGATTTACATCATCCAGTTCTATAGCTGTTTTGCTTAAATTTGCATTGAGGTTTTCGAGAGAGAGAGACACAGAAAAGTACAACTTACCTTAAAATACAGAACAGTTCATCCCAAGCCCCTCTCCCCACTGCAAAGAATCCAGTTATTCCATTGTTACAGGAGGGCTCAATTCTAGACAGCTAAAGTAAGGTGAGATTTATTTACTACAACAGGGGGAGAAAGATTCTCAGAACACCCACCAAAAAGTACAGGACCCTCAGCACCCTCTAAGAGCCATAACAATCCCAATAAGCAACTTGTGCATGAAAATCCCAACAGAACTCATTGAAGTCTTTTGCATTTTGAAAGATTTAATTATATCACCTATAATAAGGCAAGTCAAAAATGTCAGGAACATCAGAAGCAATTGTCTCACAAGTGGCCAATATAAGACAATTCCATGAAATGCAAGGTGTAGCACTGAGCTGCAATTTATCCAGTGTCTGTTTATCAAAATCCCAATAATCTATATTGAGGATATAAAACAATGCATAGCAGTGGTTCTCAGGTATTATTGAAATAAATATTATGTAGGAGCAAGTATTTTGGAAGGATCTGAAGGAAGAAAGTAATAAACCACTCAGGCAGTCTCTTACCACTGGCTCAAAGAGTACAGAAAGCCGCATGAAGAGATCTGCCATACCAATGGCAGAAATTAAGTACTTCAGTCATGTTAATTATCTAGCAAAAGAAGGGACAGAGGGCACAAGAATGGGTATCTAAGAATCAGCAGTATTTAGCAGATCCATAAAGATAAAAATAAGATAAATAGGCAAAAAAAATTGACCTCAGATTCAAATAAAATGAAACTGAGGAGAAAAATGCCCTCACAGCAGATTTTTAACTTGCATGAAGCTGATGAGGTTAAGATTACAATAGAAAAGGATAAAATGACAAAATCATGGGCAAAGATTTTTAGCAACAGATGTGAACAGAAAATTACATCCATTAATAATGTGAGAACAGAGATGAATTTTGTCTAATTCATCCCATTTGTCCAAGAAACTGGACTGTATTCTGATAAGATAGCAGGGAAACAGAACTGCACAAAATACAGAGCTACAAGAGATGCAAAAGTGCACATTAGGAGTTGAAGTCTGGGAGTCACTGAAAAGCGAGTATCTGAACAACAGGAGTGTATTTTATAATGATGACAAATCAGGAGTGGAAAGGTATGCAAAGATGAAGGCAGAGGAAAAGATTGAGAGAAGATTCAGGAAAGGATAAAAGAAAATGGAGGGAAGATATGACAAAGGTCCACAGACTCAAGAGTGGAAAAGAGAACAGAGGATTATTCACTTTCTCTTCCAATGCTGGAAGGAGGGGCATCAATAGAAAGCAGGAGTCAGGTTCGCAACATACTAAAGGAAATGATTCTTAATGCAACGGCTAGTTGAGCAGGGAAATTAATTTTCAAATATAATAAAAGTGTAGATAGATTCAAAGGAAAGCAGAGGTGATTTCATGGAGCAGATCTCTGTTGAAAGGTACTAAATCCACAGAAACACAAACAGTTATGGAAGTTCCTGAGCAGAAATGGTTGAGGTCAGGGTAAAGAAATAATAAATGAAAATAATTTTTCTCACAGCAGACAAAAATCCCTGCAAAATGCCAATTACATCGCCCCAGTAAGTCCAGACCAAAGATTTTTACCCTTAGGCCTTCACATCTGTTCACAGTCCACACAGGTGACTACTGTTACAAACACTTACAGACAGCATGAATTGACAATTCCACAAGAAGAAACACCTTGCCTTCCTCCCAATCCTTATTCCCAGTCTTTGCTGGCTGTTTGCTTGCATTGCCATAAGCCTTCATGGAACAGTCAAGTAGACCTCATTCTAGTTAAAACCACACAGCATAAAATAAATAACAGGTTACCTCTAACCCGGGTCACTGCCCTGACACAGCTCTCCATGCAGGCAGACCAATGCATATCCTGACCCAAAAAAATTACTAACATGCAGTAAAGAGTGGCTAGAGAAGCAGAAGGATGCACAGGGATTATTTAGCCTGGAGAAGAAAAGTCTCAAGGGGAATCTTATCAATATGCATAAATAGCTGGTGGGATGTAGTGATGCAGACTGAGCGAGGCTCTTTGCAGTGGTGACCAGTGATAGGACCAGAGGCAATGGACACAGACTGAAATACAGAAAATTCCCTTTAATTATAAGAAAAAACCCCAAACTTTAACTATAAGAAAGAAAAAAACCCAACTGTGAGGCCTGAAGAATGCAGGTTACACAGATAATTGAATGGCAAATACGACATGACATTTCTATGGAATTTCACATCCCTGCTAGAAGAGCATTTCATATCTGAAGATTTGAAAATGGCTAAGTATTCGTGGAAAAAATAAGAAGGTCCCAATACCACTGAAACCAGGAGGACCCAAACAGTATCACTATGTTTAGTTTGCACTGGATGCTTGAAAGCCCAAACATGGGCTCTAACAGCTACAAAAATGGTGTTAGTGAGGTGGGGGGAAGTAGAGATAATGAAAAGAAAAAAATTTCTCCCAGCAGTGTCAGGAGGGGAAAAAAAAGAAATCTACTAAAGTAACACTTGAATCTAAACAGGGAAACTGAATTAAAAAAGGGAGCAGGGATCCGATTCCAAGTGATCCTGTCAAGCCAAAAAGTAATTGTGCATGTTTGGGGGACGGGAGTTCCCTCACTGATGTGTTTTTGTTTTCCAGTGCACAAGTGTTAGAAAAATGCAAGCTGAGAAACCTGTATGGTCTCTGTCCCACATAACACAGTGAGTATTTCCACAGTAGGGGACCCCCGGTGGCCTAGCGGTTAAGATGCTGGTCTCTCAGCGCCAAGGCCACAGGTTCTAATCCCGGTCC
>JAWWLV010000088.1:52272081-52299807 GCA_035041135.1 Platyrinchus mystaceus | reverse complement strand
GATTAAAGGGTGGGCTCAGTTCAGCGCAGGCTGTGTCTCACCTAAAAAATCCATTGCGCAGGCTTGAAAGGAAAAAAACACCTTTCCCAGATCTTCGTTCACGAAGACTGGCCATTTACCTTTTATTTCCACAGTTATTTCAAGACTTCATGGGCCAAATGCTTCCCCAGTGCAAGATCAGTGACTTAAATGAACTTGGCAGATCAAAGAGATCAGTCCCATGCTTCCAAGAAGTAAATACAATAGTATCACACTAAATGGTGATGTGTACGGGAAACAGTAGATAGTTTTTAAGAAATGGCTGTGTTAAGAAATGGCAGAGTAGGTCAAATCTCATTCTCTGCACTGCGCGAAATGGAAGCATTTTGAAGTTTTCCTTACAGCTGAAGCATAACAACAACCACCACCTTGCCACACCTCCATCTCTGATCTCTCCCAACTGGATCTGATCATTAAACAAGGCTGCAGGGCTCCAGGTCCTCTGAACAGCTGCCAGCTGCATTACAAACACATTCTCATGAGGAACATTTTGATTCTGTTTAACCCAGCTTTTTTTTTTTTTGACAGAAAACTGTTCCACTGGCAAATCTTCATGCAGCTCCACTATTTAATATGCCTCCCCTCCTCCCACACATGCATGCACCAGAGCTACTTCAAGAGGATAAATTTGTTGCATGTTCGCAGTGCATTGGGTTTGCTCCTGCCCAGGTCACCTGTCTTCGCTGGGAGTGAGAGACTACAAGGAAAGGAGTAATCAAAACAAGGTTGATTTAATGTCTACACATTAATGACATGTATTCCCAAAAAATATATGCAAGAAAAAAATACATGGAATTTTTGGGGTTTTTTTTAAGAGGCTTCCAAGCCTCGAGGTGGCTCACATGGTGACAAATTCAGTTCTTTACTCAAGCTGTCAGCTTTCTGAAAATGAACATGGTAATTATATCACCAATCTTGATCAACAACTGAAGATGTGCTTGCGATTTTTGGGTGTCTCTAGTTTCCAGCAAACAATCCACCAGTGCTGCACAAAACTGTGCAATACTTGTGCCTTCATCTCTTCCCTGTGACTCAGCATTCAGCAGGGCTGCCAAGGACTGGTCCGAGCTCCTGAAGCACACCTGAAGCTGGCCCGCGAAGACAAGCCTGGCAGGACAGCACTGCAGGGACACGAACCACAGCAAGAGGAGGAACATCACACTCACTTAGTGGTCTCTGAGAAAGTCTGCTCAATGCCAACCCTCTCTATTCTAAAATAGGATTATTTTTTTCCCTCCACAGCAATTACATAAAAATGGTTCATTATATAGAAGACCTGCTACCTCCAGCAGATGCAGACTTTGCCTGCTGACTTAAGCTCCTGCTTCCTTTAAAACGTGGCTAGGGAACAAACAACAACAACAGCAACAACAACAACAAAATCAAACTAAAAGCTACAGGAGAGAGCTAACTTTTTATTATTTATCATGAACTGCAATGTTAACTATGTTCCTCTAATGAGAAATCGTCAATTGGCATGAAGTTCAACTGAGACCTCTGCATCTACAAAGACTCCTTCCTGCTCTACCACCAATCAGAAATCATGAACAAAGAATCAAGGGAAGTGATTATGGAAAGACAATGGTTTTGGCTGAGTGGTGCAGCTGGAAATAATTTTTCAATAATCTCTCACCTTTGTCTTCGCACTTTTAAACTCAGAGGTGAGCCCAACATCTTTCTAAGTTCTAAACCTAGGTTCTGTGAGGCTCAAAGAACTGGTTACCACATATTATCTGCAGCTTATCAAAGCTCTGACCAAATTATATCAGTATCCTATTACATGGGAATTTGTATTTGAAAGCTTTCATATTCACCATTAACTACCAGGATTCATTTGAAAAAACTACTGCATAAAACAAGCCAAACAAACGTGCAAATTCCCATGGGATGCATCACCGAGGCATGAATAATAACAGTTCAGAAGACTTAGACCAAACACAGATATTTTGGGCCAGATCAAAAGAACGAGATTTATGCAAAATTTAGCCATTCAAGTTGAAAATGGTACTCACTGCTACTCATCCCTGTTTTCAACACAACAGGATTCAGGGAAATAGTGTTCTGCTCCTGTGCAATCCAGAAACACCAGTCTTGACAATCTACTTGCTTCTCTGCATATAAAACAGAGGAACCAGCTCCTGGCAAAGGAACAGAAACTCCCCCTCTACCCGTTAAAGCAGAATTATGCTCCCTCTTGCTCTCTGGCTCAATGAATCTTCAAATCTTCCATGTAGAACATAACAACTTTAGCCAGATCAGTGTAAAGCATGTCCCATACTCACACACACTTAGAGGATCTCCCTGCCTGTTAGGGCACATTCCTGGAAAGTCACAGATCTAGGTCTGATCTAAATCAGGTCCAAGAGAAATAATAACACCCCTTTCTGGAGAGGGGAGCTCCCCCCTGAGAACCAGGCCCTACCCAACACACCAGTTTTGGAGTTCCTGCTTTCGAGGACCTGCCTCCCTTCAGGCACTGTTAACCAACTTGCACCTAACCGAGGGCACAAGCATGCTGAGGGGGGAGAGATGCAGCAAGACACTTTTGCCCACATTACAAGGGGAATAAAAACTGTGCGGAGCACAGAGCAGAAACCGTACTGGTGCCTGCACATAACCCAGTAGCTTGCAGCCGACTCAAGATAATCTGTTATGCTTCTCCTTTTGGTGCAGTGCTGCATGAAACATGGCTATAGGGTCCTGGATATAAGCTAGTAAGCTCACAATATGCCATGTAGATTTAGCAGCTTAGATCTTCATTTGCTTAAGGCCCTCTTATCACTTTTCATTTCAGCATGTGGGTGTCCCCTCTCGTGGTCCCACAGGGATTATTTGGATTAGCAATGCTGCATTTATATCCTTTTTGGTCCAGGTAGCTAAAGCAGATGAATAGGGTTTTCAGTGAGTTATTAGAAGGCCAGCAAGTAGACTGATCTTCTGTTCATCTCTCAGACCTATTGCGAGGAGGTCACAAGTCAGCAAAACACATTATTTACAATGATCCTTCCTGAGCTGCTACATAATACAGTGTTAAATCAGTAGACTCCTCCTCAAACATCCTATGTCACGTCTTCCCCTTGCTGAGCCAGCTTAACAGCCCATCTCATGCAAACCCTGAGCCTGCTACCACTACCACCACTTACCTACCAGCTTTCCTAAGGTGTGTTGTCTCTCTAAGGTCTAAGCGGGACTCCCTCAGCAAGAAACATCATGCGTGCACACACAGAGCTGGCAGAATTAGGTTGGGAAAAAATAGGTCAAACCAGGCATATATTTAACTTGGAGTCCAAGCCTCAGAATCGTATTTTACCAACAAATAATTCACGTGCACACACACTAAATTGACATTTGAGAACCCTTAGAAAATCATTCTAATATAAACTAGGCAATCAAGATATTTCACAGAAGCAGAGGCTCTACCAGAAACACTTCTACTCCCACTCCAAACAGAGATTTAAACATACAACCTCTACCTCACAGCCCTATATCATTCTTTTACTGTAATAAAGCAACTCCTATCCGTACTATCTCTTGGGGAGTTGTTTCTTACTCATTCTCACCAGAGCCTTAGACATCTTTTAGGGTTTCTTTTAAAGATGGTGATGGTGCAGGGTCAAGACAACCCTACAGCGAGGCTGACCTGAGCCACTACCCCATTCTAAACTTCAAAAAGTCACCTTTGCAAACAGGTTCAGGCAGACAAACGAGGAAAGGAGAGGGGACATGAGGGCAGTCTGCCTGTTTCTAGAAGTTCTCTAGCAACTTCCCTGGGCTTGTGATGATCTTCCAAGCTGGACAAGACAATACAGCTGACATCTCAAAGAAGTTACCATATGGCTCCAACATGCAAGTCGAGTAGGTTCTCCTTAGATCCTGTTTGTAGAAGATGGTGTCTGCTTCTACCCTTCCACCTCCACACAAACCTCAGTAGCTCAGTTGGCAAGCTGAACACACAGAAAGGCACAGAACACTTTGCCACACCTTTGCTACAGTTTTGCTGCATTTCCTACTTGTGATTTTGTTCCCACATCCCAAACTTTTTTCATTCCCTCTCCAGCAACAGTAAAACCTAATTTGTAAATTGCCTTAAGCATTTCATGATAAACAAGTACCCTCTCTGTATCTGCTCCTGCTTTATACACAGTTTAGTGCAAAAGATACTGATATTTAAGAATTCAGAGACTTACAGTTAGGTGATACATGTTTTTAATTAGAAATGCCCTAATATAATTGCTCAAATACAGACACTAAGGTTTTAGCCTACATCATGTTATTGGGTATGGAGAATTAGTCTGAGTTATTAAACCATGTTTTAATTGTCTGCGACATAAAATTGCATGGCCCACAGTGTCTGTGTAGCAAACTGCATTACAAAGAACAATAGTACTTTGCAATCACTCAGTTCTCGATGAGTCAGAAGGTTGAAGGGAGAGAACAGGCTATCAAAGAGAAGGAATCTTTGAAAATCTGCAAGGAGGATTCTTTGAGAGTGACAGTTCTGAGGAGCATGAAAGAATAGTACAAAGTTGAATTTCAAGAGTGGATAATGGTTCTTACATCAGCATGCAGTTTCTTGGCCAACATAAATTCTGCCTTTAGTCAGGTGGGAAATCTTATTCTTTAATGGGAGCTTGCTCATATAAAAAATGGGTAATTTCACACACAAAGCAAAATCCTTAAGGAACATTAAGAAATGGAAACAAAAAGGAAGGTAAATTAGGCAGCCTAACTCTTATAAGCCACCACAGTGTTGGGTCTTAGAAAGGAGTTCTGCCATAGGACCAGGTCTTTTTCTCTTGGAATTCTTTTCTAGCCTAAGAAGCAGAGGACAAAATATAGTTCAGCTCATTAGTCTTTAATACCTGGACTGGGTAATAACTCCTATGGCTGTTTCTGCTTTACCCTGCTGCTAGAGTAATGAGAAAGAAATGTCAGTGCTTCATGCTGGCACAGGAAACAGCCAGCTTTCCTATGACACTCAGCTCTGTGAAAAAAACAATAAAAAAAAAATCACAAGAGGCCACACAGCATTGTCTTTCATCAAGAAAAGTTCCAAAAAACTTTAGAAGAAGCACTTTTAATTTTTAAACCAAAGGGTTTGACTCAATAACACTTTATCTCAGCATCGTGTCTCTCCTATGACTCAAGTACATATGTAGTATTTCTGAATCATGGTATTGACCACCATTTGAGAGCACGGTGCAGTCAAATCAAGCAACTTAAAAGTTCATAGGAAGATCTTACTCCTAATCTCTATGCAACTTCCACAGGCCTGTAACCAAGGCAGGAGACAACCTAATAGGCTAATAGGCCTTTCGTGAGTATTGAACAGCATCATCCTGGAAACATATGTTCTGACTCCAAGATTAAACATTTCACCTGCTTACTCTTCTTTTCATATTAAGCATGTAGCAACTCAACTTTGCTATTTAAATCAAGATGCTGCTTCAGAGACTAAATCTGTGGTTTTGTCTTCTTCAGGCAACCAAGCAATTGCACACAAGAGATATCTTGTCAAAGAAACAGTAGATATATATGTATATTCATATTAAAATCCTAGGACCTCTCATATAGCTTTATTTTTTTTAACACATCATTAAAGACAACTGACAAATAACACTTGATGGATTTTCTTCATTAAAATGTGAATTCTAAGTTTAAATTTTCCTGAGGCTGCATTAAGATGTAGGAACAAGACAGTATCTCCTACTATCTGTCTTGACAGTGTCAAAACAAAAGCAGCAAGTTGCCCAGCTTGGGACATCAGATTTCTGAGAGAAATATTCCACTAGTTTTTCAAGCACTTGTAAGCGTGCCCACAGACGTCCAGGCAGGTAGCCCCACACACATTTGTTGTGTCCGGCTGGAAGGACTACAATTCAAATGGTTCAGGAAGTGCCTTACAACAGGCACACAGTTCACAAGCAAAGCTGGATTATCCCCAACTACACTGTTTCTTACCTAGTTTAGCAAAGTCTGTACAACATGCAACATACACTCTGCCAGAGACAGACTTTGGCAGGATAGTTTGTTTCAGGAAGGAAGAGAAGTCACAGCAACACTAGAGATCTAGAGAACAGCTCCTTGACCCGTCCCCATACTACCAGCACTCTGGCATTTCACCAGTATACAGTGAAGATTGAGTTGTCTGACCATCTCATCAAGCTTTTCTCCCCCTCTCTTGCTCTCCTTTTACCCCTTGGGAAAAGCAGACAATTTCCTGCTCCACCTCTTCTTACACGTTTCACAGGAGTATCCACCAGTCCTCCTCTGCAAAAAGTGGGTAGCACAACATCAGATCTTCCCAAGTTTTCAGGACACCATACTATATTTTACATGGAGATGTGTGAAAGCACTTTTGCTGGTTGGCTGGTTGGCACCAGAAGTACAACACGCTTCTGCTTTCTTTAAGAAAACAGGTGTGCTGAACCACGCATTTCAGGACCTGAGGAACCTGATTCTGTAATTGAAGGTGCACATGGCAACATTTTCCTATGATACAGGAAAATTAATTATACCACATGACATATTTCAGTCTTGGTGCTCAAGAGTTCATTAACAAAACTACTTTAAAAGGTGCTAATAGAAACAAATGCCTTTAACATCACAGACTTCCCAGATGACTCCTGCTATGGAGATGGATGACAAATCACTCTGTCAGTCATCTTTAAATTCCATATTGACTACATTGAAGCAATTAGCCATTTATTTTTAGAGCATGTTCCATTTTGAACACAAGTGATTCAGTCCAAGAGACATTCTATATTGCGTCACTATTTCAGGGGTTAACAACTCTCAAATTTAAATGGATTTTAATTCTGAGAGAAATACTTGCCTTTTTTCTTTTGCCTCCAGACATTGGTTAGGAACTTTAATTCAGGCTTCAAACCAAGCAAATGTTGGTATTCTACAAGCATCTGCAGAGAAATATAAAAATATCTGGAAAGTGTGAAAGAGCGAGCCTGTTTTGCTAAATGCATAAAATGAAACCTCAGCGTAGGTCTCAATAATAGACTTTCTGACTGCTGTGCACACGCTCTCTCCCACAGACCTTCTGCTCTGCAGCAAGGGAATGCTGCCTGTGCTGCTGCGTCCTCAGAGAACTTTGCAATACAATGGACAGCAGTGATTCCCTGAGGAACACAGTGCTGATCACTGGCTTCGGTATTTCGAACACAAGCACCAGGATTTCCCCCTTTTTTTAAGTTCTAAAAGGACTAGCTTGCCATATCACTCCACCCCAACCCCCAAGCCATCTCAAGGTTTATCTGCATTGTAGGCAATGTTCTGGACAAAAGAATGAGGAGCTGGGATAGAGCTTAGGCTGCTTCTAACTCATGGAAAAGGAGGGTGAGATTATATAAAGTGGAAAGCTGGGGGAAGGAGAGCCCTGAGGAGCTGACGGTGGTTTCTATTGCTGCTACCACTGGAGGATGAGGACAAATGGGAGCTGCAACAGGTACTGCAGCAAGGGAATTCCACTCCAGACTCAGCTACTGCCCTGCTTTAACCTAACTCCTCCCTCTTGCCAAAGCAAAAGCAGGCCATGGGGTCAGTCAGGCTCTTGCACCCAGCAGTCTGCTTCTCAGCACAGCAAACTATTTTGCCTGTAGCTTGGACCAGTCTTACTGGTCCATATTCCACAAACATCTGAGATGAGGACACCCTCTTGCCAAGGGACAGTCCCAGCACTTCCTAAGGAACACAGCCTGAAGAACCTACACCTCCTACTTCAGAGTTAACGATGGGATACCCTAGCCAGGCATAGCTGATCAAAAAAGTCCAAGACTGACTCACAAGCCCATTATACAGCTGCCTAGCCACCATTCATTAACTGTAAGGAAAATGACCGTGGGCTCTCTGCATCAAAGAAACTTGCCATTTCTTCTTAATTAATTCTAAGCACCTTGCTGGCCTCAAATCTCATCTAGAAAACATCAGCTGGAGTAGGTGGTATCCCATCTTGCTGTTTGCTACTGGCTGTACTTTCATTTTTCTTGAGTTGCATGACCCCCACCCTCCTGAGATTACCAGAAGAAAACAAAATATTTCTGTGTTTTAGGACAAATATGTAAGTACATAAAATCTAGTCTATTCTAAACTTTATTAGAACTAATGGTCATAATATCTAAGGCCAACTCTCTCTCTCTATATATATAAAACAAAGAAATATATTTATACGGAATTAAACCAAAACCCTGCAGTATTTGCCACTCAGCCATTGCAGATTCACAACAGCACATGAAATGTTACAGGGGAAATGGGTAAAAAAAGCCTTAAACAGAAGCAAAACTGACTCATCTCCTTATTGCCAAAACCGAGAAAGCTGCTGAGCGTAAACAAACAACAGACATCCTGAAGAAAAGGGGGCGTCACAATTCCTTTTCCTGCTAATAGGCAGATACACAAACCCGTATGAGCAGGATCATCCCCCAGCTATTTCAAGCCAATCTGAGGGAAACAGTCAATGCTACAGCAACATTCCTGGCAGCACAGGTGCCACTGGAGGTTGGGGAGCGTCTGAGGTGATGGTGACTCCCAGTGCAATCACAGAATCATAGCTGTATATGCTGGAAAGCTGTGGCAGCTGCAGGTACAACCCACTCGTGGAAGCCACACGTATACGTAGATACCCAGTGAAACTCTTTGGGGTACTATTCACAAAGGCATAACTTCAGCTTAGGCTGGCAAGCATTCCTTCTGCAGAACAGGAGGGAGAGCAAGCCAGTGAACTTCTATAAGGCTTGAGTTCTCCTCCCTGTCTCTAGATGCCCACAAAGGCTGTGATCTACACAGGCTGAAGCCAGGCCTCCTAAGTTTGGAGGAAACTACATAGGTAAAGACTTAGGACCACAGAGACATTTAGAAAGATCAAAAGTCGCTGTGAAGACAAGTTACATTTTCTGGCAAAGTCTATCATCACAAAGAAACTTCCGAATAATTGCAGTTTTTAGTTACTAAAACCCTTCTGTTTGAACTTTGCAACATGATTAACTGGTGGAGGAATGAGAAGGTTGTTTTGCTGGATTTTTTTTTTAAAGCAGTTTTCAGAGTTGAAACCACAAGGCAACCTTAATGCCTGCAACCACAAGACAGATCCAACAACTTTAAAAAATAGACAACCTAACCTCTTTGTTAGAACAGCTCCTGGCCCAACACCAACTGTTCAACAGCATCACTCTCGCAACTTGAAGTGCAATATTTCAAAAAGCTGCTAACAAGGTAAATGTTGCTTGTCCTATTTATTCAAGTCATTGCATTGTTTGTAAGAAGACCATTCAAAAGGAGACAGGGAGAAGGATTTAGCACTACCTCGAATGAACGCTGCTTAGCATCAGACATAGCACAAAACTTCATGAAGCTTCACAGAGATTATCTCACAATGGCAAAGAATGCTAGATCACATGCCATGTACATGAAACACAAAGGCACTGAAAGATGCACTTTAGTAACAAGTCTTAGCCATTTATTTATTGGAACACAATAAGTACCGTATTGTTTACTAGAATGCATTTAAAATACTGAGCATATGAATTTGGGATCAATTCTTTGGGATGTTCTGAGCAAATGTACACAGTTTGCTTTCAAATAAATCACTGTCACGTTTAGATATTGACAGTTATTGATAAAGTCACTGAGTGCATCAGTTCATGCTCTGGCTTGCTCTGATTTCAAATGAGTAAGCTGACAAGAAAAAGCTGATTGATACTAAAAGTTTACGAGTCCAAAGCTCAGGTCACATTAAGTCAGAAACACATTAGCGACTGTATCACACAAGTGACAAAATATACCATCCACCCCTGACTCACATGCTGCTCGCTGCTCACAAACACTGGCCATCTGACCAATCACTCTGTTTTAACTCCCTGCTCACCCTCCTGAAAAAAAAACAAGTAAATGCACCCCTCATTTCCTCTGTAAGAACAAATACTCTTTTCCCCATACTAGACTGAGACTACATCGACAGGATGAGTGTTGCATTGGCTAAGTGTATGCTGCTTCTTACATCTACTTCCAGCATGAAAATCAACATTGCACCTGTGTTGTCCAAATGGGCGTGTACTTCAGAGACAGACAGAAAAGAAGCAGAGAGAGCAGCCAGGATACATACCATACTCCTCTTCTTCATAAAACACACATACTATACAGAGAAATGATAATCCCTTCTTAGTGGAAAATCCAAATTTTCAAAATGAATCCCCTAGCCAAAATGAATTACTGTAATAACTGCAATCCTCACATGAGCACTAATCAGAAAGGCGCAGCTGACCACCTGCTATGTGGCACCACTGGCACAGCAGCACCCTGCCCCTAATTCCTGCCATGTCCAGACAGGGTTGGGTACCCCACAAAATGAGAAGGTAGTGCTGGTAAACACAGGGACAGGAACACATCCTGACTGACTGATGTACAGTCTCACTACGCACTTCTGCTGAGTGCAGCATAAAAAAAAAAAAAAGAGGCACTACTGCAGCTCCAAACAGCAGGATGCAAAAATCTAAACCCGGGCCAAGTTATTTCTTCTGCAACTACAGAGAAACACACGGGAAACGATGCAAGAGAGAACAAAATGAGTTGTACTGCCCGTGTCAGTATAAACCCATTATCTATGCAGGCTGCAAAAGGAGAAACGCAGCATTTGACAATGCTATAGGCGAGAGCAATGTTCTTAACATACTTATAAGTTATTTTATTTAATTGCTAACAAAAAATGCAGTTACATAATAACACAAGGTAATAACCAAAATATGAAGTCACAAGATTGGCTTACAGCAACAGAACAAGGGGGGAAGAGGCAGTTCGTGCTTTAAATTTTGCTGCATTGTCAAGAAGCCAAGAACCAAACCTGGGGGGCTTCTGCTTTTACAAGGAAGGGACGCAACCACCGAAAATTCAGCACGGGACTCTTTATCACCGCCTGCGCGCATCCACATCCCCCAAATGATGTCAATCCCCGCCGGCACGTCGCTCATCATAATTCTACACTATTTGCTCGCTAGTGGAATTCAGACGACAGGCCGACGGCTCAGCCCATAACCCACCGGGGCCCATCTGCTGCTCGGAGAGCGACCCCCCCCAGACCGCCACCCCCCACCCGGGGCAGCGCTCAGGGACACGGACGGGGGTCCCATCGCACACAGACCTCCGCGGCACAAAGGCGGCACCCGCAGCCGGGCGCGGATGACAGCGCACACCCACGACCCGCCACCGCATCCCGCCGGCCCGGCGGGGGCTGCCCGCCCCGGGAAGGGCCTTTCCCGGCGGCGAGGCCGCTGCCAGTCCCATCCCGCCTCGCACTTCTCGGCCGGGAGGCGACGCTACCCGGCCCTCGCTTCTCCCCTCGGCCCCACCACCCTCACCCGGGGCCGGGCGTCAGCAGCCCCTCGTACCTGGACAATGCCGGCCTGGGCACAGCTCATGCTCCCTCGGCGAGGGCAGCTCTCACATCCCACACGTGCCTGTCAGCCGGCAGGGAGGAAGGGCGGACGGGGTGCCGCCGGCGTGTCAGCCCCCGCCGAGCCGCACCATAGTCCAGCACCGGCTGATACGCCCGCAGCACCGCCGCACTCCCTCCTCCTCCTCCTCCTCCGCCCCGCCAGCCTCCTCCCACCTCGCCGCCTGTCGCTGGGTACCGGCCGCCTGGAGCCACCCACACGCCGCGGCGGGCGCCCGGCAGCGCCGCCCGGCCCAGCCCGCCCCTCAGCACTCCTCCCTCCCTCCTCTCTCCCTCTCGCTGTTCCCTCTCGCCCGGCACGGCTGTGTCCCAGGCCGCCCGGATACGATGCCCACCTGCAGGTCGCCAGCCCTATCCTCTCAACCCCTCTGCCCCCGCACAGCATCCCGGCTCTCCTCGGGGGCACACAGCATACAACTCGGCTCACCCCCTATCGAGCATAGAGGCGGGGGGGGGGAATAAAAATAATCAACCTGTTTTCCTCTTTGCCGCTTGAACTCGGGGCTCTCGCCCTCACACCACCACCTCACCGGTGCCGGAGCCTCCGGGGTGATCATTAAAGCCTTTTCCCCACTCACTCAAAGAAGAGACTGGGGAGTACTACTGTTCCAGCAGCTGTGCCCCTGCCCCCGGGGAACATGCACTCTTCACCACCCTCATCTCCAGCCTCTCCTAGATAGGGCTTTATGACTTGCATCCCTGGACAAAGAAAATCACAGTACTACAGCTGCAAAAAGTTTCAAAATGCAGTTCAGATGGGGGCAGGGGTGCTGTAAACTGATTTCTCCCACAGTTCTTGCAAACCTGCTCACCAAAAATAGACCAGGAGTGCTGTTGGGACTGCAGGGAACAACAGTTTACAGCAGAAACCTGCTGTCTCTGCACCCACCAGTCAAAAGGGACGAAGAACAGTTCTTCATGTCAGCTGTCAGAGGGAAGACAGAATAATCCTGCAGAGGCCAGCTGCCCTCTCACCTTACCTTTCTAGATCCAAAGTTTCTGAAATGGTGCTTTTCCTAAACTGTCCTGTTGGAGTGGATTCACACAGATTCTCCTCATCCAGCAAAGCCATCCACTGATAGAGATTGCAGTGAACCATGCTAACAAATACCTACAGGAGGCCTCCAGATGGATACCTGCCTCCTTGTTTTAAATCTGTACATCAGTGTTTACGCTGAAACTGCTTATCATAGGCACATGCTTTTGCCTTTGCACTTTGAAAGTCTAAATAGGAATGAATAAAATAAAGATGAGGGAGAGAGTTAGAGGAATGAAAAGGTAAAGTGGTTTGCCCGAAGGTCACACAGTAATTTCCTGAAACAGAGCAGAGAACTGGCCCAAGCCTCCTCACTCTTTTATGCATTTCCCACTCTGAGGTTTTACCCAACTCCATCTGCTCTTGTAGGTTACTGGTGGAGTTCTACATCATGTATTCAAATAGGACACTCTTCTCATCTTACAGGTGGACATATATGTTGATTCTGTCAAAACCATTAAGTTAGCTAAAACAGGAAAACTTGATCAATTCACATGCTCTAAAAACAGTTTAAATCCAGCAGCTCAAACTCCAAGCTTGGTTCTGAATTAAAGACATAACATTATGGGTGTGCAAGGAAAAGCCAGAATCCCCCGAGCACATTTCAAGACCACGACGTATGAAGCACAAGACCTTGTCATGCTCTGTGGACCTGGGGAGAGGAACCACTTTAAGGAGAACAGGGCATATGCTTTCTTCTTCACCAGCTACTATCCCTGTTTTCCTTTACGACTGAAAAGAACATCCCGAATCTCCTACAGGAGAAGGAAGTTAAAAATTGTCCCCTGTGGAATTTGAGTGAAATCAGAGATCAAAATTAAGATCAAGAGGCAAAATGCAAAATGCATAGCCACTTCTGATAGATGTACACTCAAATATTGAGCAGGAGATAAATGTGGCAACAGGTTCAGAAAATGAACCAGGCTTTGAAGAGGACATTTTGCCCTGCTGTTCCTCAAAAGAATGAAATCATACACATTCAAAGTGAAGTGGTTTCCATTGTAACTTTGCATTTTACTGAAAAGGAGAAGAGTTACATAATGTATAAGGAGCTTTAAAATTAGACTAAACTTTGGCAGTTCAGATTCCTATCTATATAATAAACAAATCTCTGAATTTCATATGCATACCTTTTATACACTCCCCAACCTCCTACAGACTAAGCAAAGCAGCACATTTTGTTGTCCCACAGGCTTGTCAACAACTGCTGGTATCTTTTCAGCCATAAGCTAAGCCATATTCATGCCTTAGGGCAGGTCTGCAGGCAATATATGGTAAAGATGATTTGGACAGCAAGTGACCAAGATGCATGTCTGTGTTAGAGTGAATTTTGCAGAATTTTGAGAGCCAGAGAATAGTCCTACAAAACCAGGAAATGGAAACAAGAAAAATTTGGCTTGGGGGGGGGTGTGGGAAAAGTGAGATGAAGCAAATGTATCATTACCTACCACATACTTCTGAGGTACATAGACGTACACACTTAAATCAGCATAGGACAGATTCCATTGCGTTTCCAAAATCTGTCATTCTGATGGCTCATGCTTGATATATTTCAGAGGAAAGTCTACTTAGTATATACAAGTATATACAAGTAACTACAGTTTGTAGCTATTTTTAAATGCTTTGATCAAATAAATGAAAAATAGGAAATTTATTTATTCTTAACAAATGTCAAGCACACCTTGATCTAGAAAAACAGACAGATATGTTGGTTGTTGTGTTACAGCCAATAAAAAAAAAACCCACTGATGTCCTCTGCAAGACTCTTGAGCTGATCTGAGAGATGATGTTATGACCGAGTAAGGCTCTCCCTCTTGCTTTTGTAGGGGGCCAGTTGCAAACAGACCCAAACTTTCCCCAAGAGAGCTTTTCTGAAAGAAGAAATGATCGGTCTCTATATCATTGACTCAGCATGCTCCTTCCTTAAAGCTGTATAAAATCCAAGAGTAACTTCCAGCTGCTCCATCTTTATATTGCTCTTTTAATCAGTCAAACATAGGAGCATAGCCATTACCCTGCCCACTAGCCCTGGATAGCCATTGTATAAGTAAAGAGTGGATGACTAATAAATGGGAATCCACCACCTCAGCAGAACTGATAGAAGTCACTGTGCTATGAGGGTAGTTTAACAATTCAGATGGACATTTGGGCACATCCTAAGTTTTTATGCCGGATTCATCTCCAGCTGAGCTAGATGCCATGTAACTACGTCTCTTTTCTGCAACTTAACATTCACTAAATTTTACCAATAAACACAATTTTTTGCCCAATAAAGAGATTGTCACTCAGAGGACATAGGGCAGCATTTCTAGATGCTAGGCTCATTTATGTCCAAGTGATATTCTCATGCCCTGCTTATGTGGCTTTTCATTTTGGATTATTCGCTCTGTTGGGACTCAGAACTCTGTTACTGACACACACAGACTGCCTTTAAAGAGGCACTTGCCTGATGCTGCCTAATGTCTTTTACTATATGTTGCCTTACACAGATGGGATTGCTCATACTCAGTTGAATGCCACACTTACACAAAGCAGTAGGTACTTGTCTAGTGTAGGTGCTAGGATTTTAGGCTCTGACATAGTGTTTTCTTTTAGCAGCTCTTGGGCACGAGCTGACTTTTTCTTAGACACTATATCCTTCCCTCCTGACAGCCTAGATCTGAGCATTTGGGAAGGGGCCATGACAGACACTCCCCTAGAACAAATGGCCAAAGATTATAATTGTTGGGGAATGATGCAGAGCAGGTTCAAGAGTGATTTCTGCCCTAGCAGGACTGCACCCCCTATCAAACTTCCTCCTCACAGGAACAGGCAGCATGCCAAGCAACAGCCCAAACTCTAACCCTGTTTTATCCTGGGTGTACAGTGGAGTTTCTTCACATGGGTACTGAATTACTGGAGCATTTAACTAACTTGATCAAAAGAATTCCAGCCCCTTGGCTGCAATCATTTGCATGGCCTGATTTTTGCAGTTTCACCTAATTGTTTTACAAGTAGATATACGCTGGTTTGACGTTTGCCCCCATTAAGTTCAGTTTCCTCAACCATGATTCTCTTTCTGGAGCAAATGCTAACCAGCTTCAAAATAGAAGGGCGTTAAATATTAGCATCCCTGGCAGAGGAGATACAATGATGATGAAACATTATTCTACGTGGGCAAATACACTCCATAATTTTTCCTTCATAAAGACTATGACAATGCTACTGAGACCAATTATTTTTACAACTAAGGCTCCACTTAGCAAAAAAAAAAAAAAAAAAATTCATAAAGCATATTCAATGACACAAGGATTGATTCCATATCCCAACAAGTTGTTCTGTCATCAGTGAAATTATTTTGATGAGTGTTCCTGTATCTTCTTTGGTATGTCCCCAGTGAATGGTGAATTCATATTGCAGCTTTTTCTCCCACACCAGCCAAGTGGGGGTGGGAATACTCTTTGTCAGGGTCTCTTCTCCTCTACTGTCATAAAACTTAAAAGAACTTTGTGTATTTGAGACTTAGTCACCTAATGTGCATGAGAGGTCTCAATCACCTTAAAGATTGCATGGATTGCATTAAGTCGGACACTCAAAGTATTTATGCAAGCCTTATCTTCTTAGGAATCCGTGCAAGAAGAGTGGGATAGTTGTTCCATTGTTTGTGAAAAAGCTGTCCCTGCATCATAACTACAATAATGAAGCCAGAAGAGAACATGAGACCTCTGGAGAGTCACAGCACCAGAGTGATTCGGCTTCATTAAGATGTATTTAGTTTTTGTCTCATCTGGAGACCTCCTCTGAAGGGGCAAACTGAGAAACTATCTAGTAACAGGAATAGATTTTGAAGGTACTCCCCCAAGAGGACTAGTCCTGATAAAGTTCACTAAGTTTACCTTTCACACAGGCAGCACTGCTATATTACTGACTGGACTACTATTCATGCATTTAGACACAGGCTTTAGCATTGTGCTAGAACACAGCCAGAGAGGTTTTTCTTTCGATGAGAATGGGTATTCAAAAGGGATGAATGAATTACTGCTGAAAAGGGATGCTTCTGGTCTTGCTCTGCACCCAGTTTCTGATCTGGTGTTCCCACACCTTCCTGCTGAGGCTTTCCCTTGGTCCTTTGTTATCCACTGTTTTACTGGGTTAATTTTCTACTGGCTGAACTGGAGTCAGAGCAACACCTCCCAGGGGTACACTGCAGAGAGGTGAAAGCACATGGACAAAGCAGTGCTTTCCAAGGAGCAGAATAAAGTTGAGATTTTCCCTTTTTTGGGGCAGTTAAGCCTCTTAGGTGAGTTCAGACACCACATGAGATCTCTCCAGACTGAACTGGAAGAGGACCAAGACCAAGACAAGCAGGGATATTCCTCTTACCTTGTGAAAGCACACTTAGCCAAAAATCACTGCGTACTCAGTAGGGTGGTGAAGAGAGATTACTCCTGCCTGCATCCAGGCTTTGAAAATTTTTTTGAAGATGCCAAATGCTCAGTTGTTCTGGCCTCCTTCTCAAAGGTTTCCAGACAAATCATTACTTATTTACATTTTTCTCAACACTGGCCCACCACTGAGTAGCAGGCCTGTTTTAACTAGGTTGGAATGAATAGAGGAGCACACCGTCTACACTCATTTGGCTGATAAACAATTCAATAGTAACAAGGGCTGAATTAACAGATGAAGGCAGATGGGCTTATGGAATAAAGAAGGGACTGAGAGAGAGGTTATATTGAGAGAGCAGAAGGATTGGAAAAAGATCAACCAAAAATGGGCCAGCATGTTAAGCCATATGTCTCTTCTAAACATTTTTTCTGCTCTTGTTGTTTGATTGTCACAGTGCTTCGTAACTATCTGTTGTTTTGTTTTGAGGTTTTCAGGGCTTGGGGGTCTTTTGCTGGCAATGTTTCACAAGAGTCCAAACAAACAACACCACACACACTCCCTTTCATATGGGGTGAAGACCTGTGTTATTTTTACAAATATATAAAATCACAATGATATGAATACAGCTACAGTAAGCACAGATCCACAGCCACCCTCAATCATTCTGCAATGTCAGATCCACCTCCCCATGCAAATACTGTGGAGATAAGTCTGTCATGGGTTCAGTTGCCACTGTCTTCCCTCATCTGTCAATATATTCTACTAATAAAAAGGAAAAAGAAGTGGATATGCACTTAAATAAAATATCCCTTCCAACTGCAGCCAAAAGAGCTTACTATGAAATGTCATAATCACTCTGGACAGATGTCCTGAGATTGTACACAGCCTTCTGCAACATTTCTGACAGCCTTTGACTGATATCAACCATGCCAGGTTTAAACTTCAGTGGCCGGTAATAAAACACCCATTTGAATCCCCACCCCAAAGCTGGGAAAAATTAAACAAAGTTGCCTGGTGCTGAAATACCTAATTTTACAACACCTAAAAATATATCAAATTCTTAATAAATTATGCCTTTAATGAATGGGAGAAAAGGACAGCAGCAAGACTAAGGGTTGGACTCAATGATCCTTATGGGTCCAACTCAGCATATTCTGTGATTCTCTGAAAAGTAGTAAGATACAATAGCAAAGTTGCATTATAATAGCTTACAACTTTCTTCCCTAGCACCTTGGTGTAGCCACATGTGTCTGTTTCCTCATCTTCTGCACTATCAATCCCTTTCCAGCTTACAGTCAGCAGGTCCCAGGGCTTTGTCACCTGAATAGGAGGATAATAAGCCTTTATGCAAGCTGCTGGCCCTACAGCATTAACTGCTCCTCCTGGCCACAGGTGCTACCTGCTCTCCTGGCTGAACCCCTGTTTAAGCCCTGCCTGGTCCTTCAGCTCTGCTATTGAACATCTTGCTCTGCTGGCTCTTCTAGCTCACCACAAAAGCTTTGCTTATAGATGCTGCTCTTTTCTATCAGCATTTCATTTCCAAGGTCTACCTACCAAGGTCTCTGCAGACATAGCAATTCCTTTTAGTCATCATCCTGCAGACTGACACCTAGAATTGCATAGGCAAACTTGAAATTACGCCACCACATCACTGTACCTGCTGGATACTGAGAAATGACTACTCCCTATATGTAATTTTCCTTACCTCTGCCGTTGAACTACAAGTGACATGACTATGACAGTGCTCAGCTATGTAGACTGAGGGACAGGTTTGCAAAAGTTAGATATACCAGCTTGCAGGGGCTCTTTGGCATCTCCTAGGTTTACAAAACACCTTTCCCTGCCTTTAAGTGCTCACACAATTTCTGATCTCTAGGTACAACAAACACATACCTAGGAATTCTTGCTGCAGAGAAGTTCTTGAAGTTTTCGTGTTTTCTTTTAAGTTGCATTAATTACAGCAGGAATGTTCCAGTAAACATTTCAGCTGTTTTAAACTTAAAGGTCAGCCTGAAAAAAAAATCACAAGCAATGCTTTTATGCTCAGTGTAAAGCATGGCTAAATTCTTTGTTTTCAACAATTTGTCTTGAAAGGATATGACCATTAAACATTAGCTGGCTTAGCTAATGATTAGAAAACATAACAAAGTTATATCCCTACATGAAATAAACATTTATGTTATGTACCTCTGAAAAAAACATCAATATGAGAGACACATCAGGTCTATTCCACATACACAAATGCAGTACAAATCCTGTCTTCTCATGAACACATGTGAAGCAGCAGCAAAATTTAGGCCTCAGCAGTTCTGTGTAACTTGAGTCGCACGTAGGATTTCCTTCTGTATTTATGCTGAGCCTCTTTAATCCTATCTGTTGTCTGAAGCACAGCTCTGAGAAAGTCCACATTCATGGCTTCACTTCACATGTAAGGTAAACTCTCTAAGAGCTGCTGCTCCTTGCCCAGCAGCCCCACATTCAGTCCAGCATTAGAGAATAAGCAAGGGTGCACATTTGGCTCACACAGTACTAGCAGAGATTGTTCTCTATGGGGAACTCAGCAAATGAGCTGTTAATAATGCACCAGCCTTGCAATTCAGCTGTATTGTCTCTGCAAAGCTTAACAGGAGTAAAGAGCAATAAAAACTGTTTTGACACTGTTAGCAGATGTGACTGACTACACACTGTTCTACTGAATAAGTAGGAGTTGCACATGTTACATCCTAGAGCTAAACCATACAGAGTTTGAAATATAAGAAGCAGGGGCAGAATTATGGACAAGTCATACACAGCAGCAGCTGAAGTCCCCTGTGAGTCACGTGTATAGGACAAGCACTTAGGATTGATTTCTGAGCCCTGTAAATCAGTATAAGTGGTGTACCAATGTCTCTACAAACTACCAAGACACCTGTGAGGAGTCACCAGACATTATAAAACACTGGCCCTTTCATGCTGTGCAGTTGAAGAGCAGCTGTTTCCAGGTTCTCCTGCCCCTGGATTTCCTCTTTGTTTTGTTGCATAAAGAGAAGGAATGGTTTATATTGCAGTCCTATCTTCCCCATCACAATTCATTTTTGTGCAAGGATTGTGTTGCAGTGATTCTTTCTGTAAGACTAGTGATACAGAGTGCTTGCATTTTCCTGCCAACATAAGTTTTCAGAGAACAGGCAAGAGTAAGGCAGAAGCAGGGTCTGAATTTATGGTAAAAATGACATCTGGTGGGAAAAGGAGGCTTGATCCAGAACTGACAGATGACAATTGACACATGAGCAGGAAGAATGTTGTAAGAGGCACTGAACACCCACAGCATGTGTATATTCATTAAAGTGTTCTTCTGCCTTTGATTTTAAAAGCATGTTAACCTGCAGTTGAAATAAGCATTATTCCTGCAGGGCTAAAATCAGATATATCACGCTGCTTCATATCCAGAACAATTTGTTACTGAGACCAGAACCTGTCCCTGATTATTATGAAAAAAGCATCAGTATCAAAGTTCAGCACTACATTGTTTGAGATATACACAGATGAATAGACTCTTAATTCCTACACAAACACCAATTCTAGTCCTCTTGCACTTCCCAGGCAAGAAGTAAACTACTGTTGGTTCAGTTTTAATATTGGAGATAACATAACTGTAACAGTTCTTAAATGCTTTTTTAAAAGTCTACCAAAAAATTAATTTCCTTGTGATTAATATCTCCCAGGCTTTGTACTTCAGAGCAGGTCTAAGGAAGTAGCTGCAAGGAGGATGTCTGGCTTCACTATAATCCAATGATTTTAAATAGAGCTTGTACACATCTGACCACAGATGGATTATTGTTGTACATATAATCAAAGTATTTAAAGAAAAGAGCAAATAAAATTCTCCATCACTGTTAGTCAGAGCTATCTGGATAATATCTCTGTAGACCGGAGTTCCTTGTGGACTTCAGGTTTCTCTGACCTTTGTCCTGTATCAAAACTCTCTAGAGTCTCAGGTGGCACACAAGTTCTCGGTTGTGGTTTAATATGGCAAGAATTTATCATACAACAATTATTCAGCTGCACTCTGTTGGCCTAGAGCACTATTTTTCCAGAAAAATTTCCCTCAGTATGTTTACTCTCACATTCAGTGCGGCTGTTGCAACTTTCCACTCCGTAAGGCCTGGGGTAGTTAATAGAATGCAACGTGTCCTTATGAATTGTATCTCACTGGCAATTTGGGGGTTTTAGTTTGGGTTGGTTTTTTTTTTCTTTCTCAAGCTGATCAAGTCTTAAGTCTGACAGACCTACAGAGAGCTGCAACATTTCTCTTTGAAAATGACTCCTACCAAAAATAACATACTACCAAAAAGAAAATTAATAATGCAACATCCCTTTTACTGCTAAACCTAACTGAGATACCCTGCCTGATGTTCAGGCATTTCTGGGTAATAGTGCAAGACTCTCAGGACAGGAGTTATTTTTTTCATACAGCAACTTTAAATAGCTTGGTGATATTTTTAGTTTTACTGTACTCCTACTGTTTAAAATTGTATCATTTTAAAATTGCTTCTGCAATGCAAGGTGCCACGCTGTTGAAAGAAAATTGAGTTAAAGTTCACACTCAATATTTGTATAAATCTGGTCCTTTATACAAGATAAACTGTTCATCCTTCCCTCTGATTTATTGTTTGATCAAAGTGTTTCCTCATAATTTTCAGCTTTTATCCAAAATATGAGTTATGACACCAAATATAGGTTAAAGCAAGCAAGCTAAATACAATCAGGAGTACACAAAGGGAAAGAAGAATTCTTGCAAAATCCCATAATGATTTTTCACAAGAATGCAGCAGCAGTAATAAAATTCTCTTTTTACAACACTATTTTTGGTCCCGTAGGAAAAGTGATCATTTCACCCACTGCTGGAATACACTAGAAGATGCTGCAAGCAGATGACAACTGATGTCTAGTGACCATGCAGCAACTCCAGAGACCTGGAGTCAGGTCTTGGCTCTGTCACACTTGCCATATAGCCTTGGGTAAACACTTCAGTCTACCTGCTGTGTCTGTTCCTTAGGTGTAAAAAGAAAGACATTGTTTTACCCAGGGAAATGTCACTAAGCAATAAACCAGAAAGGATTGTGAGAATGTCAGATCAGATGCATGTTATGAACAGTAAGGATGATGGAAGTGTTTGGATGGACAGGACAGATTGAGGTGCACAACAGCACAGGAAATCAACTTTTTCAAGGGTATTAAGGTAAACAGCATAATTAGTTTTGTGCAGCAACTTTGCTTTTCAAGGTCTGAGAATAACAAGTATTTGTAAACTGAAGCCAAACTTAGGTCTAATCCTTCACTATTAAATCAGTGTTGACATAATACAGAAACAGATTATTGTATACTGAAGGTTTTTAGTTTCCAGTATTCTTAATGTAAAAGTTCATGAAATACCACGGGAAGATTGTTTCTCATAATATTTCAAAGTATCTTGAAGAAGAAAACAAGTGACAGGCACAAGCTGCAGAATTGCAATTGAAAAGTAAGAATTACTGAATTTTTCAGTTCTCCAATGGCAGACCCCTTGTCCATTAACTGGGTAATTCTGATTTCACTAGCTTAAACCCTCTTGATTTGAATTATCCCAGATATGCCCAGCTGTATTAGATTGCAAGAAAAGGGAGTACCTAGAAATTATTCACGGAGAAGTGAAAGATCAAAACTAAGCTATCCAATCCCGATTTTTTTGTAGTATTTAAGCTCCTTCAAATGATTGGGATCTACAAGTCCCAAAAAAGTCAAATCTGCATACAAGCAGGAGAGTCACTGTTGTAGAGATCTTCATTCTGGAAGTTTCCAGACTGCTTTTATATTGAACAGGGGGGACAACTAGTGCAACTTCACTAAGCTAGGCAAATGAATTAATGGGGGAATTTTGCTGTCTTCTGTTGGGTATGCTATTACCAGATAGGAGTATCAACTGCTTGTAATAAAACAACATGTCAGTGACAGTGCAATTATTCCCTTTCCACTTTGGTTTTTTTTCAGATTTGTTTGTTTTTTGGTTTGTTTGTTTTTTAAAGTCATGATGTTGATACCTCTGCTCAGTGGCTATTTGTGATTATCCTCCATATGGAAAATACAGCCACAGAGGAACAGACCAAAGGCCAGCTAGTCAGGTATCTGCTTTCTGACTATTATCAGGAGTAGATAAGTGAAAAGAACCAAGCAAACAGGGTAAATGCCACATGCAGTGCAGATCATTGCACTTCATGACCCAGTGATGCAATTTCATAGCTCATTTGTGCTGTATAAAAATGCTGGTCTGTACGTAGGTGCACTTATTTCCCTTCAAGCCAGTCTCTGCAAGTATATGCATCCCTCCTGCATGGATTTTGCCATATTTCCCTTTTTTCTTTAGACATTCTTCTAATGTTTCACAGTAAACATACAAAAGAAATCCAAGGACTGCCCAAGGATGCTTTACCCACATTCCTCTAAAAGTGTTCAGAAGAAAGCATTTTTAAACAGAGTATGTAAAAAAAAATGCATCAGATCCTTGTCTTTCTTGATATTGCTGAATTCCTGTCTCAGACAAAATCCTAAATAATTCTTAAAAGGAAAAGCTTTGAAGCACAGACTGGATAGACCCAAACTTCCAGGAATCATTTGGAATATATCCAAACACAGGTAAAATACTTGGAAGTGCCGTTTACTGCACAGGAATTATTTTATGTACATATTCTTCCTAAACAGAGCCATTCCGTGTAATCCATTGTTGCCATTACTACCCAATCTGCTATGTCTCATAATACTTTCCTAATCAGGAAGTGTCCTATTTTATGATTAATCCACAGGAGATATTTGGAAGTGTTTTCTCTTAAGTACATTTTTTTCTAATCCTTTCTTAAAAATGCTTTTAAAGTACATAATAAAATAAAGATATGGAGGTACCCAATCTTCCAAGACTAGCTTTTCCAAGGCTAACTTTTTCATGGCTAAACACTAGACTTACTTTGGGCTAGGGTGTACATTTTTGATTATATAATTTGATTATTTTAGCACTTGTTTCACAACTCAACCCATTATGAAAAGATGCGGTAATAAAGTAGGGAAATTGGAAGTATTTAAACAATTTGAAAACTTTCTTAACCCTAAGGAAAATATCTAAGTTTGGATAAGCTTATTGTTCAATGGCTCAATTACTACTTTAAAAAAGCTTTTTTTAAGTGTAGGCAAAGAGCCAGGCTAGAAATACTACATCTAAACATATGCTGTTAAAGCAAAATATAAAATATTGACATTTATTGATTATTAGTATTTTCCTGATTATTGATCCTCTTTGTATTATTTCCTTCACTATCTCACATCATGGCTACAACTCAAATTCCAGTCTCTTTCAGTAGGCTTGAATTCTGTCTGGATATTTCATTTACTGACAAATTCCAGATTACACTAGAGTATGCCACTGCCATTTCCTATTTTCTCATATAGGCAATTCTTGAACTTCAGCTGTTCTAGAAAACTCAAATTGAGCCAAGGTAGCAGTTTCTCTCTTTGTAAAAAGAGAGATATGGCTTGAGATATGGCTATTGCGCAAAGTCAGTGACAGTAGGATGACTCTGGAAATAGAAGATGTCTTATAACAAGAATGGGATGTTCTTCTTCAAAGTTCAGAGCAACCCTTTTGTTAAAAAAATTTGCTCTGGTTTGGCAATCTTTGTTATTACTGACTCAAGAACCAATCAGTTTGTGTGAGCAAGAAAATGTTATTTAGAAAAGAATACAGTGTTCATAGACCTTCCCCAGTCTTTGTAAGTCATAGCTACAGAGCAGCAACAGCCACAGCTCAGACCGCATGAGAAAGTGCTCAAGGGACCCTATTTACTGCCTGGAAAGCCAGGGTACTTTTATAGAAACCTTAGGTAGGGTCAAGAAGCAATCTGTCCAAAGATAAAAGTACACTGTGAAATACCTAGTGGATGTTATGTCATTGAGCCTTCTGACTCAGCAGTGATACACACCGCTGTGTGCACCAGAGTTTCCTCTAGTATCTCAGTGCTTTAAATACGTTTGTTGTGAAATACTGAGTGTCACTGTGACTCAATTTGAGAAAAATAACAGCTTTGATGCAATCCTGCATCTACTCTATTTCCCTCTGCAGATCCATTCCCTGTAAACAGCATACACAGTCTGATTGCCCCAAGTGCACATTCCATAGCTGTAGTGTAGAAAAAATTACCACATTAAATAGAGAGATTAGGAAAGTTCTGAAATGCCAAAAGAGTTTAGAAACTCAAGTGGAAAATAGGGATGGTCTATTAGTATTGAAAGGAATCATCCTTTCAAATACTGCATGCAGGTTTTATAGAAAGCCAAAAGCAGAAGCTGAGATCTTGGTCAAAACCAGTCCAGGAACCCAATACAGAAAATGCATGTTAGTCCATAGTCTGATGTAACCACATTTTAAATGACCTTGAGTTCTACAAGAAGCAACTTTCAAACAAACTGAATTCAGCTGCACATATGTGATAGAAAGCGGAGGCCATATAACTGCAGGTCACAGCAAATCCCAGGTGCTGTAGACCTTACTTTTATTTCCTGCCCATGTGGTACTTAGAGACATGTCCAGATATACAACAGCCATCTACATGATCAATCTGATGTCTGGTGGGACTGAAATGGAATATCCCACAAATAGCTAGCTATACTTCAAAATCCATTAGAGTATTTCAGGGCTGCAGGTAAGGTGAAAGTGTATGGCAGAACTGTGGGGCTCTATCACCACTGACAATAAGCTCCCTGTTAAGGCAGTATAAGTTATGGATCTGCCCCAATTTCCTTTATACTTACACGTATGTCACAAATAAGTATAAATATGCCAGAAGTAAAACCTTGAATCTAAGAACGTTGAAATCTCAGATTTTTATAAGCAATGAGCAATGCAGTGGGCTTTCCTGAAAATACTCAAAATTGATGGGTTTTTTTAGTGCCAGCTTAGCAAGAATCCTTTCTCTTTACAATATCTCAAGGTGAACACCCTCACACGGGAAAGCCCTACAATCCCTTTCCCATTAACTTTGCATTTGTACCATCTCTGGTCCGCTTCTGCAGCAGCACATTTTTTTTTCCTTGCTCACTTCAAAACATCTTCTCTACAGAAGTGTGCTCCACAATTCCATCTTTATAAAGAGTGAATAATGAAAGAGCTTCAAAATTCCCCTCCTCAAAGTGTTAGATTACTTGAACTATGTTATAGCCACATATGTCCCAGTTTCAGGAAAAAAGGAAGAGCAATAAGATTGCTACAAGGAAAAACAAAGAGAAAAACCATGTCCGTACACAACTTTCTTGAATCTATCCGTCAGTTAAGAGCTCTCCCTCTTAGAGGGATATGAGCAAAAATCTCTATCGCAATTTGTCACCTCCCAGGGAACATGGATAAGTAGGTTTCAAAAGGAATCAACAAATGAGGAAATAACCTACAAACACAATTGTAGAATTTAATAGTTCTATCTCTTTGTCATTAGATTAACATTTCAAGATGAGGGTTGAGAGTAAGAAGGAAGGTGTTCTTGGGAACACCTGCTATTATCATCCTGTCAGCTAGAGAGTTGGGGGTTAGATTGGACTTTAAGAAGACAGTCAATCACTTAGGGAACCCGTGTTTTCAGGTTTTTTTCAATCACATAAGGAACCTGAGAGAATGGCATTAAAATAATATGCAGGCAGGTGACTTGAGCTCTGCATACCACAGAAGTCCAAGTACAGGAAGCATTGTCTCCCAAGCATCATGTTCTGCTATTCTTCAAACCAAGTAAAATTTTCTTACAATGCTGTCTGACACATGCTGAGGCAGGAGTAAGATTTTCTAACCAGTTAGACCTTCCTAACACTTTCTGCACAAGTTTTTAGCCCTTTTACTGTCACAAAATTCACAGCCCAGATAATCTCTAGGTCCAAAACTTTCCTATTGTTGCTTTGATACCTGTTATCCTAAAGTAAATGCCCCCGAATATAACGTTAGTATTTTAATATGTCAGTAGCTATTTAGAGCAAAGTAAGTGAGCATTTTTTTATATGAAGCTATGAGTTTATACAAGTTCTTTTCAGCTGGATAAGCTGGACCAAAAATTGAGAACAGTGTGCTACCCAGCCCACAGATCCTTAGTGTGGGCAAATGATGGCTTGAGGTTTGGTTACCATCTCAGGCAGTTTAAGTATCCTTCCTGTAAATGACTGTGCTGGGGCACATGCAAGAGACCAGGTCATGTAGAAAGTTGGCAGAGAGGTTGGAATAAGAACCTAGAAATTCTGTTTCTCTAATTCCTCTGAGAGAGATTTAATTTTTCCCTGATACCATTTTAAGTCAGAGAGCTGAAAAGTGTTGAAAATATTGCCCATTCTTTTCAAGACACAAAAGTCAGGCATACATATGTTCCTTTCTTCTCTTCCTTCGGCATGTTCTTTCTGAGTCTCAGAATTTGGAGATTTGTTGTTTAATTCTAGCTCCAGCAACATAGTATTGCAAGAGGCCATAAAACTATTCAAATCAAACCAAATCTTTTACCAGTTTAGTGGGGCAAATCCCTCCTGGACATCAGCAGTATTGCTGATGTGATTAAGGTGAATGAGATTTAGCCTAGTATATATTCACTGAACTCCAGGAGCTGGGATGGGAAAATACAATAAAAATGGATAACATACTGGAAAAAAAAGCTATTTTAGGTTTGCGTTTGTTTTTCAGGTTATAATTAATAGGGAAGCCTCTTTAGAAATTTTTAAGATGTCCAAATGACTGCCCATGGGAATAATTTTTAGTTACAATTCTTTAACTGTTACTGAAGGATGTGTATCAGAATCCCATCAG